>JASGCC010000270.1:0-252564 GCA_030067915.1 Hydractinia echinata
CCGTCGGAAATCTGCCACTTTACAACATTAGTTACCACTGCCAAAATGGGCTCAACCGGGATTTGAACCCGGACCTCTCGCACCCAAGCGAGAATCATGCACTAGACCATTGATCCTCTATGTTCAGGTGCAACATGTCACAATGTTGAATGACCTATTAAGAATGGATTTGGTCAGATAGGGACTGTCTTCGTCGTCTCTAAGGATATAATAAAATGCTTCACTACGCAATAGTGAAGTCACAATCGGAGCATGACTTTTTCCTTACAATTAATTGACTCAAAAAACATTATTTGTAACCATGCTTTAATACCGTTTTTTTATGACCCTGACGTGAATTGAACCGCAACCTTCTGATCTGGAGTCAGACGCGCTACCATTGCGCCACAGAGTCCCACTAATCAACTGCGTAAGACGGGACGATGAGTATTACGTTATTACTATATGTGTACCCGTCCCGAATCGAAAGGGCACGTTGTGATGTTAGGCGCACGTGATAACACCTACAATAAGGAAGCACTCTTAACTTCAAGGCAAAACTTACGTTTCAGTTGAGTTTGGTTTGTTCTCTGCAGTAAATAGCATAAAACACGTGCTATTACGAGTGTCTTTGTAGGAGATGAAACAAGCGGAAATTGCACTTACAACAATTAGTTACACTTCAACAATGGGCTCAACCGGGATTTGAACCCGGGACCTCTCGCACCCAAAGCGAGAATCATGCCACTAGACCATTGAGCCTCTATGTCACGTGCAACATGTCACAATGTTGAAAGACCTATTAAGAATGGATTTGGTCAGATAGGGACTGTCTTTGTCGTCTCTAAGGATATAATAAAATGCTTCACTACGCAATAGTGAAGTCACAATCTGGAGCATGACTTTTTCCTTACAATTAATTGACTCAAAAAACATTATTTTGTAACATGCTTTAATACCGTTTTTTATGACCCTGACGTGAATTGAACACGCAACCTTCTGATCTGGAGTCAGACGCGCTACCATTGCGCCACAGAGTCCCTAACTAATCAACTGCGTAAGACGGGACGATGAGTAGTTACGTTATTACTATATGTGTACCCGTCCCGAATCGAAAGGCACGTTGTGGATGTTAGGCGCACGTGATAACACCTACAATAAGGAAGCACTCTTAACTTCAAGGCAAACCTTACGTTTCAGTTGAGTTTGGTTTGTTCTCTGCAGTAAATAGCATAAAACACGTGCTATTACGAGTGTCTTTGTAGGAGATGAAACAAACGGAAATTGCACTTACAACATTACTTACACTTCAACAACGGGCTCAACCGGGATTTGAACCCGGGACCTCTCGCACCCAAAGCGAGAACCATGCCACTAGACCATTGAGCCTCTATGTCACGTGCAACATGTCACAATGTTGAAGACCTATTAAGAATGGATTTGGTCAGATAGGGACTGTCTTCGTCGTCTCTAAGGATATAAAAAATGCTTCACTACGCAATAGTGAAGTCACAATCTGGAGCATGACTTTTTCCTTACAATTAATTGACTCAAAAAACATTATTTTTGTAACCATGCTTTAATACCGTTTTTATGACCCTGACGTGAATTGAACACGCAACCTTCTGATCTGGAGTCAGACGCGCTACCATTGCGCCACAGAGTCCCTAACTAATCAACTGCGTAAGACAGGGACGATGAGTAGTTACGTTATTACTATATGTGTACCCGTCCCGAATCGAAAGGGCACGTTGTGGATGTTAGGCGCACGTGATAACACCTACAATAAGGAAGCACTCTTAACTTCAAGCAAAACTTTACGTTTCAGTTGATTGGTTTGTTCTCTGCAGTAAATAGCATAAAACACGTGCTATTACGAGTGTCTTTGTAGGAGATGAAACAAGCGGAAATTGCACTTACAACATTAGTTACACTTCAACAATGGGCTCAACCGGGATTTGAACCCGGGACCTCTCGCACCCAAAGCGAGAATCATGCCACTAGACCATTGAGCCTCTATGTCAGGTGCCACATGTCACAATGTTGAAAGACCTGTTAAGAATGGTTTTGGTCAGATAGGGACTGTCTTTGTCGTCTCTAAGGATATAATAAAATGCTTCACTACGCAATAGTGAAGTCACAATCTGGAGCATGACTTTTTCCTTACAATTAATTGACTCAAAAAACATTATTTTTGTAACCATGCTTTAATACCTTTTTTATGACCCTGACGTGAATTGAACACGCAACCTTCTGATCTGGAGTCAGACGCGCTACCATTGCGCCACAGAGTCCCTAACTAATCAACTGCGTAAGACGGAGACGATGAGTAGTTACGTTATTACTATATGTGTACCCGTCCCGAATCGAAAGGGCACGTTGTGGATGTTAGGCGCACGTGATAACACCTACAATAAGGAAGCACTCTTAACTTCAATGCAAAACTTACGTTTCAGTTGAGTTTGGTTTGTTCTCTGCAGTAAATAGCATAAAACACGTGCTATTACGAGTGTCTTTGTAGGAGATGAAACAAGCGGAAATTGCACTTACAACATTAGTTACACTTCAACAATGGCTCAACCGGGATTTGAACCCGGGACCTCTCGCACCCAAAGCGAGAATCATGCCACTAGACCATTGAGCCTCTATGTCACGTGCAACATGTCACAATGTTGAAAGACCTATTAAGAATGGATTTGGTCAGATAGGGACTGTCTTTGTCGTCTCTAAGGAATAATAAAATGCTTCACTACGCAATAGTGAAGTCACAATCTGGAGCATGACTTTTTCCTTACAATTAATTGACTCAAAAAACATTATTTTTGTAACCATTTTAATACCGTTTTTATGACCCTGACGTGAATTGAACACGCAACCTTCTGATCTGGAGTCAGACGCGCTACCATTGCGCCACAGAGTCCCTAACTAATCAACTGCGTAAGACAGGGACGATGAGTAGTTACGTTATTACTATATGTGTACCCGTCCCGAATCGAAAGGGCACGTTGTGGATGTTAGGCGCACGTGATAACACCTACAATAAGGAAGCACTCTTAACTTCAAGGCAAAACCTTTCTAAGCGTTTCAGTTGATTTTGGTTTGTTCTCTGCAGTAAATAGCATAAAACACGTGCTATTACGAGTGTCTTTGTAGGAGATGAAACAAGCGGAAATTGCACTTACAACATTAGTTACACTTCAACAATGGGCTCAACCGGGATTTGAACCCGGGACCTCTCGCACCCAAAGCGAGAATCATGCCACTAGACCATTGAGCCTCTATGTCACGTGCAACATGTCACAATGTTGAATGACCTATTAAGAATGGATTTGGTCAGATAGGGACTGTCTTTGTCGTCTCTAAGGATATAATAAAATGCTTCACTACGCAATAGTGAAGTCACAATCTGGAGCATGACTTTTTCCTTACAATTAATTGACTCAAAAAACATTATTTTTGTAACCATGCTTTAATACCGTTTTTTATGACCCTGACGTGAATTGAACACGCAACCTTCTGATCTGGAGTCAGACGCGCTACCATTGCGCCACAGAGTCCCTAACTAATCAACTGCGTAAGACAGGGACGATGAGTAGTTACGTTATTACTATATGTGTACCCGTCCCGAATCGAAAGGGCACGTTGTGGATGTTAGGCGCACGTGATAACACCTACAATAAGGAAGCACTCTTAACTTCAAGGCAAAACCTTTCTAACGTTTCAGTTTTGATTTTGGTTTGTTCTCTGCAGTAAATAGCATAAAACACGTGCTATTACGAGTGTCTTTGTAGGAGATGAAACAAGCGGAAATTGCACTTACAACATTAGTTACACTTCAACAATGGGCTCAACCGGGATTTGAACCGGGACCTCTCGCACCCAAAGCGAATCATGCCACTAGACCATTGAGCCTCTATGTCACGTGCAACATGTCACAATGTTGAAGACCTATTAAGAATGGATTTGGTCAGATAGGGACTGTCTTGTCGTCTCTAAGGATATAATAAAATGCTTCACTACGCAATAGTGAAGTCACAATCTGGAGCATGACTTTTTCCTTACAATTAATTGACTCAAAAAACATTATTTTTGTAACCATGCTTTACCTTTTTTATGACCCTGACGTGAATTGAACACGCAACCTTCGATCTGGAGTCAGACGCGCTACCATTGCGCCACAGAGTCCCTAACTAATCAACTGCGTAAGACAGGGACGATGAGTAGTTACGTTATTACTATATGTGTACCCGTCCCGAATCGAAAGGGCACGTTGTGGATGTTAGGCGCACGTGATAACACCTACAATAAGGAAGCACTCTTAACTTCAAGGCAAAACCTTTCTAAGCGTTTCAGTTGATTTTGGTTTGTTCTCTGCAGTAAATAGCATAAAAACACGTGCTATTACGAGTGTCTTTGTAGGAGATGAAACAAGCGGAAATTGCACTTACAACATTAGTTACACTTCAACAATGGGCTCAACCGGGATTTGAACCCGGGACCTCTCGCACCCAAAGCGAGAATCATGCCACTAGACCATTGAGCCTATGTCACGTGCAACATGTCACAATGTTGAAGACCTATTAAGAATGGATTTGGTCAGATAGGGACTGTCTTCGTCGTCTCTAAGGATATAATAAAATGCTTCACTACGCAATAGTGAAGTCACAATCTGGAGCATGACTTTTTCCTTACAATTAATTGACTCAAAAAACATTATTTTTGTAACCATTTTAATACCGTTTTTTATGACCCTGACGTGAATTGAACACGCAACCTTCTGGAGTCAGACGCGCTACCATTGCGCCACAGAGTCCCTAACTAATCAACTGCGTAAGACGGGACGATGAGTAGTTACGTTATTACTATATGTGTACCCGTCCCGAATCGAAAGGGCACGTTGTGGATGTTAGGCGCACGTGATAACACCTACAATAAGGAAGCACTCTTAACTTCAAGGCAAAACCTTTCTAAGCGTTTCAGTTGATTTTGGTTTGTTCTCTGCAGTAAATAGCATAAAACACGTGCTATTATGAGTGTCTTTGTAGGAGATAAAACAAGCGGAAATTGCACTTACAACATTAGTTACACTTAAAATGGGCTCAACCGGGATTTGAACCCGGACCTCTCGCACCCAAAGCGAGAATCATGCCACTAGACCATTGAGCCTCCATGACACGTGCAACATGACACAATGTTGGAAGACCTATTAAGAATGGATTTGTGAGATAGGGACTGTCTTTGTCGTCTCTAAGGATATAATAAAATGCTTCACTACGCAATAGTGAAGTCACAATCTGGAGCATGACTTTTTCCTTACAATTAATTGACTCAAAAAACATTATTTTTGTAACCATGCTTTAATACCGTTTTTTATGACCCTGACGTGAATTGAACACGCAACCTTCTGATCTGGAGTCAGACGCGCTACCATTGCGCCACAGAGTCCCTAACTATAATCAACTGCGTAAGACAGGGACGATGAGTAGTTACGTTATTACTATATGTGTACCCGTCCCGAATCGAAAGGGCACGTTGTGGATGTTAGGCGCACGTGATAACACCTACAATAAGGAAGCACTCTTAACTTCAAGGCAAAACCTTTCTAAGCGTTTCAGTTGATTTTGGTTTGTTCTCTGCAGTAAATAGCATAAAACACGTGCTATTACGAGTGTCTTTGTAGGAGATAAAACAAGCGGAAATTGCACTTACAACATTAGTTACACTTCAACAATGGGCTCAACCGGGATTTGAACCCGGGACCTCTCGCACCCAAAGCGAGAATCATGCCACTAGACCATTGAGCCTCCATGTCACGTGCAACATGTCACAATGTTGAAGACCTATTAAGAATGGATTTGGTCAGATAGGGACTGTCTTTGTCGTCTCTAAGGATATAATAAAATGCTTCACTACGCAATAGTGAAGTCACAATCTGGAGCATGACTTTTCCTTACAATTAATTGACTCAAAAAACATTATTTTTGTAACCATGGTTTAATACCGTTTTTTATGACCCTGACGTGAATTGAACACGCAACCTTCTGATCTGGAGTCAGACGCGCTACCATTGCGCCACAGAGTCCTAACTAATCAACTGCGTAAGACGGGTACGATGAGTAGTTACGTTATTACTATATGTGTACCCGTCCCGAATCGAAAGGGCACGTTGTGGATGTTAGGCGCACGTGATAACACCTACAATAAGGAAGCACTCTTAACTTCAAGGCAAAACCTTTCTAAGCGTTTCAGTTGATTTTGGTTTGTTCTCTGCAGTAAATAGCATAAAACACGTGCTATTACGAGTGTCTTTGTAGGAGATAAAACAAGCGGAAATTGCACTTACAACATTAGTTACACTTCAACAATGGCTCAACCGGGATTTGAACCCGGGACCTCTCGCACCCAAAGCGAGAATCATGCCACTAGACCATTGAGCCTCCATGTCACGTGCAACATGTCACAATGTTGGAAGACCTATTAAGAATGGATTTGGTCAGATAGGGACTGTCTTGTCGTCTCTAAGGATATAATAAAATGCTTCACTACGCAATAGTGAAGTCACAATCTGGAGCATGACTTTTTCCTTACAATTAATTGACTCAAAAAACATTATTTTTGTAACCAGTTTAATACCGTTTTTTATGACCCTGACGTGAATTGAACACGCAACCTTCGATCTGGAGTCAGACGCGCTACCATTGCGCCACAGAGTCCTAACTAATCAACTGCGTAAGACAGGGACGATGAGTAGTTACGTTATTACTATATGTGTACCCGTCCCGAATCGAAAGGGCACGTTGTGGATGTTAGGCGCACGTGATAACACCTACAATAAGGAAGCACTCTTAACTTCAATGCAAAACTTACGTTTCAGTTGAGTTTGGTTTGTTCTCTGCAGTAAATAGCATAAAACACGTGCTATTACGAGTGTCTTTGTAGGAGATGAAACAAGCGGAATTGCACTTACAACATTAGTTACACTTCAACAATGGGCTCAACCGGATTTGAACCGGGACCTCTCGCACCCAAAGCGAGAATCATGCCACTAGACCATTGACCTCTATGTCACGTGCAACATGTCACAATGTTGAAAGACCTATTAAGAATGGATTTGGTCAGATAGGGACTGTCTTCGTCGTCTCTAAGGATATAATAAAATGCTTCACTACGCAATAGTGAAGTCACAATCTGGAGCATGACTTTTTCCTTACAATTAATTGACTCAAAAAACATTATTTTTGTAACATGTTAATACCGTTTTTTATGACCCTGACGTGAATTGAACACGCAACCTTCGGATCTGGAGTCAGACGCGCTACCATTGCGCCACAGAGTCCCTAACTAATCAACTGCGTAAGACGGGACGATGAGTAGTTACGTTATTACTATATGTGTACCCGTCCCGAATCGAAAGGGCACGTTGTGGATGTTAGGCGCACGTGATAACACCTACAATAAGAAGCACTCTTAACTTCAAGGCAAAACTTTTACGTTTCAGTTGAGTTTGGTTTTTTTTCTGCAGTAAAGAGCATAAAACACGTGCTACTACGAGGGTCTTTGTAGGAGATGAAACAAGCAGAAATTGCACTTGACAACATTAGTTACACTTCAACAATGGGCTCAACCGGGATTTGAAGCCGGGACCTCTCGCACCCAAAGCTAGAATCAGGCCACTAGACCATTGAGCCTCTATGTCACGTGCCACATGGGCCCAATGTTGAACGACCTATTAAGAATGGATTTGGTGAGATAGGGACTGTCTTTGTTGTCCTCTAAGGATATAATAAAATGATTCACCACGCAATAGTGAAGTCACAATCTGGAGCATGACTTTTTCCTTACAATTAATTGACTCAAAAAACATTATTTTAGTAAACAAGTTTATTACCGTTTTTTATGACCCTGACGTGAATTGAACACGCAACCTTTGGATATGGAGTCGGACGCGCTACCATTGCGTCACAGAGTCCCTAACTAATCAACTGCGTAAGACGGGGACGATGAGTAGTTACGTTATTACTATATGTGTAGCCGTCCCAAATCGAAAGGGCACGTTCTGGATGTTGGGCACACGTGATAACACCTACAATAAGGAAGTACTCTTAACTTCAAGGCAAAACCTTTCTAAGCGTTTCAGTTGATTTTGGTTTGTTCTCTGCAGTAAATAGCATAAAACACGTGCTATTATGAGTGTCTTTTTAGGCGATAAAACAAGCGGAAATTGCACTTACCACATTAGTTACACTTAAACAATGGGCTCAACCGGGATTTGAACCCAGGACCTCTCTCACCCAAAGCGAGAATCATGTCACTAGACCATTGAGCCGCCATGGCACGTGCAACATGACACAATGTTGGAAGACCTATTAAGAATGGATTTGGTAAGATAGGGACTGTCTTTGTCGTGTCTAAGGATATAATAAAATGCTTCACTACGCAATAGTGCAGTCACAATCTGGAGCATGACCTTTTCCTTACAATTAATTGACTCAAAAAACATTATTTTTGTAAACAAGGTTTAATACCGTTTTTTATGACCCTGACGTGAACCGTATACGCATCCTTCGGATCTGGAGTCAGACGCGCTACCATTGCGCCACAGAGTACCTAACTAATGACCTGCGTAAGACAGGGACGATGTGTAGTTACGTTATTACTATATGTGTAGCCGTCCCGAAACGAAAGGGCACGTTGTGGATGTTAGGCGCACGTGATAACACCTACAATAAGGAAGCACTCTTAACTTCAAGGCAAAACCTTTCTAAGCGTTTCACTTGATTTTGGTTTGCTCTCTGCAGTAAATAGCATAAAACACGTGCTATTATGAGTGTCTTTGTAGGAGATAAAACAAGCGGAAATTGCACTTACAACATTAGTTACACTTCAACAATGCGCTCAACCGGGATTTGAACCCGGAACCTCTCGCACCCAAAGCGAGAATCATGCCACTAGACCATTGAGCTTCCATTACACGTGCAAAATGACACAACGTTGGAAGACCTATTAAGAATGGATTTGGTCAGATAGGGACTGTCTTTGTCGTCTCTAAGGATATAATAAAATGCTTCACTACGCAATAGTTAAGTCACAATCTGGAGCATGACCTTTTCCTTACAATTAATTGACTCAAAAAACATTATTTTTGTAACCATGCTTTAATGCCGTTTTTTATGACCCTGACGTGAATTGAACACGCAACCTTCTGATCTGGAGTCGGACTCGCTACTATTGCGCCACAGAGTCCCTAACTAATCAACTGCGTAAGACAGGGACGATGAGTACTTACGTTATTACTATATGTATACCCGTCCCGAATCGAAAGGGCACGTTGTGGATGTTAGGCGCACGTGATAACACCTACAATAAGGAAGAACTCTTAACTTCAAGGCAAAACCTTTCTAAGCGTTTCAGTTGATTTTGGTTTGTTCTCTGCAGTAAATAGCATAAAACACGTGCTATTATGAGTGTCTTTGTAGGCGATAAAACAAGCGGAAATTGCACATACAACATTAGTTACACTTAAACAATGGACTCAACCGGGATTTGAACCCGGGACCTCTCTCACCCAAAGCGAGAATCATGTCACTAGACCATTGAGCCTCCATGACACGTGCAACATGACACAATGTTGGAAGACTTATTAAGAATGGATTTGGTGAGATAGGGACTGTCTTTGTCGTCTCTAAGGATATAATAAAATACTTCACTACGCAATAGTGCAGTCACAATCTGGAGCATGACTTTTTCCTTACAATTAATTGACTCTAAAAACGTTATTTTTGTAACCATGCTTTAATGCCGTTTTTTATGACCCTGACGTGAATTGAACACGCAACCTTCTGATCTGGAGTCGGACTCGCTACCATTGCGCCACAGAGTCCCTAACTAATCAACTGCGTAAGACAGGGACGATGAGTACTTACGTTATTACTATATGTATACCCGTCCCGAATCGAAAGGGCACGTTGTGGATGTTAGGCGCACGTGATAACACCTTCAATAAGGAAGAACTCTTAACTTCAAGGCAAAACCTTTCTAAGCGTTTCAGTTGATTTTGGTTTGTTCTCTGCAGTAAATAGCATAAAACACGTGCTATTATGAGTGTCTTTGTAGGCGATAAAACAAGCGGAAATTGCACATACAACATTAGTTACACTTAAACAATGGACTCAACCGGGATTTGAACCCGGGACCTCTCTCACCCAAAGCGAGAATCATGTCACTAGACCATTGAGCCTCCATGACACGTGCAACATGACACAATGTTGGAAGACTTATTAAGAATGGAATTGGTGAGATAGGGACTGTCTTTGTCGTCTCTAAGGATATAATAAAATGCTTCACTACGCAATAGTGCAGTCACAATCTGGAGCATGACTTTTTCCTTACAATTAATTGACTCTAAAAACGTTATTTTTGTAACCATGCTTTAATACCGTTTTTTATGACCCTGACGTGAATTGAACACGCAACCTTTGGAGCTGGAGTCGCACGCGCTACCATTGCGCCACAGAGTCCCTAACTAATCAACTGCGTAAGTCGGGGACGATGAGTAGTTACGTTATTACTATATGTGTAGCCGTCCCAAATCGAAAGGGCACGTTCTGGATGTTAGGCGCACGTGATAACACCTACAATAAGGAAGCACTCTTAACTTCAAGGCAAAACTTTTCTAAGCGTTTCAGTTGATTTTGGTTTGTTCTCTGCAGTAAATAGCATAAAACACGTGCTATTATGAGTGTCTTTTTAGGCGATAAAAAAAGCGGAAATTGCACTTACCACATTAGTTACACTTAAACAATGGGCTCAACCGGGATTTGAACCCGGGTCCTCTCTCACCCAAAGCGAGAATCATGTCACTAGACAATTGAGCCACCATGGCACGTGCAGCATGACACAATGTTGGAAGACCTTTTAAGAATGGATTTGGTGAGATAAGGACTGTCTTTGTCGTGTCTAAGGATATAATAAAATGCTTCACTACGCAATAGTGCAGTCACAATCTGGAGCATGACTTTTTCCTTACAATTAATTGACTCAAAAAACATTATTTTTGTAAACAAGGTTAATGCCGTTTTTTATGACCCTGACGTGAATCGAACACGCAACCTTCGGATCTGGAGTCAGACGCGCTACCATTGCGACAAAAAAGCCCTAACTAATCAACCGCGTAAGACAGGGACGATGGGTAGTTTATGTTATTACTATATGTGTACCCGTCCCAAATCGAAAGGGCACGTTCTGGATGTTAGGCGCACGTGATAACAGCTACAATAAGGAAGCACTCTTAACTTCAATGCCAAAACTTACGTTTCAGTTAAGTCTGGTTTATTCTCTGCAGTAAATAGCATAAAACACGTGCTATTATGAGTGTCTTTGTAGGCGATAAAACAAGCGGAAATTGCAAATACAACATTAGTTACACTTAAACAATGGCTCAACCGGGGTTTGAACCCGGGACCTCTCTCACCCAAAGCGAGAATCATGTCACTAGACCATTTAGCCTCCATGTCACGTGCAACATGACACAATGTTGGAAGACTTATTAAGAATGGATTTGGTGAGATAGGGACTGTCTTTGTCGTCTCTAAGGATATAATAAAATGCTTCACTACGCAATAGTGCAGTCACAATCTGGAGCATGACTTTTTCCTTACAATTAATTGACTCAAAAAACATTATTTTTGTAAACAAGGTTTAATACCGTTTTTTATGACCCTGACATGAATCGAACACGCAACCTTCGGATCTGGAGTCAGACGCGCTACCATTGCGCCACAGAGTCCCTAACTAATCAACTGCGTAAGACAGGGACGATGAGTACTTACGTTATTACTATATGTGTACCCGTCCCGAATCGAAAGGGCACGTTGTGGATGTTAGGCGCACGTGATAACACCTACAATAAGGAAGAACTCTTAACTTCAATGCAAAACTTACATTTCAGTTGATTTTGGTTTGTTCTCTGCAGTAAAGAGCATAAAGCACGTGCTATTACGAGTGTCTTTGTAGGAGATGAAACAAGCGGAAATTGCACTTACAACATTAGTTACACTTCAACAATGGGCTCAACCGCGATTTGAAGCCGGGCCCTCTCGCACCCAAAGCGAGAATCATGCCACTAGACCATTGAGTTTCTTCGTCAGGTGCAACATGTCACAATGTTGAAAGACCTATTAAGAATGATTTTGGTCAGATAGGGACTGTCTTCGTCGTCTCTAAGGATATAATGAAATGCTTCACTACGCAATAGAGAAGTCAAAATCTGGAGCATGACTTTTTCCTTACAATTAATTGACTCAAAAAACATTATTTTTGTAACCATGCTTTAATACCGTTTTTTATGACGCTGACGTGAATTGAACACGCAACCTTCTGATCTGGAGTCAGACGCGCTACCATTGCGCCACTGAGTCCCTAACTAATCAACTGCGTAAGACGGGGACGATGAGTAGTTACGTTATTACTATATGTGTACCCGTCCCGAATCGAAAGGGCACGTTGTGGGTGTTACGCGCACGTGATAGCACTTACATTAAGGAAGCACTCTTAACTTCAATGCAAAACTTACGTTTCAGTTGTATTTTTGGTTTGTTCTCTGCAGTAAAGCGCATAAAGCACGTGCTATTACGTGTGTCTTTGTAGGAGATGAAACAAGCGGAAATTGCACTTACAACATTAGTTACACTTCAACAATGGGCTCAACCGCGATTTGAAGTCGGGCCCTCTCGCACCCAAAGCGAGAATCATGCCACTAGACCATTAAGCCTCTATGTCACGTGCAACATGTCACAATGTTGAAAGACCTATTAAGGATGGATTTGCTGAGATAAGGACTGTCTTCTTCGTCTCTAAGGATATAATAAAATGCTTCACTACGCAATAGAGAAGTCACAATCTGGAGCATGACTTTTTCCTTACAATTAATTGACTTAAAAAACATTATCTTTCTAACCATGCTTTAATGCCGTTTTTTATGACCCTGACGTGAATTGAACACGCAACCTTCTGATCTGGAGTCGGACTCGCTACTATTGCGCCACAGAGTCCCTAACTAATCAACTGCGTAAGACAGGGACGATGAGTACTTACGTTATTACTATATGTATACCCGTCCCGAATCGAAAGGGCACGTTGTGGATGTTAGGCGCACGTGATAACACCTACAATAAGGAAGAACTCTTAACTTCAAGGCAAAACCTTTCTAAGCGTTTCAGTTGATTTTGGTTTGTTCTCTGCAGTAAATAGCATAAAACACGTGCTATTATGAGTGTCTTTGTAGGCGATAAAACAAGCGGAAATTGCACATACAACATTAGTTACACTTAAACAATGGACTCAACCGGGATTTGAACCCGGGACCTCTCTCACCCAAAGCGAGAATCATGTCACTAGACCATTGAGCCTCCATGACACGTGCAACATGACACAATGTTGGAAGACTTATTAAGAATGGATTTGGTGAGATAGGGACTGTCTTTGTCGTCTCTAAGGATATAATAAAATGCTTCACTACGCAATAGTGCAGTCACAATCTGGAGCATGACTTTTTCCTTACAATTAATTGACTCTAAAAACGTTATTTTTGTAACCATGCTTTAATGCCGTTTTTTATGACCCTGACGTGAATTGAACACGCAACCTTCTGATCTGGAGTCGGACTCGCTACCATTGCGCCACAGAGTCCCTAACTAATCAACTGCGTAAGACAGGGACGATGAGTAGTTACGTTTTTACTATATGTATACCCGTCCCGAATCGAAAGGGCACGTTGTGGATGTTAGGCGCACGTGATAACACCTACAATAAGGAAGCACTCTTAACTTCAAGGCAAAACTTTTCTAAGCGTTTCAGTTGATTTTGGTTTGTTCTCTGCAGTAAATAGCATAAAACACGTGCTATTATGAGTGTCTTTTTAGGCGATAAAAAAAGCGGAAATTGCACTTACCACATTAGTTACACTTAAACAATGGGCTCAACCGGGATTTGAACCCGGGTCCTCTCTCACCCAAAGCGAGAATCATGTCACTAGACAATTGAGCCACCATGGCACGTGCAGCATGACACAATGTTGGAAGACCTATTAAGAATGGATTTGGTGAGATAAGGACTGTCTTTGTCGTGTCTAAGGATATAATAAAATGCTTCACTACGCAATAGTGCAGTCACCATCTGGAGCATGACTTTTTCCTTACAATTAATTGACTCAAAAAACATTATTTTTGTAAACAAGGTTTAATGCCGTTTTTTATGACCCTGACGTGAATCGAACACGCAACCTTCGGATCTGGAGTCAGACGCGCTACCATTGCGACAAAAAAGCCCTAACTAATCAACCGCGTAAGACAGGGACGATGGGTAGTTATGTTATTACTATATGTGTACCCGTCCCAAATCGAAAGGGCACGTTCTGGATGTTAGGCGCACGTGATAACAGCTACAATAAGGAAGCACTCTTAACTTCAATGCAAAACTTACGTTTCAGTTAAGTCTGGTTTATTCTCTGCAGTAAATAGCATAAAACACGTGCTATTATGAGTGTCTTTGTAGGCGATAAAATAAGCGGAAATTGCAAATACAACATTAGTTACACTTAAACAATGGGCTCAACCGGGGTTTGAACCCGGGACCTCTCTCACCCAAAGCGAGAATCATGTCACTAGACCATTTAGCCTCCATGTCACGTGCAACATGACACAATGTTGGAAGACTTATTAAGAATGGATTTGGTGAGATAGGGACTGTCTTTGTCGTCTCTAAGGATATAATAAAATGCTTCACTACGCAATAGTGCAGTCACAATCTGGAGCATGACTTTTTCCTTACAATTAATTGACTCAAAAAACATTATTTTTGTAAACAAGGTTTAATACCGTTTTTTATGACCCTGACATGAATCGAACACGCAACCTTCGGATCTGGAGTCAGACGCGCTACCATTGCGCCACAGAGTCCCTAACTAATCAACTGCGTAAGACAGGGACGATGAGTACTTACGTTATTACTATATGTGTACCCGTTCCGAATCGAAAGGGCACGTTGTGGATGTTAGGCGCACGTGATAACACCTACAATAAGGAAGAACTCTTAACTTCAATGCAAAACTTACATTTCAGTTGATTTTGGTTTGTTCTCTGCAGTAAAGGGCATAAAGCACGTGCTATTACGAGTGTCTTTGTAGGAGATGAAACAAGCGGAAATTGCACTTACAACATTAGTTACACTTCAACAATGGGCTCAACCGCGATTTGAAGCCGGGCCCTCTCGCACCCAAAGCGAGAATCATGCCACTAGACCATTGAGTTTCTTCGTCAGGTGCAACATGTCACAATGTTGAAAGACCTATTAAGAATGATTTTGGTCAGATAGGGACTGTCTTCGTCGTCTCTAAGGATATAATGAAATGCTTCACTACGCAATAGAGAAGTCAAAATCTGGAGCATGACTTTTTCCTTACAATTAATTGACTCAAAAAACATTATTTTTGTAACCATGCTTTAATACCGTTTTTTATGACGCTGACGTGAATTGAACACGCAACCTTCTGATCTGGAGTCAGACGCGCTACCATTGCGCCACAGAGTCCCTAACTAATCAACTGCGTAAGACGGGGACGATGAGTAGTTACGTTATTACTATATGTGTACCCGTCCCGAATCGAAAGGGCACGTTGTGGGTGTTACGCGCACGTGATAGCACTTACATTAAGGAAGCACTCTTAACTTCAATGCAAAACTTACGTTTCAGTTGTATTTTTGGTTTGTTCTCTGCAGTAAAGCGCATAAAGCACGTGCTATTACGTGTGTCTTTGTAGGAGATGAAACAAGCGGAAATTGCACTTACAACATTAGTTACACTTCAACAATGGGCTCAACCGCGATTTGAAGCCGGGCCCTCTCGCACCCAAAGCGAGAATCATGCCACTAGACCATTAAGCCTCTATGTCACGTGCAACATGTCACAATGTTGAAAGACCTATTAAGAATGGATTTGCTGAGATAGGGACTGTCTTCTTCGTCTCTAAGGATATAATAAAATGCTTCACTACGCAATAGAGAAGTCACAATCTTGAGCATGACTTTTTCCTTACAATTAATTGACTTAAAAAACATTATCTTTCTAACCATGCTTTAACACCGTTTTTTTTTTGACCCTGACGTGAATTGAACACGCAACCTTCTGATCTGGAGTCAGACGCGCTACCATTGCGCCACAGAGTCCCTTATTAATTAAGTGGATAAGACAATGACGATGCGTAGTTACGTTATTACTATATGTGTACCCGTCTCGAATCGAAAGGACACGTTGTGCATGTTAGGCGCACTTACAACATTAGTTACACTTCAACAATGGGCTCAACCGGGATTTGAACCCGAGACCTCCCGCATCCAAAGCGAGAATCATGCCACTAGACCATTAAGCCTCTATGTCACGTGCAACATGTCACTACGTTGAAAGACCTATTAAGAATGGATTTGGTCAGATAGGGACTGTCTTTGTCGTCTCTAAGGATATAATAAAATGCTTCACTACGCAACAGAGAAGTCACAATCTGGAGCATGACTTTTTCCTTGCAATTAATTGACTCAAAAAACATTTTCTTTCTAACCATGCTTTAACACCGTTTTTTATGACCATGACGTGAATTGAACACGCAACCTTCTGATCTGGTGTCCGACGCGCTACCATTGCGCCACAGAGTCCCTAATTAATTAAGTGCGTAAGACAGGGACGATGAGTAGTTACATTATTACTATATGTGTACCCGTGCCGAATCGAAAGGGCACGTTGTGGATGTTAGGCGCACGTGGTAACACATACAATAAAGAAGCACTCTTAACTTCAAGACGAAACTTTTCTTAGCGTTTCAGTTGAGATTGGTTTGTTCCCTGCAGTAAATAACATAAAACACGTGCTATTACAAGTGTCTTTGTAGGAGATGAAACAAGCCGAGATTGGACTTACAACATTAGTTACACTTCAACAATGGGCTCAACTGGGTTTTGAACCCGGGACCTCTCGCACCCAAAGCGAGAATCATGCCACTAGACCCTTGAGCCTCTATGTCACGGGCAACATGTCACAATGTTGAAAGACCTATTAAGAATGGATTTGGTCAGATAGTGACTGTCTTCGTCGTCTCTAAGGATATAATAAATTGCTTCACGACGCAATAGTGAAGTCACAATCTGGAGCATGGCTTTTTCCTTACAATTAATTGACTCAAAAAATACTATTTTTGTAACTATGTTTTAAAACCGTCTTTTATGACCCTGTCGTGAATTGAACACGCAAACTTCTGATCTGGAGTCAGACGCGCTACCATTGGGCAACAGAACCCGTAACTAATCAACTGCCTAAGACGGGTACGATAAGTAGTTACGTTATTACTATATGTGTACCCGTGCCGAATCGAAAGGACACGTTGTGGATGTTAGGCGCACGTGATAACAGCTACAATAAAGAAGCACTCTTAACTTCAAGGCAAAACTTTTCCTAGCATTTCAGTTGAGATTGGTTTGTTCTCTGCAGTAAATAGCATAAAACACGTGCTATTACGAGTGAATTTTTAGGAGATGAAACAAGCGGAAATTACACTTAAAAACTTTAATTACACTTCAACAATGGGCTCAATAGGGATTTGAACCCGGGACTTCTCGCACCAAAAGCGAGAATCATGCCACTAGACCATTGAGCCTATATGTCACGTGCAACATGTCACAATGTTGAAAGACTTATTAAGACTGGATTTGGTCAGATAGGGACTGTCTTCGTCGTCTCTAAGGATATAATAAATTGCTTCACGACGCAATAGTGAAGTCACAATCTGGAGCATGGCTTTTTCCTTACAATTAATTGACTTAAAAAGAAATATTTTTGTAACCATGCTTTAATATCGTTTTTTATGACCCTGTCGTGAATTGAACACGCAACCTTCTGATCTGGAGTCAGACGCGCTACCATTGCGCCACAGAGTCCGTAACTAACCAACAGTGTAAGACGGGGACGATGAGTAGTTATGTTATTACTATATGTGTACCCGTCCCGAATCGAAAGGGCACGTTGTGAATGTTAGGCGCATGTGATGCACCTGCAATAAGGAAGCACTCTTAACTTCAAGGCAAAACCTTTCTAAGCGTTTCAGTTGATTTTGGTATGTTCTCTGCAGTAAATAACACAAAACACGTGCTATTACGAGTGTCTTTGTAGGAAATGAAACAAGCGGAAATTGCACTTACAACATTAGTTACACTTCAACAATGGGCTCAACCGGGATTTGAAGCCGGGACTTCTCGCACCCAAAGCAAGAATCATGCCACTAGACCATTGAGCCTCTATGTCACGTGCAACATATCACAATGTTGAAAGACCTATTAAGAATGGATTTGGTCAGAAAGGGACTGTCTTCGTCGTCTCTAAGGATATATTAAAATGCTTCACTTCGCAATAGTGAAGTCACAATCTGGAGCATGACTTTTTCCTAACAATTAATTGACTCCGAAACCATTATTTTTGTAACCATGCTTTAATGCCGTTTTTTATGACCTTGACGTGAATTGAACACGCAACCTTCTGATCTGGAGTCAGACGCGCTACCATTGTGCCACAGAGTCCGTAACTAATCAACTGCGTAACAAGGGGGCGATGAGTAGTTAAGTTATTACTATATGTGTACCCGTGCCGAATCGGAAGGCCACGTTGTGGATGTTAGGCGGACGTGATAACACAATAAGGAAGCACTCTTAACTTCAAGGCAAAACTTACCTTCCAGTTGAGATTGGTTTGTTCTCTGCAATAAATAACATAAAAAACGTGCTATTACAAGTGTCTTTGTAGGAGATGAAACAAGCCGAGATTGCACTTACAATATTAGTTACACTTCAACAATGGGCTCAGCTGGGTTTTGAACCCGGGAACTCTCGCACCCAAAGCGAGAATCATGCCACTAGACCCTTGAGCCTCTATGTCACGTGCAACATGTCACAATGTTGAAAGACCTATTAAGAATGGATTTGGTCAGATAGGGACTGTCTGCGTCGTCTCTAAGGATATAATAAATTGCTTCACGACGCAATAGTGAAGTCACAATCTGGAGCATGACTTTTTCCTTAGAATTAATTGACTCAAAAAACATTATTTTTGTAACCATGCTTTAACACCGATCTTTATGACCCTGTCTTGAACACGCAACCTTCTGATTTGGAGTCAGACGCGCTACCATTGGGCCACAAAGCCCGTAACTATATCAACTGCGTAAGACGGGGACGATGAGTAGTTATGTTATTACTATATGTGTACCCGTCCCGAATCGAAATGGCATGTTGTGGATGTTAGGCGCATGTGATAGCACCTGCAACAAGGAAGCACTCTTAACTTCAAGGCAAAACGTTTCTTAGCGTTTCAGTTGAGTTTGGTTTGTTCTCTGCAGTAAATAGCATTAAACACGTGCTATTACGAGTGTCTTTATAGGAGGTGAAACAAGCGGAAATTGCACTAACAGCATTAGTTACACTTCAACAATGGGCTCAGCCGGGATTTGAACACGGGACTTCTCGCACCCAAAGCCAGAATCATGCCACTAGACCATTGAGCCTCTATGTCACGTGCAACATGTCACAATGTTGAAAGACCTATTAAGAATGGATTTGGTCAGATAGATATTGTCTTCGTCGTCTCTAAGGATATATTAAAATGCTTCACTTCGCAATAGTGAAGTCACAATCTGGAGCATGACTTTTTCCTAACAATTAATTGACTCCAAAAACATTAATTTTGTAACCATGCTTTAATACCGTTTTTTATGACCCTGACGTGAAATGAACACGCAACGTTCTGATCTGGAGTCAGACGCGCCACCTCTGACGCACAGAGTCCCTAACTAATCAACTGCGTAAGACCGGGAGGATGTGTAGTTACGTTATTACTATATGTGTTCTCGTCCCGCATGGAAAGGGCACGTTTTGAATGTTAGGCGCTTGTGATGACACCTACAGTAAGGAAGCACTCTTAACTTCCAGGCAATACTTTACTAAGCGATTCAGTTGATCTTGGTTTGTTCTGTGCAGTAAATAGCATAGAACATATGCTATTACGAGTGACTTTGTAGGAGATGAAACAAGCGGAAATGGCACTAAAAACTTCAGTTACACTTCAACAATGGGCTCAACCGAGACCCCTCACTCCCAAAGCGAGAATCATGCCACTAGACCATTGATGCTCTATGTGACGTGCAAAATGTCACAGTGTTAAAGACCTATTAAGAATGGATTTGTTCAGATAGGGACTGTCTTCGTCGTCTCTAAGGATATAATAAAATGTTTCACTACGCAATAGTGAAATCACAATCTGGAGCATGACTTTTTCCTTACAATTAATTGACTCAAAAAACATTATTTTTGTAACCATGCTTTAATGCCGGTTTTTATGACCCTGACGTGAATTGAACACGCAACCTTCTGATCTGGCGTCAGACGCGCTACCATTCCGCCACAGAGTCCCTAACTAATCAACTGCGTTGGACGGGAAGGATGAGTAGTTACGTTATTACTATATGTGTACCCTTCCTGAATCGAAAAGGCACGTTGTGGATGTTAGGCGCACGTGACAACATCTACGATAACTTCAATTCAAAACTTACGTTTCAGTTGAGTTTGGTTTGTTCTCTGCAGTAAGTAGCATAAAACACGTGCTATTACGAGTGTCTTTGTAGGAGATGAAACAAGCGGAAATTGCACTTACAACATTAGTTACACTTCAACAATGGGCTCAACGGGATTTGAATCCCGGACCTCTCGCACCCAAAGCGAGAATCATGCCACTAGACCATTGAGGCTCCACAATCCTTGCCAAAAGTAGTTGAGACAAATGCAAAAACTGAACATTAGTGGCAGAAAAGGCAATAAATACAGAATAACGACTCTTTTTATCCCCTCCCCGCTTTACACAGTGTTGGAGAGCCATGGCAGCAAACATCTGACTTCAAAAAACCTGAGTGCAACATTGTCTTGGGGGGTGCAGGGGTGAAAGTGTGAAAATAATTCAAATTTCAAAAAGTGTCTCAACACTTTTGGCAACGATTGTCTCTAAAAATATTAATTTTACGAGATAGTTTAACGGGTAGTTGGTCCCGGTTAGGTGACCTACCTAACCGGGACCAACTACCCGTTAAATTGTGCACAATCAATACAAAATATTTGGAGAGCTAATGCATGAGACCAAAAATAAATATCAATATACCTGATGTAAAACTTTATATTGGTTCCATAATGGTGCCGATAACATTTAAATATAAAAAAAGGTCATAAAAATGCCAAATAAGAGCATTTTGACACTGTTTACACCATTCAAAAAGCTCAAAATCAACTTTTTTCAAAAAATTAAACAACTTTATAATATTTAGTACCAATGAACATAAAAATGTAGTGTCAGGCACACTCCAAACTCCATTGGTACATTTAATAAACATGCCTGAGTCGATAAAACCTCCGCACGAAGTAATGCGTCATCAGTCTTCAAAGGCGTTTGCTGCATGGAAACTACACTGAAAAGGGTTTAGCATGTCACCTTCTTGTGACGGATGCTTTGCAGAGTGTCGTCTCAAGGGCCATTGTCATTACCAATAACTGGGTCTAAAAAAAACATTCCGTTTTAAAATTATTCTAATATGGTAAAGTGCTGATGGTAAACTGCTACAGTTTACCGTACAGTGTACCGCTACGTACCCAGGCATAAAAACTATTTTACTGGTAATAATTCCTATAAAACACTATGTCACCTTTTAACAGATAGTTAGCAACATTTAAAAATTAAAACTAGCACAGTAATGCCTTTTTATGTGGAAAATCCGCACAGTTTATTGTTTTTTTTATTAATAGAGAATATAAGTATTACCTTTTATAATCAATTAAAATGGTAAACTGTTGACATTTTCCTATACGGAGCAGTTTAGGAAGTTATTTTGTATTGGTTCCATTCCCTGTAGTAGAAAGCATGTCAAAGCACCTTTTTTTAATTATATATTCTGCATTGTAGGTTGTACACCAGTTAATTTGTACGGTAAACTGTGCGGTAAACTGTATACACTTTACCATAGCACTTTACCATCACAGTCTGCTCTTATAAGGCTTGTTTGCTGGTTCGCCGGCTTATCATTTGCACTTTAAAAACCATTCTTCTGCTTATGAGAAACCATTTTAGCAAACTTTTTTATGCGAAAAAAGTTTCAAGTTACAGCTGTATTTAATATGTCAGGGCTTTCTGCGCAATTTGTTTAGCTGTGTGAAATTAGCCATTTTCGGTGGAAATTGGCAAAGTATGACTTGAAACCATTCTTTTTTAATATTTTGTATCTAAAAATGCTCATAAAGGAGCTTCTCTTTTTGCACATTAGCAACCTTTTAGATATTTATTGATATGCTAAGCTTGGTTACGGACTGTTTATTGCTGCGATACATGTTGACATATTGACGACGGAGCCGGTCAAAGAGGACCGTTACGTGAATGCCAAGCTCAAATATTACAAGGACGTTATAACGACCAAATTCCACGGTATGCCGGTACCCTATGACGAGCCCTGTCAAGCCAATGCCATTCTGGCTATTTCATCAGTGTATGTGCAGGGCAAAAACCACTACCCCCAAGCACATGTTGTGGAATGCCGGTACAAGGACTTCAAAAAGGAATTTTTGCTGAATGAGGCTTAGAAAAAAACCCAATATTTTATAGGCCATACAGTACCTATAAAATATATAAAATTAATTATGGCATATACTCAGGTGGAGGGTCTACATAGCGCTTGCATACTGCGCAGATTGTACGTTTTTTAAAAACTCTTCCCTACCCTCTTGCCTCCCCCCTGGCAACTAGCTTGGCACGCTCCTGTTCATTGATGGAGTCAACAATGCGGTTGAACCTCTGCCTCATCTGTTCTTTCAAGACCATATATTTTTGCTTCTCTTGCAATATATTGCTAAACTCATACTTATCAATCTCCCCATTTTCTACCGCTTTTGATATCAGGTCAACGATCGAGTTCAGCTTTGCTTCGGCGATCAGCTTTATGTTCTCATGCTTTTTTGATTTTACCCCCAACCTTTTTCCGGCAGTCTTAAGGCCTGCCTGCCCCATCCCCACGGCAAATGAAAGACCCCCCATTGCCACGGTACATGGTACACCCATTCCTGAGAGCAGGGTTCCGATTCCTATACCAGATGTAATTACACTAATACCAAGTAGCCCATGATCGCAATATCTAATCCAGGTCCCATGCATCTTAAACTTTTTTGCGAGTTTGTCCCACTCCTTAATCTCATTTCGCAGATACTTCTCAATTTCACCAATCTCATCAAGTCTATACTTTTGGCTTTCCTCGGGTATATCGGCATGTGCAGGTGCACTCGGCAAACTAGGGTATTGTTTGTTGATATCGCTCATCTTTATTCTATCAATAGTTGCATGGTTATCCCGGTGAACGAAACGTTTTTGTCGTGGTGGAACTCGTCTGTTAGCATGAACTCGAGGCGATCCGTAGAGCCTTTTAAGGGCATGTAAATTGGGGTATCAAAAGTCCAGGTTAGCATATCCCCCCAAGCGTTTAATTCCTTGGTGGGGAGTAAAGCCAGAATTTTAGACTTTTTACCATCCAGCAGGCAGTCGTCTTCATCCAACTGAGGGCAAACGAGTCGTAGTCGAATATAGATGTCAGTCTTGTAGAAGGAATCATAGTCTCCCTTCTGATAGTACTTTTTACTAGGGTTGTAGGATAGACCCAGGAGCTCTTGCAGCTGTCGATGAATAACCACCGTGTACCCGTCACTGACACGGAGCCTACAGAGTCCATTTTTTAGGACAAAAAGTTTTATCCTGTCCTGTGCCTGACTATTGACGATAGCCGCTAAATCCTCGATCCTATACAGACCGTTCATGATCTCAATTCTAATTTCCCTCTGATCGGGCCCTATTTTACGGATGACAAATTCATTATCGCTGTAAAGGTTCAACCATACAGGCCTGGTGCTTATCGATTTCAGGGCTATCCTACTATCCTGTCCCAGGTAGTCTTCCAATATCGTAGGTTTATAGATATCAGTAATATGTAGCTGTTTCATCTTTGTTTTAAAACAAAGATGAACATGTATTCATACAACCCCAAGGCAAAGTACGATTCCAACAGGGGTGAGTGGCCACTTGGTGTAACCAACTTGAGCATCAGGACCTGTATGTTGGGAAGGAGTCTTATATTTCTGTGGTATTTCCTGAATTCACCAAATACCCAATCAAGGTTACCACAACCTACCTGAACGACCCTGTCATTCAGGGCTGGACAAGAGGACAAGCCCTGGACTACTGGAATATTCAGGTGAACTTTGCAGCTCATTGCGCGAGCACAGCCTTGGGCATATCAGCAAAACATCTAACGGGATCTGTACCCCTTGTAAACTCCATATTTAAATTTCATGTGGATTACCACATGCGTCGTATTCTGGCAAGAATGAAAGTACCCATGTCTTTTAATGTCGGCTTTTCTCGGTACAAAAATCCCTACTCCACATCTGGGTATGCACAAATATGCCGTGAATATGGTGCCGACCCTAACGGTCTATACAAGACCAAGTCAGTAAGTGCATCACTCACCAACGGTAGATGGTAGCCACAAGTTGAGGGTGATTGGGGCAAATTCATTATACCAGCAAGTCAGGGCTTGACATCGGAGGGTCTGACCAAGCTAAGTGAGAGTATTCGCGTCTACGTGGTCTTATTGCTTGGATCGCAGGCAGGGGCAAAGGCATCCTTACTCGGCTCAGGTGCCGACAACTATACAGCAAGGCAGATTTTAATGCAGAAATTTGAGGCCATGGTACAACGTCAGGAAAATGTAGGACATGATATCACTGAGTTTCAGAAGGTGCTGCAATATGCCAGAACTCCTGTAAATTTTGCTGTCATGCCCAGCGTGTACATGCTGCCTTCCGACATGAATTTGCGAATAGGTAAAATTGTGGGGTATAACAACAACATCCTCATAGCACCTGCCAATGTAAATGTGGGGGTACAGGTTGATGTGAATAACAAGCCAATTGTTAAGCATACTACGCCCCTCAAGCATATTATACCCCCTATACATACCACACCCCCCAAGCATACTACACCCCCTAGGCATACTATCAAAACACCTATACATGCCACACCCCTTAGACATACCGAACATACCATCAGACATGTGGCGGATATTAAACTACATCCCAAGCATGCTATGCCTCCTATACATCCTACTGAGCACAGGGAACCAACACAAAACCAGCACGAGGATACGAGGTTCGCGATGATCACGACAGGGGTAGGAATCATCATTGCCTACATATGGCTAAAAAAATAGTTCATATTAGACCCCCCTAACATAGAACACGGCAAACCCGGCAGCGGCCGCGATGGCCATGTACAGATGTTTTGCCACATATTCCACGACTGTTGCCGCTACCCTCAGAAGGAAAGAGACAACCGTACCCATAATACCAGGTAAGGCAGCGCCTCCCTTACCTGCCAAATATTTCAGGAACTTTCCAAGCCTTTCAAGCTGCTTTTTTACGAAGCATTTTCCCGCACCTGCTGCGGCACTTCCTCCTGCAGCACCTGCCGCGGCACTTCCTCCCGTAACGGAGAGTACAATGGTGCTTATCAGTAGACCAATAGCGGAGACGATGCTGGCTATAGTGATCCCCTGTTCCTTGAACAAGATTTTAAGCTTCTCGAGCAAAGACGTGTCATCCCCGGCAATTTTCATCAGTGTCTCCTTGATGTGTCTCAGCTGGGGGTATATGTCAGTGGATAGCATGCCATGTGTTTCCCTTAGGGCCTTTTTTTATCATTCGGATCCCTAATCTCTTTCTTCACCTTTTCTATATCCCTCTCAAGGTTAGCTTGTTGTCCTTCATCTGCCTCGGCCTTCTTCTCCTCAAGTTCTTTCAAATTACCCTCTGCCCTGATAATCTCGCTATCAAGCGAAATCATCTTGCTTGTCAAGCTTTTCAAGTTACCTCTTAATGTCTGAAGTTCGAGGTCAAGTCCCCTTCTTTCACGTTCGGTGATGCCACCTTCATCAGGCCCAGCAAACGAAGTGTCTTGTATAAAGCTCTCCGTGGCATCTACAACTTCATCGATCTCCTCCAACGATTCCATCTCAATATTTTCAGCGTTCTCGGCCTCCTTCTCTATTTTGCTATACCTTTTCAAGACCTTCTGGGCCCTGAATTTACCACCTTTATTGGGTGTAACATAGTCGGCAAAACCCAGGGCCTGCAGACGATTACTACCTAGCAACGTTTGTATCTGGCCAACGGTTTTTAAAATACCATCTTGATATGTAATCACTATTTCCTTGAAGGTTTTTTTCCCTTTCACTATCTCTTTAACAATCAGTTGATTCCCCTTATCCACCCTGAAGGCATCGTAATATCTCGCATCAGGCCGTAACCCCAACTTCTCCGTAAGGAGATCGTAGAGGCCGTTGACCCTATCCTCTAGCAATTTTTTCCTCTGATCCGAAAGGAGATCCCCTGGAGCACCTTGTTGTTCTGTTGAAGGCCCCGGTGTTGATGGGAGCTTTGGCGTTCCGGGGAGTTTTGACGTAGTATCATCGGGCTTATTTGGATGGCTCTCATCCTCATCATCCGGAAGATCAATATCAGGTACAAATACTGGATTAGTTGGTATCTTTATTTTCCTTATAATAAAACATGAGTGGATTTGGAACCATCCTAGACCCCTACGCAGAAACGAAACAGATCGTTGCTATCAAAGGGAAACGGCAGCGCGTCAAGGTAAGCCATATACCTTCCACAATCAACCAGAATGAAGACTTGTACGTGGATATTCCGAACCTAGGACAGAATGATGTCATATTTCCGGGTAGCATCAGGCTACTATTTGACCTGGTGCTTACAGGGACCAACACGAAGCGTACCATCGTGAGCAACATAGGCAAAAGCCTGGTGCGAAGTTTACGCATCACCTTGAATGGCAACGAGGTGCAGAATATCAGCGACTACAACAAGCTCGCGTCTACAGAGACTTGTGGCTCCCTAAGTTTGCTGGGGAGAACAATCTCATCCTAGAGGGAATCAACCCCAATGATGGCACCACCAGAGCCCTGCAGGTCAAGGCTACTGAGTACGTCGGGACTGATGAGGAAAAAGCCATCGCGTCGGCGTATGGCAACACTTTTTGCATCCCATTGGGCAAGATGTTTGAGCTTACAAATGATCTCCCTTTTTACCAGGCAGGGCTCCATGACAGATTACAGTTTGTACTACATTTCGCATCGTACAGTGACGTGATCAAAGATGCGGGCACGGCAGCCGTGGGAAGTACGACAGCCAAGGCAGCCGACGCTGCCTATAAAATAAGCAATACTTCATTGGAGTTTGACAAAGTCACCCAAGAGGGTCCCGCGAGTGCCATGATGTCGCGGTATAGTAGCCTCGCGCTACCCTATGAACGGATACTTCGAAGTAAGGTGGTGACCATGAAAAAATCGGATACTAGCTACAATTTGCAAATCGATACCCCTGCCAAGAGTCTCAAGGGTGTCCTGTTACTCTTTATAGACCACGGGAAAGTGAAGGCTTACGCTGGTATCAACGAGGTCTTCTATAATCCAAAAATTGAAAAGATATCCATCACGGTGGAGGGTGAACCTAACGAACTCTATAGTCATCCCATGCTTCCAAAGGATCACCTGGAGCAGATTGCCAACCTCTTTGGTGGTCACGACTCGAATGTGACAATTAGCCAATTTTTCAATGAACGGTATGCGTTGTTTATTGATTTCAGGGCATCTCCCGACCATACCCTACATGGTAGCGGGAGACCCCTACAGAGGCTTAGTGACGGCATTACTCTCCATATGAACAAAAAATCCGACGGAACCGGGGATTTCAGATGCTATGTGTACTTGCTTCAAGATGCTCAGTTAAACATTCTGGGTGGTAGGTTTCATTCTTTGGTGTATTAGTGACCATAATTTATATTTGTCCCCATGAGGCAAATATAAATCAATATGGAAGAAAACAAGAGAGGCCCAAATTGTAAAAAAGTGTTGGCCCTGGATGCATTCAGGGTGTTGAAAAATGGCCAAGCTACAAAGGCATGCATATGCTGCCTGATTAAAAAGAACCAGCGGCGTGCCAAAAACAAATGCCCCCATGGTAGGCGGATGGAACAGTGTAAGGACTGTGGGGGAAATCAAATATGCCGTCAGGAAAGGTGAGAGCCTACTGCAAGGAGTGCAAGGGCAGTCAGATATGCCCTCATGAGAAATTGAGGTATCGCTGCAAGGAATGCAAGAAGGGCAAACATTTGGAAGAAAAGAGATGCCCAAATTGTAAAAAGAGTCTTTTGCTAGATGCATTCAAGGTGGTTAAAAATGGTCAAACTACAAAGACATGCATCAAATGCCTCGATATTAAGAAGGCTTCAATTGAACGTAACAGATGCCCCCACGAAAGGGAAAGGCCTAAATGCAAAGACTGCAAGGGCAGTCAGATTTGCGAACATGAAAGGATAAGATCCCGGTGTAAAGACTGCGGGGGTGGTGGTACCTGCAAGCATAAAAAGATAAGATCAATATGCAAGGAGTGCAAGGGCAGTCAGATATGTGAACATGAAAAACAGAGGGCTTCTTGTAAAGACTGCAAGAAGAAGGGCAAACAGTCGGAATAAATACGGTCTAATTCTGTGGAGTAGACCACAATTTGTATTTGTCCTATGGGGATAAATACAAATCAAGATGGAAGGAACCAGGAGCTGCCCAAAATGCAAACACTTTTTATCTTTAGAAATTTTCAGGATCAAACGTAATGGTCAAACTACAAAACAGTGCATCAAATGCCTCGATGTTAAGAGGGCGTCAATGGAACGTACAAAATGCCACCATGATAGACAGAGGGGTCAGTGCAAAGAATGTAAGGGCATTCAGTATTGTCACCATCAAAGGTTGAGATCCCAATGCAAGGAATGCAAGGGCAGTCATATTTGCAAGCATGAGAAATTGAGGGCCTATTGTAAGGACTGCAAAGGAAGTCAGATTTGCAAACATGAAAGGGAGAGGTCAAAGTGTCCAATTTGCGACCCCCCTGGACATCTCGCTTCTGTTGTACGAAGTCGAACACACAAAGCTTTACGGGGAAATAAGGAGCTTAGTTCTCAGAATTATCTGGGTTGCGATATCGCGACGTTGCGGGGTCAGATTGAAGCTCAGTTTGTTGAGGGTATGAACTGGGACAATTATGGAGAGTGGCACATTGATCACAAAGTGCCAATTAAATATAAGGAAAATGGAGATGCTCCGTCGCTTGCCGAGGTTGCTGGTAGATTGCACTACGCCAACACTCAACCCATGTGGGCGAGTGAGAACATTTCAAAAGGCAATCGTTTTGTCTCAAAATAAAATGGCTACATTAGCAATCATGGCAGGGGGCGCGTTAATCAACGCCTTAGCATTTAGCGGTACAAATTATTTGTTCAGCAAGCTCTCAGGACACGCCGAGGCGGAGAGAAAACGGCATGATGAGGCCGTCGAAAAATTGAATGAGGCTCAGGCTCAATGGGTAAGAGACCGACAGGCCAAGCTTGACTGGTTTGGCAAGCAAAGGGAACTGCAAATAAAAGCGGGGAAGAGTCTTCGCGAGCTGGACGACGACATGTACCGGTATTATATAGCAATCAAACAAGAAGGCCCCACAGCTGAAGGATTTTACACACCTTCAAAACTTAACAGGATGGTGAGTTAACGTTCGTATTTGGCTTGTTGTCCCTGCTAGGCTTCGTGGCTTTCAAATATCTGTAGGAATTTTTCTGACATATAATAAACATGTCAGAAAAATCACATAGCATTATGGAAGAGGAGGTGGCAAAGCTAAGCAATATCTACTACATGCCAGAACATCTGTGGACCGGGCGCAAGGCTATCAAATTACTCGCGAAGGAGATTGGTCTCTCAAAAAAGCTAGTAACTCATTGGCTGTCCCGTCAACTCTTGTGGCTGAGGCACATCAAAGCCCCTAAAAAGATCGATTATCCACACTTCACCATTACAACACCCAATGAAATGCATCAGTTTGATCTGTTGTATATGCCGCATGATCGGTTATATGGTAGTACGTACAAATACATCCTGACGGGCATTGACGTGGCCTCGAGATAGCCAGACCCTTAAGAACGAAAAAAGCCAGCGAGATCGCGGATATGATCAAAGATATTTACAAAGCAGGACCTTTACGATATCCTAAGATTTTTCAGTGTGATAACGGTAGTGAGTTCAAATCAGATGTAACGAAGCTGTTGGAGGGTAAAGGGGTTGAGATCAAGCGGGCTACCACCAAATATCACCATACATTCACGGCCTTTGTGGAGAGCTATAACAAGGTACTCGCGGAAAGGCTCTTTAAGCCTCGGGATGCACAGGAGTTGGTCTCTGGGGAGCCTAGTAGCATATGGGTCAAGCACCTGTACACTATCGTCAAAAGTCTAAACAGCAGCAAAACTGCCATGATTGGCCTAAAACCTAACAAGGCTATTAAACTCGATGATGTCCCGCTTGAGAAAAGTCAAGAATACCCCGAAGAAAAACCCCTACCCGAGGATGGTCTTTATCTCTATCTGCTACAACCAGCATGCTGACTCTAAAAGACGTGCAACAGATGCTTTCTGGAGTAGTCGCGTAGTCGCGTGCTATACTATTTAAAGGACGGCCCTGATCGCAACTTCGTGTCAGAGGAGCTGATGCTTATTCCTGAAGATGTTCAGGTGCCTCCGGAGGAGGTTATGGCTTGGTAATATTTTTTATGGCTTATCAAGGCCATAAAAAACACTCCTATTCTGTAATGTATCGGTTGCCTTTGAAAGCTCTTCATTCGTCATCATCATCATCATTCGGATCTCGCAGATAATCCCAAAGGATGTAGGGTATAGAACGGGTATCCATAGACCGATACCTTTGATGACATTGGGTTCATTTTCCAAATCAATATCGACTAGACGTCTATCTGGTATCGGGAAAGTTGAGTATATTGCCTATTGTTTGATATATCAGCCAAATCCGATAGCTTCAAGTCCCTATCCTTGATAACCTGGTAACAGAGTGCACCATAGTTGTTCTCTTTAGCCGCAACGATATAGAGCCCTAGGCGTTCAGCATCATCCTCGAGTTCCTCGTCAATCTCGCTTCTTACAAATGTACCCCATGCTTTTTCACCCTGACGCTACCCCTGTTTAAAAGCTCTTCGTCCGTTTTATATCCAAACCCTCGTAGTATACACCATCCTCGATATTTAAAATTTTATAAGCAGGTAGGGCAATATCCAGCCACCGACCTTGCCTTGATACAACAGTGCAGTACAGGTATCTGGATATCGTATTTGATTGTAAATTGATTTTGGTTTTATGTATGCTTCCATCTTTTGATATTTCACTGGTTTTTAACATACAACCAAAAGGGTAAAAAAAATGATAATTTTAATACCCTTGTGAGTATTAAAATTAGTGCCCGTTTAAGTCATATCATTCCGCAAGCTCCAGGAGACGTTCATGCGTGTAGTGCTCGCCAAGCCTGAAATGTCTCACACGCTCGGGGGTTTACCTCGATACATCCACGCTTCCTGAGCCAGTTTGTAGTGTACGATGGCATTTGGTGTCTCTGCCAGTACGACAATCTCACCCCTGGGGTGGTCAACAAGTTTTCCTAATCTTTTGCGCCACATACCCCTGTTGATCACAGATGGGCAAGGTATTGAAAGGGATCACCGTTGTTCCTTCTGGATAATGACCATACCGTTATCCTCAAAAGGATCTCCGGGTAAGGCACAGCCCGTTGCTGTAGCTCCTCTAAGCTCATCCCCAAGAAAGACAATTTCATCATCCCTATCCTCCAGATCACCCGCCATCACCGCCATGGTCGCGTCTCTATCCTCTATGGGCCTGGCGATGCTCTTTTATTACATCTTGTAGTTTTTGGACACCCTGCCCGAGCAAGCCATTTGATGACCCCACGGCCTTTAGTTCTTGGAACGGCGAAACGATCTCCAGGGCGCCCTCAAGCGTGACAAAAACGTCATGCGGATTTTGGCCTTCATTTGGGTTGGGGGTGGCACCCCCACCCCCTACCTGTATATTTTCTCTTGTAGATATCATTTGATTATCGAGGCTACACTGTCTAACATTTTCAATACCTAAAAACCGTCCCAGGTAAGCCCTTTTGAACATGGGCTGATCCTGGCTATTTGATAGGGTCTCAATGGCTCCTGTGTTGAACATAACTTGCGACGACATCTTTCTATATACTAATGCTTACCCAGAGGTTTTCACCGTGGTCATAAATGGTAATTTTACTACTCTTTTGTGGGTAGTAAAATTAGTGCCCGCTTACGACATAGCAATATCAAACATGCCTTCGAAGTGCTCTCGCGTATCATCGTCAGGTAGGGTGAAATGGTTCCTGTAGAAATTATCCTTGGTAAGGACATCATCCTTGAACCTACACCAGACATGCACGGCATTGGGATCGTCACATTCCGGTTCCCTTACAGCCATATCGGGGTACATTGCTCTTAATATGTTTATTCTTGTGCCGAGCTCCTTCCTTTGGCATCGGAGCATATAGTGTGGGTGCCTTTCGGATCTTCCATGCTCGTGGGGATCATTCTTATCAACCACGCATAGCACGGTATCATATTGATGACGGTATGGAACATGTCTTTCCATAAGCCTTGCATTTTCTCGGGCCTGTACCATGAGCTGTTTATCCCAGGCATCAAGATCGTCCTCCAGGATGGCGATGGCCGCGTCCTTTTCCTCGATTGCTGCAGCAAGCCTTCGCATTTCCCTGGATAACACCTCCTCTACAACCCACTCCAAAAATGATTCTGCTTCGGACCGACCACATCTCAACAGAAAACAATAGAGTCCGGGTTCAGTCAGTAAAACCGTGTCTGGATGTAGGTACTCAGCTCTGAGTACCTCCTGAAAGTCTACAAAAGCGTCACCTAATCGCATTTTATACTTGCCAGGAACATATCGCTGAATGGCCTGTACCCCGGCCCTTCTTTTATATCCTACAGCCCTCCACACATCGGAGGCTACAATATATTGACCTTATCCTGGGCATAAAATGATCGGACTTGTTTTCCCTTGGAAATAATCACCTGCTGTAAGAGACATCCTTGTTCCATTTTCAAGTAGAATTTGGATTTTTTGTAATGGTCAGTCCGAGAATCTTCCAAGTTCGAGGGTGTTCCAATCTCACGTACAGGCAGGAGTGTTTCGATCTTTTCAGCTCAGCTTTCATGTCAGTCCCAATCGGGGGATCATGTTCGTCTCCTCGTCAATCATCCTCATATCACTCCTTTCCGAGGAGTACCAGAGGAAGAGTTGCTTCTTTTGACGTCGAAGGTTCTTGGGCAAAGCCGTATACGCTTGGGGTTAATAGCCACAAGCTGTGTTTGCGATGCCTTCCCGAAATAGCAAGTTCAAGTAGGGATTGTCGACGTTTATCGAAATCTTCGTTCGCCATACAATCGTCGACTATGAAGAGACCTCTCCTCGCCTGCCAGGAGCGATGATACCCTTCCTATCCATTCAAACAGTTGGTCCTTGGGGTCTATCAGGAACACGTAATTCATCGTTCCCGAGCGAGGCTCTCTCAAGGTAGGTGGTATTCCATCGTATAGTAGGAAAAGTATGACTATGTTGTGATAGTGCTTTTTATATTCGTTTTCAAGTAGGTCTAGAACACGTTGCGTTTTTTCCGCAACTTGTAGGGTCTGTAAAAATACAGGTATGTGGGTCCCTTACGACATCCATTTACTAATAATTATAACCACTTTTTGATTATGGATTTTTGAAAATACACCGGCACAGCCCAAACATATCAACACACCGCTGTGATTGTTCACCAAGGACCCCCGGCAGGCAGGGCATAGCTTGGTATTTCGAGCCTGGTATTCCATGGGTAGTGGAGTATATCTTAATTTTCCCTGTAGGCATCGTAGTACCTTGCGGTATCCCTTGACGAGCAGTGCCTTTTCCAGGCTCTCGGTTGGTGCTCCGATGAGTTCGATGTACTGGGGTATGATGTTGTATGTCAACAGGGTGTAAAGAAGTAGGTAATTTTCATCCTGCTGAATTTCCCTAATTTCGACATCAGTGGCAAGAATGTCTACCTTTTGTTCGATAACAGGGTCCTTGCATTTGGTACGCCGCCTCTCCTTCGCCTTAGCCAGGCAACCTATACAACTTTTTGTTCGGCCATTACCTCTAATTTTGAACATGTCTGGGGGAAACAATTTTTTGCATTTGTGGCAACATTTTGAATCCATTTACTATTCCGGGGCTCGCCTCCTCCATTTCTATTTGCCTCTTAGACAAATAGAAATTTTCACGGGATCCATTAGGCCTCACGCCTATTCCGAGACATATCGGTTACCCTTGGCTATATTTTCGCTTGCCCACATAGGTTGCGTATTGGTGTAGTGTAATCTACTAGCAACCTCAGCAAGCGATGGGGTATCCCCATTTTCCTTATATTGAATTGGTACCCTGTGATCGATATGCCACTCCCCATGGTTGTCCCAGGTCATACCCTCAACAAACTGGGCTTCAATATGGGCCCGCAGTGTGGCGATATCGCACCCGATATACTCTTGGGAGCTGAGCTCCTTGTTTCCCATCAGAGCATTGTGGGTTCGGCTTCTTACAACGCCGGCTAGATGGCCATCAGGGTTGCAAATTTGACAGGTGGATCTCCTTTTTCATGCTTGCAAAACTGACTTCCTTTACACTCTTTGCAATAGGCCCTCACTTTTTGATGGTCGCAAATCTGGCTGCCCTTGCACTCTTTGCAATAGGCCCTCACCTTTTGATGATGACAATACTGAATGCCCTTGCATTCCTTGCACTGGCCCCTCTGTCTTTCATGTTTACAAATCTGGCTCCCTTTTCAGTCTTTGCAATGAGACCTCTGCCTTTCATGTTTACAAATCCGAATCCTCTTGCACTCTTTACAATATGCCCTCAGTCTTTGATGGTGACAATACTGAATGCCCCTACATTCTTTGCACTTACCCCCCTGTCTTTGATGCGGGCATTTGTTTTTTTCACGTGACTCCTTGGCTATGTTCAGGCATTGATGCACCGTTTTGTCAGTTGACCATTTCCTTTGATTCTAAAATTGTCCAAATAAAGATAGTGTTTACATTTTGAGCAGCTCTTGGTTCTTTCCATATTGACTCGTTTTTGTCCTTAGGGACAAACACGAGTTTTACTAACGGTCTATTTCGGTTTGGGGACTATGGATGCGGGTAACCACCCTTTTTTCACGGCCATCTCTTGACTTGCCCTACCTGCAGAAAAGTACGCCGTCATCTTAAGGACGTCATTCATGTCCATTTTTGCAGATGGGCGTGAAATACCCAGGATTTTCTTACCCCCAAGGGCATATGCAAAGGTGAAGGATAGATCCACGACGGTTTTATACAACATGTCTAAAATCTCCTTTTCTTTGGGTGATACGTTGCTTGCTGACATTTATTTAGTGTAATTTTTTGAAAAAATTCTATAACATTTTGAACATAGAGATATGAGGCTGAGTTTTGCCCTTTTGTTGAGGCTCTGGATTGGTCGCTGGCTTGTTAGATTCTCCGCCATTTTTGGGGGAAATTCTATACCAAGCCCCAACCCCTATGGCAAGCACGGCAAGCGTACCTACACCATACATGTACGGCATTGGGATCATCGACTGTACGGAACTAGTACCCGAAGAGGCTTTGACTGCAGGCTCTACAGTACCCTCTTGTTGTTTCATTTCTTCCTTCCTCTTCTTCATCAGTGCAGCCAACTTGTGTCCCTGGGCCACACGCCCGGGATGCTTTACTTGTTTTGTAATGACTCGCTCTTCTTCTTGTTTCTGCGGAATCTCTTCACTCATTTATTACAGTAGCCCGAGGCTCTTCCTTATCCTCCACCACCTCATCCTTCTTTTTAGAAATATGCCGTGCTGTGTGGCCTGCAACGAGTAGTGGTGCCAGACATCTCCCAAGCGTGCAATATACTAATATTCCAAGGTCCGTCATAGACTCTTTAATGATAGCGTCATCCTCAATGTCCCTGCGAAGATCCTCAATATTATCGATGTTCACAAAATTACCTATCATATTGGCATAAATGCTTATTGCATGAGTGGAAAGTGCCCTTGCAGTCTTTTCACCCTTTTCGTTCAATTCTCGTTGAAGGTACTCGGTATGTACTTTGTCTATGGCCTCCTCGGGGCCTTATCGACAAAGCCCTCTGTGCACTTCTTAGGCAAAAGGTGACCCTTGCCTTTCCTCAGGGCGTCCTTCAAAGCCTGGCGCCTATCGATAGGCTTCTCTATATTCTCATATTCTGCAGAGGCATTGTCAAAGACTTGTGCGATATCGGACATCTTTATTAGTAGTTGTTTATAACGAAAAAGAATGTAGGCGATCATGGCATAGGGTAGAAGTATAGCAATATACAAACACACCTCCATTTTATTCCCTTAAACCGTAAGCGGGGATGTATGTACCTCGTCATCGTGCACGACTCTCTTATCATAAAACGCCGAGAGACCGAGTTTGTTCTGTTCTTACGTAATCATACCCTGCTCATGTACCCTAAAGCCTACGTTTTTAGCCCTGTCCATACCTCCCTTTAGCGCACCCAGGTATCTACCCCAGGTCACAGCATTTTTTCGTTTGGACATACCCTTACAAGAAAATTTAGTACCTTCCTTGCCTTCCACGAAGTAGCACTTGGCCGTCAGGGCAATCATTCTAAAACCAACGAACTCAGGTTTAAATAACCCGCCTGTTCGAGATGAATGCTATCGGTAACCAGCCAGTTCCCTACATTATTATCATAATCGGCGCCTAACTTCTTCCCGATATGGCGAAGTAGGCGCTGTCGGTGTCCATATATATATACTCAAAATGACGGCGATCCACATACTTGTCCAGAAAATCGTAGTAATATTCCAACATGCGAAGTTTGGCCAATTGATATACCGCGATACCACATTGGTAAGCTCTATCGATAGTACACTTGTGCTTGCCTTTTCTAAGCTCGTATGCCTCCCCAATCTCTTCAAGATCCTCTAGGTACGGGCTTCTCAGGGCTGCATCAACTTCCTTTTCATCCCTCGTAAATATAGTATTTGCGTGCCTCGCTAGGTCTTCAATCATTTTGCCGTAGAAGCTGTTCCCTTTCAATTTTGCCGTATCCCCGCAATACGCTTGTCGGGGTCTTTATCAGCCTGTCGTCGTGCATCGGCAATCTCTTCCGGGAACCATTCAAAGGGCCTACCTCTAGCATACTTGAGAAATTGGTAAAAGGCAGTCACCTTCAAACCATGATCGAGGTACCATTTTAGCACGGGGTATACAGTAGGATTTTTTCGGCCTTTAGCAACCCCAGAAGCTTACGCGTACCCGGAAAACGCTTGCGACCCGTATTTTTTAAGTATTCGTGCATGTGCTCGGGGATTTGCTCGTCAGGTATCTCCTTGACGACAAACAGGGGAGCCATTTCGCTGAATTTGTCACGCAGATACTCGGGTACCTCGATATCAACTGGGCAAACCCAAACAACGATCCATCCATCACACCCCGCGCCAGTAGCTCTAAGTTATGTGCCGATGTCGGTGTGGCCACCTTGATCAGCTGTTCCTTCCCACAAGGAAAGTCTTGCATCAGGGTACTCGGGTAGAGCATGTTTGCAGGCATTGGATGCACCGTTTTGTCAGTTGACCATTCCTTTGATTCTAAAATTGTCCAAATAAAGATAGTGTTTACATTTGAGCAGCTCTTGGTTCTTTCCATATTGACTCGTTTTTGTCCTTAGGGACAAACACGAGTTTTACTAACGGTCTATTTCGGTTTGGGGACTATGGATGCGGGTAACCACCCTTTTTTCACGGCCATCTCTTGACTTGCCCTACCTGCAGAAAAGTACGCCGTCATCTTAAGGACGTCATTCATGTCCATTTTTGCAGATGGGCGTGAAATACCCAGGATTTTCTTACCCCCAAGGGCATATGCAAAGGTGAAGGATAGATCCACGACGGTTTTATACAACATGTCTAAAATCTCCTTTTCTTTGGGTGATACGTTGCTTGCTGACATTTATTTAGTGTAATTTTTTGAAAAAATTCTATAACATTTTGAACATAGAGATATGAGGCTGAGTTTTGCCCTTTTGTTGAGGCTCTGGATTGGTCGCTGGCTTGTTAGATTCTCCGCCATTTTTGGGGGAAATTCTATACCAAGCCCCAACCCCTATGGCAAGCACGGCAAGCGTACCTACACCATACATGTACGGCATTGGGATCATCGACTGTACGGAACTAGTACCCGAAGAGGCTTTGACTGCAGGCTCTACAGTACCCTCTTGTTGTTTCATTTCTTCCTTCCTCTTCTTCATCAGTGCAGCCAACTTGTGTCCCTGGGCCACACGCCCGGGATGCTTTACTTGTTTTGTAATGACTCGCTCTTCTTCTTGTTTCTGCGGAATCTCTTCACTCATTTATTACAGTAGCCCGAGGCTCTTCCTTATCCTCCACCACCTCATCCTTCTTTTTAGAAATATGCCGTGCTGTGTGGCCTGCAACGAGTAGTGGTGCCAGACATCTCCCAAGCGTGCAATATACTAATATTCCAAGGTCCGTCATAGACTCTTTAATGATAGGGTCATCCTCAATGTCCCTGCGAAGATCCTCAATATTATCGATGTTCACAAAATTACCTATCATATTGGCATAAATGCTTATTGCATGAGTGGAAAGTGCCCTTGCAGTCTTTTCACCCTTTTCGTTCAATTCTCGTTGAAGGTACTCGGTATGTACTTTGTCTATGGCCTCCTCGGGGCCTTATCGACAAAGCCCTCTGTGCACTTCTTAGGCAAAAGGTGACCCTTGCCTTTCCTCAGGGCGTCCTTCAAAGCCTGGCGCCTATCGATAGGCTTCTCTATATTCTCATATTCTGCAGAGGCATTGTCAAAGACTTGTGCGATATCGGACATCTTTATTAGTAGTCGTTTATAACGAAAAAGAATGTAGGCGATCATGGCATAGGGTAGAAGTATAGCAATATACAAACACACCTCCATTTTATTCCCTTAAACCGTAAGCGGGGATGTATGTACCCGTCATCGTGCACGACTCTCTTGTCATAAAACGCCGAGAGACCGAGTTTGTTCTGTTCGTACGTAATCATACCCTGCTCATGTACCCTAAAGCCTACGTTTTTAGCCCTGTCCATACCACCCTTTAGCGCACCCAGGTATCTACCCCAGGTCACAGCATTTTTCGTTTGGACATACCCTTACAAGAAAATTTAGTACCTTCCTTGCCTTCCACGAAGTAGCACTTGGCCGTCAGGGCAATCATTCTAAAACCAACGAACTCAGGTTTAAATAACCCGCCTGTTCGAGATGAATGACTATCGGTAACCAGCCAGTTCCCTACATTATTATCATAATCGGCGCCTACTTCTCCCGATATGGCGAAGTAGGCGCTGTCGGTGTCCATATATATATACTCAAAATGACGGCGATCCACATACTTGTCCAGAAAATCGTAGTAATATTCCAACATGCGAAGTTTGGCCAATTGATATACCGCGATACCACATTGGTAAGCTCTATCGATAGTACACTTGTGCTTGCCTTTTCTAAGCTCGTATGCCTCCCCAATCTCTTCAAGATCCTCTAGGTACGGGCTTCGCAGGGCTGCATCAACTTCCTTTTCATCCCTCGTAAATATAGTATTTGCGTGCCTCGCTAGGTCTTCAATCATTTTGCCGTAGAAGCTGTTCCCTTTCAATTTTGCCGTATCCCCCAATACGCTTGTCGGGGTCTTTATCAGCCTGTCGTCGTGCATCGGCAATCTCTTCCGGGAACCATTCAAAGGGCCTACCTCTAGCATACTTGAGAAATTGGTAAAAGGCAGTCACCTTCAAACCATGATCGAGGTACCATTTAAGCACGGGGGTATACAGTAGGATTTTTTCGGCCTTTAGCAACCCCAGAAGCTTACGCGTACCCGGAAAACGCTTGCGACCCGTATTTTTTAAGTATTCGTGCATGTGCTCGGGGATTTGCTCGTCAGGTATCTCCTTGACGACAAACAGGGGAGCCATTTCGCTGAATTTGTCACGCAGATACTCGGGTACCTCGATATCCATCTGGGCAAACCCAAACAACGATCCATCCATCACACCCCGCGCCAGTAGCTCTAAGTTATGTGCCGATGTCGGTGTGGCCACCTTGATCAGCTGTTCCTTCCCACAAGGAAAGTCTTGCATCAGGGTACTCGGGTAGAGCATGTTTGCATCATACCCTAGAATGGTCCTACACTTGCGGGGTTCGCTGTACACGTGAGATCTGATACCCGTCACGTCTCGTTCGTGGTATCTACAGAATACGATTGCGGGGCCGTCCACCATCCCCGTCCGCAAAAGGTCGTAGGCTTCATTCCTCGTACAGTTTTCACATGCTTTCCGTACCTCCCTGCAGGCCTTACAAGTCTTGCTATAACAAGAGTCCTTACACCTATGCCTGCATGGGTCTCCCGGGGCGTATAGCTCTAACTTTGGGTTCAACCGTAGGGACTTGTTCAACACGTACCGCATTGATACACCTGGGATACTTACCGCGTCCTTCAAAATGTCTATCTCGTCGGTGTAATACTGCAGCCTCGATTTATCCACGGCTTCAATGAACGGTTCCACGTCGGCTATATTGTACTCACGCAGCCAATCCATCATGGTGACGCAGCCTCGTTTGTAAAATTCGGCGCAGAATGTCTCGTACTCTTCGCGGGATAGTGTGTTTTTCCCACTTAGCCGGCTATAAAAGTCCTCGTGGGCCACAGGTCCAGCATGGTTCAGCTTGTCGTGGCTTGTTAGCCACTCATATGGAAACATGAGCTTCTCGAGCTTACATTCCAACGATTTGCACCAACCGGCATAGCTCAGCCCTGGAGCAAGGAAATTTTTGATGTCGAGAAATTTAAATCTTGAGGTGGTGAGGAACATGTAGTCATTATCTTTTTTAGCCACCTTGATCTTATCGCCTTGCGCGATCTCTTCGACAAATACCGCTTGATCAGGTTGATGTCGTACTTGCCAGAATTAAACCCTATTACAGATACTTGGTTTACCCCATTCGTTCCACAGCTCCTGGTTCTTTTTGGAGAGCATGTCAAAGTCGTCGGGCTTCGGGTACATTCTCTCAACCTCCTTCAGATCAGCGGTATGCCTCTTTTCCAGCTCCCCCCACAAACTGGTTGACCAAGAGCTTGGGATTCTCGTGCTCGATGAACGTCGGTCCCCATTCAAACTATCGGCAATACCAACAGCTTATCGGAAACATGTCTCGAAAGGTATGTTGATCAGAGGTTTGCTGATAATTTAAAGGTGATAGGAGGGCTTTGAAATCAAATACAATATCCTCTTGATTTTGGGTGGCTTCTCACATTCCCAAGCTGTGACGAGGCTGTACCCCTGTTCTCTCTCATCCTTTCTTAGACTGGGTTGCAGCGTAATGGATCTTGTCCGCCTTGGTTCTCCCAGACAGACAGGGGCAGCCGTGCCACTTACAACCATTGTACTCGTAAACAGTTTTTTGTGATAGGTTCATAGCCATCAACTTTCCACTCCTTTTTACCATCACGGATAACACGTTCACCACCATGGCCACATAGGGCATGGTGAATATGTCTTCCGGTTTGTTTTGACATGTATTCAATCCATTTTGATGCATCATAGCTATACCCCTCATCGTAAAAGACCTTCTCCGCCCTGCTTGGTATACGTTTGACCTTCCCCCCTTTGCAGATAATCGTCGTCTTGACACCCTCGCATTCGTTCCTTTTATGCCGCGTAAGAGAAGAGGCGTAGTTAAACTTCTGTTTACATACCTCGCATTCCCAGTGTTGGTCAGCACATCTAATTCTTTGATGTAAAAACAGTGCCCGTCCAGCATACCAAAGATTGATGCCATCTAAACCATTTTTGTGTTGCTTTTGACCATAGACGAGTCCGCCATGGTGCTTTCTCAGAGTTTGCCTTGGACTCAAAGACTTTGATGTGGCAACGCCCTCCAGATCCACCAGCCTCGTAGGCCTGACGTCCTTACGCTTAAGCTTACGGTCCCCGTAGTACTCTCGGGCTAGGGCGAGGCTGCCTTGTTAGAAATTCTGTTCCTCGCTTTACGTTAACCCTAGCCCTTACAGCTAGGCATCTCCAAAAGCATAGATTGTCCGTTCTGGCATCTTCACCATCCATGGCGTAGATGCACCTTTTTTTTCGCAACCAATCCGGGAGAGGGCCGCATCCCAAAAGAGGTTCACGCGTACTTATCACCTTGATCTGTACGTGACCAAAAATAATTTTTTCCTCATATGCCCCCGGGGTCTCGGTGGTTTCTAGTGGGGTGGTAAATAAGCCCTGGTCCAAGAACTCGTGATCTTCCGGATCGAGCGCTTCATCTCGCATTCTTCTACGAACGCTTCGATTTCGGCGATGCTTGATTAGTGACCCGGACCTCTTAGTTTTGTGATAATCAGACACATCGCCCCCACCCTTGTAAATATTACAACTGAAGCTGTACACAACCTTAACGGCGCATTTCTATGTGGGTTTCAATTTTTTCGCATGCTCGCGTCCCCAGAGGTTGGTTTAGATGCTTGTTTGAAACGCCATGCCTTGATCCTATTTCCATCCTCCAGCATCTGGATATCATCCCCCTGGATATCCTCCGTGTAGTCCTCCTTGCCTCCTGTTTCAATCTCATCGTGAAGCGTTGTACCTCCCGAAATTTGTTCCTTTGCCCTGTTGTAATAGAATGTAACGGTATTCCGCACACTCTTTAGTCGATCGGCAAGAGCGTCGCGGGTTGCTGCCACTGGTGCCGACACGGTGCTATATAGTTTGCTGATGGCATTCTTAAACCAACTCATCCCTTTCTGATATACAGATTTTAACAAAGTCCGAAGATTACATTTTTATTGCCATGCGTTGATTATTAACAGAATTCCCCCTTTATACTCATTTTTGTATGTTAGGACTTAACCTTGATATGCATGACTCAACACCGCATGGTAGGGATTTTTCATGCATATCAATAGATTTTTGGTGCAATGAGGCGTAACGAAAAGTTGTAACGTCACAAGCAAAATTCTGTATGATAATTTTTAGGAGAGTGTGACCCGTGGTTTTTGGAAAATCCTGGTTATATTCTAGCTCTACACTAGCTGCCTCTATGTCACGTGCAACAGGTCACAATGTTAAAAGACCTATTAAGAATGGATTTGGTCAGATAGGGACTGTCTTCGTCGTCTCTAAGGATATAATAAAATGCTTCACTACGCGATAGTGAAGTCACAATCTGGAGCATGACGTTTTCTTTACAATTAATTGACTCAAAAAACATTATTTTTGTAACAATGCTTTAATATCGTTTTTTACGACCCTGGCGTGAATTGAACACGCAACCTTTAGATCTGGAGTCAGACGCGCTACCATTGCGCCACAGAGTCCGTAACTAATCAACTGCGTAAGACGGGGATGATGAGTAGTTATGTTATTACTATATTTGTGCCCGTCTCGAATCGAAAATGGCACGTTGTGGATGTTAGGCGCACGTGATAGCATCTATAATAAGAAAGCACTCTTAACATCAATGCAAAACCTTTCTTAGCGCTTCAGTTGAGTTTGGTTTGTTCTCTGCTGTAAATAGCATAAAGATTCGTGCTATTACGAGTGTCTTTCTAGGAGATGAAACAAGCCTAAATTGCACTTACAGCATTAGTTACAATTCAGCAATGGGCTCAACCGGGATTCGAACCCGGGACCTCTCGCACCAAAAGCGAGAATCATGCCACTAGACCATTGAGCTTCTACGTCACGTGCAACATGTCACAATTTTGAAAGACCTATTAAGAATGGATTTGGTCAGATAGGGACTGTCTTCCTCGTCTCTAAGGATATAATAAAAGCTTCACTACGCAATAGTGAAGTCACAATCTGGATCATGATTTTTTTCATACAATTAATTGACGCAAAAAACATTATTTTTGTAACCATGCTTTAATATCGTTTTGTTATGACCCTGACGTGAATTAAACGCGCAACCTTCTAATCTGGAGTCAGACGCGCTACCATTGCGCCACAGAGTCCGTAACTAATCAACTGCGTAAGACGTGGACGCTGAGTAGTTACGTTATTACTATATGTGTACCCGTCCCGAATCGAAAGGGCACGTTGTGGATGTTAGGCGCACGTGATAACACCTACAATCAGGAAGCACTCTAAACTTCAAGGCAAAACCTTTCTAAGCGTTTCAGTTGATTTTGGTTTGTTCTCTGCAGTAAATAGCATAAAACACGTACTATTATGAGTGTCTTTGTAGGAGATAAAACAAGCGGAAATTGCACTTACAACATTAGTTACGCTTCAACAATGAACTCAACCGGGATTTCAACCCGGGACCTGTCGCACCCAAAGAAAGAATCATGCCACTAGAGCATTGAGCCACTATGTCACGTGCAACATTTCACAATGTTGAAAGACCTATTAAGAATGGATTTGGTCATGTAGGGACTGTCTTCGTCCTCTCAAAGGATATAATAAAATGTTTCCCTACGCAATAGTGAGGTCACAATCTGGAGCATGATAATTGCCTTACAATTAATTGACTCAAAAAACATTATTTTTGTAACCATGCTTTAATACCGTTTCTACGACCCTGACGTTAATTGAACACGCAAACTTCTACCATTTCTAATCCTCGACTCAAGAAAAGTTACTTTTGTAACCATGCTTTATTACCAGACGCGCTACCATTCCACCACAACTGCGTAGCTAACTGGCTCAATCGGAAAAAGCAAGGAGTTAGGGGCACATGTTATTAGGCAAGTCATCGCAGGAGTTGGAACGCAGGGTCATTGCACGAAGACTTCTTCAGTTAGATGTCACCAATGGGCTTAACCGGAATTTGAACTCAGCAGCTCTCGCACCCAAGGCGAGAATCATGCCACTACACCATCGAACCTCTATGTCACTTACAACATTTCAGAATGTTGAAAGAGGTTGTTTTGGAAAGGTAGGCAATGTATACGGACGGATACAACAATTGAGAAGCTTACGGCGGTAGTAAAAGTTCCATCCCACTTAACTTTTTTGCGTCAATTTTACACAAGCACATAATTTATTTTTCTCGGTCAACAGAGTAGTGATATAAACGGACGTATTGTGATAAAATTCAAATATATAAAGACGACATAATGTCTTGTCATTTTCGGTAAATTGGCAAAAATTAAAACGAGAATAAAAATTGCATTGATGAAGTTGTTATACGGACTAGTTATCCAAGCTTTTTCTCTATTGCTCCTTACTGAAATGTTGCACGTGACGAAGAGGCTCAGTGGTCTAGTGCCATGATTCTCGCATCGAGTGGGAAAATTTTCGGCACCAATTCTCGATTGAAGCCATTGTTAGAATGTAGCTGTCGTCTTACGTGCAATATCCTCTTTTTCCAACCCCATTAAAAGTTTCCTTACAGCACGTGTTTCTTGCTGCAGAAACAAATTGGAAAATCTGAACGGAACCTCAGTAGTTAAATTAAACAAAATGTGTTTCCGGGGACATTGTGCGTGATATACTAATAACCGCTACACTACTCAAACGTATTGTGCTTCAACGAAAAATGGATTCTACTCTTTTTATTTGCTTCATTTCGGCTTTGTGCAGCTGAACAGGTGATATTAAGCATGGTTTTTAAAAACGTTTGAACGAAAGGGCATTCTATGTAAGACTCTTGTCATATTTCGAAAGCGAAAATCATGCCACTAGACCACTGACCATCTGTGTCCAGAGAAACAATTCAGAATATTGAAGGACCAATAAAGAAATGAGTTTGGGAAAGTCAGTCTGCGCATGCGTAGATTTGGGATAAACAAATTTTGAAATTTTGGCTAGCTACGGAATCTACCACATGAGCTAAATGCTCTGAAATTGTAGGTAAACATCAATTATAACACATTTTAATATTCAATATGAAAAACATTATACATACTGTTCACATAACTTGAAATACCCAAACAAATCAATAAAATGGTTCCTACTCTCCTGATAGGTAAAGCTAGCTAGTTCTCGGATTTGGCCATAAAATATCTGAACCCGGCCGGTTTTACCTGCAGAAGATTAATTGAAATAGTTAGAGCTAATCATCAAAAACCATTCCTGAAAGGTTCTGTTAATGGCTACTTTATTACAAGTTACAGGAATTTAGACTAACAAATTTCACTTTTTTAGACAATAGCTTGCCCAATTTATAATGGTTGACCCACAACAAATCTCAGCTGAAATGTGTACAAATCCTTTCAAAATGCCACGAGCAAAAAGAAGAATGGACACAAAGATAAACAATTATATAAACTAGCCGAGAGACCCAGCGTCTAAACACCGGGTAAAGCCACAAGTAACTTTGTTACCCGACGTTGAGCGCCCGGTGGAGCGATTAATAAGAACCTTAACCCTATTAAACCCGGGCTTTTTAGGTCTGCTGTAGCACCAGGGGGGGGGGCATAAAGTGCCCGCGGCCACATTTTTATAAATTACTCATGAACTACAAATCATTTTCCTATAAAACTTAGCAGACTTATAATTCAACACAATAGGAATACGATTGACTTTTAATTTGGGTGTAATGACGTCATTGCCACCTGTTGTGACATCATCAAAGACAAAGGGTAGCTGATTTTTTTAGGTAATAATGAAAAATGTCGTCGTTTAGAGTATGCTATGTTTTGAAAGTAGACAAGTATGTAAAATATATACAAAAATATTATAATTATGAAAAAAAGTCTAATTGTTAGATATATGTTAGGAGAAAATGAAATTTGATCACAATAAAAAATGATCTTTTCCAATTTAAAACATCAATTTCTTCTTTGTTATGACGTCATTACCACCTGTAGTGACGTCATCAAAATCTCGTCCGTAAAATATGAATTTTGATCCGTAAATTATATATTCTGGTCTGTAAATTACATATCTGGTCCTCATTTTATCTTACACGTGTGATTACTTTCAAATGTTTATCAACTGAATATTTTTTGACTAAAGATTTAGAATAGAAGGAGATACCAAAGAAATATTTACTTTTAATATTTCACCCCCTGTTCACAATTGGCTTACCCCCAGAAATGTACAAAAAAAATCCAAAAATCTTTTTAGAATCAGAAAGTCCAATAAAAGTTAGGAAAAGTCAAAAAACTTCAGGGTCTACTAATAATGAGTACAAAAAAAGATATTGCGGGCACTTTAAGCCCCCCCCCCCCCCCCCAACCCCGGCACTAGTAGGGTTAAACTGTGCCACACATTTAAGTGGAGAGCTTTATTACAGGTATATAGTACACTGCGGGAAATTTTATGTTTTCTGCATATCTGCGAGAAGACAACGTGAAGTTTCTGACATAAAGAAAACATCAAACACCATGTTGCTATGTTTACTGTTTTTTTATATGATGTTATTATGTTTCCTGTATGAAACATCATGTTGCATGTTTTTTTAAAATCTGCAAAGGAAAAACATGAAGTTTCTGACATAAAGGAAAACTTCAAACATCATATTTTTGAGTTTTCTGTTTTCTGTTATGAAGTTTACTGCTTTTCCGTCTCAAAACTTGGTGTTGCATGTTCTGTAAGCTGGGAATAACTGCAAACATCATGTTTGTGAGCATCACAATTTTAACTGGATACGTTGCTTCCTGGCCAATTCCCGTGTGCCTTAAATCCTAAATCTTTGGCAAGCAATCCTGGCGCCAACTCCCGCTAATCCAATCTTAAGTAAATAATTAAATTTTTAATTCTTGTTGCATCCTTACCAATTAAACATGCGAGAATTGAACACGACTTGTGTCATAGGAATAAAATTTTTGTTGTTCTTCTTCAAAAGAAAAGTAATTACAAGGTTTTCAAAAAATGTTTTTATTTTACAAAATATACAGATTTAGAAAGGTAATTTTAAGACCAACAACAACAACAACGCAATTTTATAGAATAATATATTTCGAGTTTTCGTAACTCATCATCAGATTCTTTCTGTATAAAACAAATTAATAACAGTTTAAAAACAGTTTTATTAAAAAATATATGCACACCTTAAAAACAAATACTAAAAAATGTTATAACACATCTTAAATCAGATTTTAAACAATAATTATAATAAGCCATAGCTAACATCCCTGAAGACGTCGTTAATTATATTTTAATAAGTAATGTATGACTTTTATATTCGTCCTTTGTGTTCAAAGTTGGTTTAATTTCACGAATATATAACGCTTCCAACACCATTAAATGATGGGACGATCTGCTTGATGAAACAAGTATGATAACGTTATCCATTGTGAGTGCGATGTTACATGATTTGAGGTGACTACCAACGGGACTTGTTGACCTTGTATGCTCTTTTACGCGGGTTAGTAAATGCCGGGTTGTTTGCCCGACATAGCACGATTTACACCGTGGACATACAATTTGATGAACTAAACCACTTTTAAGAGCTTTTTCGAATGTTGGCTTTAATGGTGGAAATATTGTTTTAACTTTTTTAGCGTGAAAACAACTTTACAGGGAGCGTCCATTCTTTTAAGAGACTGTTCGAACTTATCTGATATGCGTCCTCTGTATTGGATGAACATCATTTTACACGGTACCTGTTCATCTGATTCAACTTCACCTTTCAGTTCGTTAGGTATAATAACTGATTACAACACTTTCTTAATAATGGGTTCATAGAATGAAACAGGATATTGATTATTATTAAGAACTTGTTTCGCTTTCGCTAGGCTTTCATGAACAGCTTTCCAAGAACTACAAGCACGCACTATTCGATGTACCATACCGGAGACTACAGATCGTTTATACTTGAGTGGTGCGAGGGAATGAAAATTCATAGTTAGACCTGTATCGGTGGCTTTGGTGTACCAAGTAGAGGACAATTTGCGCCCAATTCGTTTAATGAGCATGGAATGGAAGACTACCATTGGATTTCCTCTCTATTGTAAATTTCAATGCAGGATGTAAATCATTAATCTCCTCACGCTTCTGATGTATTTCATTCTTTTTTATATTCCGAAGAATGTCATCCATATACCCTTGAAAATAGTAACGCGTCCCCTTTAATCTCATTATCATATTTGCTAAGCCAACCATTAGCTATCATGGGAGCTGGTGGGCTACCCATAGCTAATCCATCTTTTTGTTTGTAATATTTTCCAGAATACAGCAATTCTGTACAATCATTTATTGCTTCATCAACTGGTACGTTCGTATACAGCGAGGTCACGTCAAAGCTGATTAATTCGTCTTCCTCATTCAATTCTATGTGATGCAAAGAGTCAGGGATCGATTTTGTTGAAGAGTGTATATTGCATTCTTCAACAACAGAGAGCCATTTCGCAACTTGGTTAGCGATTTCATAGTATGCTGACCCTGGCATGGACAAAACTGGTCTTACTGGTGTGTTCGTTTTATGAAATTTAGCTAAGCCATATAAACGTGGAGGTTGACTACCAGTTAGTTTTAATTGATGATACAATGACTCGGTAACCTTCTTTTTATCTAAGAGTTCTTTCAATTTCGTTGTAATTCTTTCTTCCTTTTTTATTACTGTGTTCTTTTCATTCTTTCGTTTAGGATGTAACTTTCCAAATTGAGGCAGCTTAATTATATCCTCTAGCTTCTGGTTATACGTTTCCTCTTAAAGATTTAGTTCTAAAAAGAGTTCATTTCTATTTGGGAAGTAGTAAATAAGTAGTCAAATGACAAATCCCTGAATTAATTTCGCGATACATGCTACTTATGCAATAGTTTTGCAGCTGACGTGTTAAAGTCGCTCTCTTAAACTATTTAATAAGTAGCCGTCAAAAATAAAGAACGGCGATTTTGTGTATCAATTTCGCGATACATACTACTTATGCAATAGTTTTGCAGCTGACGTGTTAAAGTCGCTCTCTTAAACTATTTAATAAGTAGCCGACAAAAATAAAGAACGACGATTTTGTGTATCAATTTCGCGATACATACTACTTATGCAATAGTTTTGCAGCTGACGTGTTAAAGTCGCTATCTGAAACTATTTAATAAGTAGCCGTCAAAAATAAAGAACGGCGATTTTGTGTATTAATTTCCCGATACATGCTACTTATGCAATAGTTTTGTAGCTAACGTGTTAAAGTCGCTCTCTTACACTATTTAATAGGTAGCCGTCAAAAATAAAGAACGACGACTTTGTGTATCAATTTCGCGATACATGCTACTTATGGAATAGTTTTGCAGCTGACGTGTTAAAGTCAATTTCTTAAACTATTTAATAAGTAGCCGTCAAAAATAAAGAACGACGATTTTGTGTATCAATTTCGCGATACATACTACTTATGCAATAGTTTTGCAGCTGACGTGTTAAAGTCGCTCTCTTAAACTATTTAATAAGTAGCCGTCAAAAATAAAGAACGGCGATTTTGTGTATCAATTTCGCGATACATGCTACTTATGCAATAGTTTTGCAGCTGACGTGTTAAAGTCGCTCTCTTAAACTATTTAATAAGTAGCCGTCAAAAATAAAGAACGGCGATTTTGTGTATCAATTTCGTGTTAAGAATATCAAAATGGTAACCCGGCTGGTCCTTATTCTTATTTCTCTATTGTTCTAAACAATAAATCTACTGTTTCTAACATGAAATTACAGTCTGACATTTTCATTATTATAAAAGAACGTCTATATATTAAATAAAACTTAGAGTAGAAATTCGTAATATTTTTGCGGGAACTTATCTTCATCTGTATTCAACAGACTGAGTGCAATGTTTTCCACTATGAATTTGACATCAAATACCCGAAATTGTAAATGTCTGAGGAAAAAGACGGCTTTCGTTTACCTAAAATGACTTCAGCTTGCAAGTAATTCGTTTTCGCAAGCCTTTTCTGGAAACGTTCGGACAATAACTTTACCCCATCGACGTGACATGCACAAAAGAAGTCAACGATAACTGGCGCGCTATCTGCTTCCTCAATATAAATGGAATATTCAGTAAGGTTATTAAAAATAATATTTTTTGAGTGTAGAAATTCGATGGCCGATGTGATGTTTTTTACGATCCACTTGACTTTTCCGAGTGTAAAATGACGGTAAAGTTGAGAGTATTGAAAAAGGTCCGTTTCGAAAACATTGGCAAACACTGAGAAAGGAATCCCAGCAATTTCAGTTAGACCTAGTTGGTCAGCGATATTACGGTGGACACCCAAATAACACAGTAACTTCAATTCATGTGCTAGAATGAGCAGACTATTATTTCCATCGGATGATCGTAACTGTTTTAACACAACTCTTCTTTGCAGATATGAGGCACTTTTGTACTGAAAAAGTTCATCAACTTTGAAAACATAGTTTACAGCAACACTTTGATCATCGACGATAGTAATATCACTCTCCATTACATTCTGGTTTATATGACCTGCTACCCCGTTGCATAGTGCTGAATTGCATAATTGAACTGTTCTCTGGCTAAACATCCTGCTTAGCTCAAGGTACTTCATTTCTTTCAAAATAGCATTAGCAATTAAATTGTACAGATCCTTTTCGGTAACGGTGAGGTTTCGGAATAGCTCATTGGTGTTCTCTTTCCCCTCAATGATTTATTTCTAGAAATAGAACAAAACTAAAATTTTAAATCTTATGAAAACAATAAAGGTATAGTAACGAAAATATAACAAAACTGTGTGCAATATTTTTCTTCATAATTATCCAACTTAAGCACTAAACTTGCTTTCAGAATTAAGTACATCATAATATCTTTGGAAGAACACACAAGAAAATTACTTCTTCAAGTAATGATGACGTTTCCAGAGAAGATTCGCTTAAGTGTTCAGGATCAGAGTATGGACGATCAAAGGATGTTTTGTACTTTCCATTTATGTTATTCCAAATCAGAGATTTGACCGTTTTGTGATCTTTTAACGTAAGTAATTTTGTAATTTGTTTCTAAAATAATAAAGGAACAAGAGTAAAACGATTCAGAATTTGTCTATTGAAATTAAATTAAATCATTCCCCTTGAAACCCACAAACATGCGCATTAAGATTTGTCAACTTTTATAGGAATGTAGGATTAAATACCTGCAAAGACCTAGCTAATCTTTGCTTAGTCCTCCTCGGCTTCTTCTTTTTTTTCTTGTTTAGGGCAAGTGGAATCAATTAAAACAGATCAGTGATAATATTTGACACATCCATGACACATTCAATTTAAGCTTTTTATTAATGTGGATTTCTAATATAAAAAGAGTTCGTGTTGTTAAAATGCGAAGAAAAGATTACTAATTTAAATTTAGTCAATATAATATAATGTTAAACCTGCTAAAAGTGAATTATCCTACAAGATAATTTCTACTCGTTAATGTACTTGTTTGTTAAAAACAAAAACTAAAATCATATATAAACATTTATGCATCAGAGAGGTCTGGCGAAATACAGAAATTATAATTCATCCTTATATATATACTTCAAGTAAAAAATAATATTAGACTGTAAGCTTTAGTACACCACAGGACAAATTTGGAAGACAATAACAGATATTAAATTCCTTAAATGTTGGACTGTGTACAGAACAGACAGATGCTGGTTAATGAAATACATTTTAAAGATTTTTAAGTCGCAAAATGTAAATATAATGTGGCGTAATAAAATCTCCAAGTTAGCTATTTAAAAATATATACACAAAAACATCATAATGTTAGGAATTATCTAAGAAACTAGGGGGTGTTTTATTCTTGGTGCAATAATTACCCAATCACGACTTTTGTAGGGGAATTCGGCATAAACTGCTTCGTTGAAGTGGAATAAAGGATGATGGTCCCATGTCTTCAAAATGATTCTTGAGCCATACTTTCATCGGTTTTCCAAACTTATATTTAAGTTCGTCTTCCACTGGTAAGTGCCACTTGCAAACCCAAACCAATGTTCAAGGGATTCATTATTTATTAAAATGCAATGTTTGATAAAGTATTCAATCAATGCAGGTCATGGTTGAAAACTTATCTCACCCATATTGGGTATCTTTCCATTCGTTCCTGCCCAGTAGCTAACAATACAAGCTGAGCGAGAACTTCTGCTTTAAAGAGAATTATAGCTACTGACAATCTTTTTTGGTATTTTACCTACATCAGATGGAACAACAAGTTGATCAGCACAGTCCTGTATATTGATTTGGAAAGTTCGGTTTATATAACCAAGTTCTTTCCATATCTTTGATATATGCTTTGCAGTTCCCATAAACAAGTTATGCATTGGATCAATGATTGTCATGCGAACAGTGTCAAAATATGGAAGTTCAGCCAAGACAGAGTAACGTGACCCATAAGATGATTCTAATTTTTCTTGATCAGTTACTCATTTGTTGACGATGTTCTTGTGTTGTCCTCTTTGGCCAGTCTTCATATCCGAATCCACCATAATCCTTACTACCAACACCACCTGGGAAAGTCTTGTTACACTTAGAACAACCATGAGCTGCTTAATGACCTACAAAAAGTTGGATTTAAAAGAAAACTAATTGACAGTGAAAATAACTACACAAACTTTTTAGCAGAGATTTTTCTGGAGATTACATTTTCCGTTATAAGTTTCATAATAAATTTAAAAATATCTTCAAAGAGATTTTATTCATGAATTTTTAGAAATGAACAAATACCAAGAACATTTATGCCGTAAAAATTTATGCAAATGTACAATAGCAAATAGGGCACCATTGCAACTTACCAAGAAATAATTTACGGTTAGCAGGTATATCACATCCAACACAAAGTAAAGGAAGATGGAAAATCATAAGTTGTTCTGTTAATGTTGATAATAATTGAAAACCAGAAGTCCATGCAGTATTCAGTTCATCAACAAGTGGCTTGACGAAGTTATTTGTAGGTGGTTCCTTATCCATATTGGGAATAATCCCAACTAAAATAACATTTTCCTTTTTAAATCTAAATTCATCACAACAAGGTAAATCCCACCAACAGAAAACTTGAAAGGTGTTTAAATGGTTGAAACCAGTCGACATTCAACATTCTCCATTTCTTTTAAAAGTGTTCCAGATAGCACCATCAAAACATCACTGTAAATTCCTTGATGTGTTTTTCTATTTCGCCATTTATTGCAATTTGTTTCAAAATGTTCTTTTTGTGTTAGCAACTGACTAATCTACAGAGCGATAACAATATGTTTTAAATGGCACAAGCATTGAACCAGCAGATGGAGCTTTTACAGTCTTAAGAAGGGCTTGTCCACATTGTTTTCTCATATTAGGCATGCGATAATTTGGAAAACGCTTAAAGCTGCATTTTGCAGAGAGAAATTCCCCTTGTAATTTCATTCTGCATCTGTCAAAATCATAAAGTGAATGACACTTCACACACACAAAATATTTTTTGAAAGCTGATTTTTTTAAGTTCAGTAGTTTCTGAAACATAAATAATGACGTCGGAAATCTCTGTGCAAAATAATCGAAAGTTTTGCAATTACTTAAGTCTGTTATCTTGCGAATAAAAAGTGATATCACCTTTAACAAGAAATCAAATTCAGTATCTGTAATAGAAAAGTGCGTTTGCCAGTACGCCAGAGCAATACAAAACAATTTTATGAGAATATCACTAGGATCATTTCCTTCCTTTCCTTCTTCATTTATGTTTAACCCTTCTTGAGAATAAATCTCATCAAAGAGAAAGTCAAATTCTTCATTATCCACAATTTCTGCATTATCTAGAGGATTATTGTTAGAAAGATGTTCTTTTTTCAATTTCAAGATCACCATCAACAATGTTATTGGCTGTGCATTGACTGAATGAACATTTATAGTAAAACGTTTCGAATCATCATTAACACCATCAGATGTTGTGTAGGGAGAAATGTTGCTACATTTATGTCTTCGAAAGTAGAGTTTACTGCAACTTTGATTACAGACAAAGCATTTTTGATATTTTGATGTCATCTTTTTAAAATCTACATATAAATAATCGAGAACTATCCCAGCAGGCACACGACGTCGTACAGACGTCTGTTGCTAGTCGCTGTTACGTCGCGACGTCGGCCACGTTGTTGCAACGTCGCTTCGACGTCGTAATTTGATTTGTTAAAACATCGCACTTTCGAACGTTTCTTTCGCGCTAAAATCGTTGTGTGTTAATTTCAAGCATTTGTTGTTGGTAAAGTATTGTAGATTCTATTTTACGAGCATATGGAAGAAAAGAAAGAAAGTGGAAATATTTCAAAATATATTGAGAAGGATCTGACAAGCAGTAAGTTATTTTAATTCCTTGTGTTACCCTGAATATTTATATGAAATACAATGTATACATACTTCAAGTTTATTTGGTGTCATTATTTCGCATAAGCTATAGAAAAATTTATTTATTTTAGGTTGATGAAAAAAACGACAAAAATGAATTGGGAAGATTCCTGTTTTAAGAAAATGAAACAGTAAGTAATTCTAGTTACTTTATAACTAACATTGTATCCAGGCACATCAATTGAAAACTGTAGAATCTGTTAATATATATTTCTTTGAACACCTAGCTTTACAATTACACATCTTGTCATTTCCGAGAAATGTTCTTATATAAAAAGCGTGTATCTTCGCTCTGTGACAAATTCTCCTTGCAATTTATATCACTAGTTAGATCATATTTTAATACCTTTATTTTCTTTCTATAGCAAATAGAAGAAAAAGTCGATGAAAAATCGTCTCGACACTGAAGAAGCACGTTAAAAATGCAGAGGTGATGAAAAATGATTATGGTTGGGAACATAAAGTTATTAAGTGTCTTCTGATACTAGTGTAATTTAACGAATGTGAATACTAGTTGATTATAAAAGAAAATAATTTTAAAAATAACTTTTTGTTTTAAAGAGCCTCTTTGTTACTTCTGTTAACATCGCAGCTAAGTCGCTGTAACATCGGTTAACTTCGCAGTTATACGTCTGTAAAAGGTCGGCAGACGTCTATACAACGTAGCCACGACGTCGATGGGACGTTGTGCTCTGACGTCGTACAGACGTCGAAGTCCAACGTCTGCGCGACTTTCCATCCTAACGTTGAGCGGACCGACGTCGCTACGACGTCTCTGCGACGTTGGTGTGCCGGCTGGGATGGGACTAAGCCAAACAATATGATACAAAAAGGCACAATTAGTCGCCCGTTGTTGTATCCTGATTGTCAAATATTAAACAGACAGACCATTAAACAGACATTAAAAGAATAATTTTTGTATATTTTTGTGCCGACTCACTGAAAGCGCCATATATGGCCGTGTGCGTTTTTTGTTTTGTTTTTAAGGTTTTTGTCAGTAACCGCCCGGAAAAGCGTCGGCTCTTTCGAAACCGCCCGAAATGCAACGCGCGCGAGCTCATTGTTCGGCCATTATGCGACTGAACGTCTAATTAGCGGACTTAGACAAAACTATCTTTTATATATTTTTTATATAATTTTGCTTTCTAGATTTGCATATATATTATATTATAGAGCATTCCCTTTGTGAGCATTTAAAATTAATAATATGCCCACGGGATTTGGGGTTGTACTTGGGAAAGTCAAGTCTGTGATTTTAGTAAAGTATTTTGTCTCGCTTTTGAATTATCGAGATCCAGGAGTTCATGCTGGTTGCTGGCCACCAGGTTCTTTCTTTTCTGAAAAAAATCTTTGATCAAAATTAAACAACAGAATTGGGTGTGTCACTATTGTGAATGTATTTTAGTTGCGCCTTTTTTAAGAGCGAGATAGTTTATGCAGCTTCTGCATCTTGTTTATTTTTGTTATCTTTGGTCGGTAAAAATATCATGCTGTTTTTGTGAGATAATAAATGAAATTAGCGTGTTGTTTTTAAGAACTCCTTAAGCTCATCTATTCACAAATTTCCAACCACATTTATTGTAGAACTAATAATAGTTTTTTTAAGTGAGAAGTATTTCGCCTATAGTTTCAAACAAATGCTATGAGCTTGGCAAAAGACAATTTGATGCACGCTTCAGATATCGTGCTATTTTAAATAAAGCTATTCTTTTAATAGTAAGAAAAAAATTATAAGAACACAAGCCTCAGATTTTGCCTGAATTGTCTCAAGCCAATGAGTATTTTGAAAGTTTAGATGCAAACAGTTATGTCAGTGCAAACCCCTAAATTCTAATCTACCATTAAACACAAACTAATAAAACGAACCCAGAATTGAAATCGGTCGATTTAAGATGGCAATTTTATACCAAAAAACAAAAAACAAAACGTTTAGCAAAGTAAGCAAATGAACATAGCTAGCTAGATCTTTTGCAGATAGTATGTTCCGTTCTCACTAGTGATCAATGTTTATATAAAGGTATGTCACATGTAATCGTTTACGTTGCTCGACCACAAAAGTGCAGTTCTTAACATTGAGGGGGAATGGACATCCATATTTTTGTGGACGATTGTAGCTATATATATTGTACACACGTCAGGAAATAAACTTTTTTAACCCTGCCGCTGAGCATACACCAGTGCAGCTCAAGTTACAGAAATGGAAATTATTTCAATATATATTATATATATCATGAAACATTTTCAACATCCACAATCGTTATTACTGAGGCGTTTATATAAATTCTGACAAGCGGTTCTCGTGAAATCATCAACACCTACTGAAAATTTTCAAATCTATATATACTATATATATCATTCGTTCTTTTGGTCCAATCAGAACAAATTTCAGAAAAAAAAATAATTTTCCAATAATTTTCCGTTTTTGTAACTTGACCCGAACTGTACACTGATGCCAGATTATTCCACTAAAACAATTTATCATCACGAAGCGTGTACATGCTCAATGACTCCCATAACACATTAATATATTCATAACAATTAATAACCTGAAACGAATTATTCTCTAATGGTGTCGGGAAGACATGCACAGTTAATAAAAATATGATTAGATCTCAGACCAACAATCATCTATTTTTAAAAATTAATTAGCCAAAACTATTTGATCACATAACGTTGAGCTAAAATAAAAGATGAAAAATACAGCGTGCTATGTAGTATCTTTCGTAGTAATCATATTCCAATGCTTATACGGTTAAAACTCACGCCTTATATTCTTTTCCATAGTACAACACATCAGAACTAAAACGGGGAACAGCAGAAAGGAAGTTCTATGCAAACTGTTATTTGAAAAACGTTTGTATTTTTTTTCTACGATCTATTTTTTTTAAAAAATACATCAAAAGAATTTGTGGGCAAATTGTTGTAATAACGTAATACTGTAAATTGTGTATCTATATTTCGCAGTGTTGAAAATTATATTTTTGTGAGCTTAGTTTATTTTTACTGACGTTTTTAACTGATACCTGATTTAAACGTATTAAATTCATTTTCATTTGTGCAGATTAATAGTTGTGGTTCAAACGTGATTGGTGGAGTAATTTGATTGGTGAAATGTAATTGTTGGAATGTGATTAGTGGAATGTGATTAGTGGAATGTGATTGGTGGAATGTGATTGGTGAAATGTGATTGGTGAAATGTGATTGGTGAAATGTGATTGGTGAAATGTGATTGTTGGAATGTGATTGGTGAAATGTGATAAGTAATGTGATTGGTGAAGCCAAATAATCAATTAAGGTAGTATAACCACACAGACAATTATGGCAAGCAGACGTGTTATTTCAAGCTCTCGCGTATATAGAGTAAATGGATAAAAATTGTTGAAATTTTGATTGTTTTCCGTATTGTTACTGAAAAGGAAATCGAAGATTGGAGTATTATTATTCTATCGTTGATAAGTTACAGAAGTTTATTGATATCACCACAAAAATTTTAATTCATGTTTTTCCATAACTTTCTCTTATAATTCTACATCATCTACGGAGGAGAACATATGTTTTCGTTTATTTGCTTAATGATTGTCGAATTAGAGTAATCAATGGTCAATATTAAAGTAATTACAACACATACATGCTTACATTGTAAAAAGGTTTGTAGAAGTACTCATGGATTGAAACGTCATATGAACTCGTGCACAAAACGACCATTGCAGTTATGTACAGAGGATTCACCCGAAGAAGACACTCCGTCACAACTTACATCGGATTTAGTAAATACCATCAATGAAGCCAATTTACCACCCATCGATATCATTCCAAAAAACATACTCGACTCTGATAACGATTTTGGGGGAAATATACATTATGCAGAATTTATAAAAACGATCAATAACATCTATAATGAAATTGTGCATTTTCGAAGAAATATTTTCAACGTTCCTACCGGAACGTTGATTTGAGTTTATTGTTCAGAGAAATTAAAACTATCCAGCACAAGTTTGTTTCATCGAAAAAAAGAAAGATCCTTTGAAGACACTTCCAGAATCTTTTCAAAACTTGTAATGGAAGGAAAGCTATCAGCCGCTTTGAAGTTCCTTGAAAAAGAAAGTTCCAGTGGCGTTCTTTCCCTCTCAGAAAACGTGAAAAACGAACTCATGGAAAACATCCTAACCCTGCACCGATAGTCGACAACGTGCTTTTATACGGACCTATTGATTATGTACCATCGCACATTTTTAACTCTATTGATGAACAATCTATTTTGAAAGCTAGTCTGAGAACTAAGGGATCTGCTGGTCCTTCCGGAATGGATTCTGATATATATCGCCGCATCTTATGTTCCAAAAATTTCAGTATCGAAGGAAAGGAATTGAGGGAAGAGATCGCACGAATGGCAAAAAACCTCGCATCATGTTATTATCACCCAGATCTCCTAAAAGCATTCACTTCATCGCGATTAATACCATTCGACAAAAACCCCGGTATACGACCAATAGGAGTTGAAGAGGTACTTAGAAGGATTGTTGGCAAGGTAATAGCGTGGACAGTTAACACCGAAATAAAAGCAGCTGCTGGACCACTGCAAACGTGTGCAGGTCATGGCGCAGGTGCAGAGGCGGCAATTCATGCTATGAGGGAAATTTTTGAAAATGAAGCAACCGATGCAGTCCTACTTATAGATGCAAAGAACGCTTTCAATTCAATGAATCGCTCAGTAGCTTTACACAATATCCGAATAATATGCCCGGTACTATCTGCTTACATTATCAACACGTACCGTAAACCCTCACGACTATTTATATCAGGTTGTGCTGAAATCGAGTCCAGAGAGGGAACCACTCAAGGTGATCCCTTGGCCATGCCGTGGTACTCTCTAAGTACAACTACCATCATCAATTATATGCAGATTGCTGAACCCGAAATCAAGCAAGTATGGCTCGCTGATGACGCTGCTGCAGCTGGAGAGATATTGAATTTTTTATAGCTGGTATGAAAACCTTGTAAAAGAAGGAGACAAATCAGGATATTATGTTAACGGATCAAAAACATGGTTAATTGTAAAATCGCAGAAACTAGCCCAGTATGCAAAAAGTCTATTTAAGGAGTCCTTAAATATTACCATCAATGGAAAGAGACACTTGTGTGCTGTAATTGGTTCGAAAACTTTCAAGGATACGTACTGTAGTGATAAGGTCGAAAACTGGGCAAAAGAATTAGCTAATTTGTCTAAGATAGCTCAAACTGAACCACACGCAGCTTATACAGCATTCACCAAAGCCTACAAATCGAAGTTTACTTACTTAATGAGAACAATACAGTGTTTCGAAAACTATTTGGAACCAATTGAGAACGTATTGAACGATCACTTTCTGCCGACAATCTCTGCGCAGGATGAACCGCGACCAGAATACTTTAAAGCATTGCTATCACTAAGCGATGGTGGCTTAGGTATCCCAATTTTAACGCAAGAGTCACAACTTCAATTTGCAGGATCAAAGTTAATAACCAAACCACATGTGGAATCGATAATATCTCAAAGTAATATCATGTTTTCCGGTAGTTGCTATGGTAAAACAACCAAGGAACTGAATAAAGAAAATTCCAAGGCAAAAGAAGCTCTATTGAAAGAGAAAATTGACCATGTTGACTCAATTATACCAGAAGATTTATTACCACTCGTGACAAAGGGGCGAGTTCATGGTTGAACGCTATTCCTATTGAACAACAAGGGCTTGATTTGAATAAAGAGGAATTTAGTGACGCTTTAAGACTCCGTTACAACTTACCATAAGGGTTACCAAGTTTTTGCACATGTGGAGATGCATTTACTGTCAATCATGCTCTTTCGTGCAAGAAAGGTGGATTTGTATCGACATGATAACGTTCGTGACTTACTAACATCGTTACTTAATCGTACATGTCACAACGTCGAAGCTGAACCACACCTTATTCCACTCACAAACGAGCATTTTCGTGGAAAGTAATTATTTCACTGTTGACGTGTAACAACACAGTAGACCACGACCAAGAATTATAAACAAAGGTTATAAAATTATTTTTATTTACCCCATACAACCATGGAAATTTAGTAAAAATGTTGCTAGGAAAATGTATAAATACTTAGTTATGAAATATAGTTATTAATTGTTATTATAATAGTTAGCTTAGTAGATTTTTTTTCTTCAATTTTTTTCTCTCGCTTAAAATTTATTTTGTTGCTGCCACCAAATATTTTTTTGTTCCCCTCTCCTGTAATTTTTCTTCGCCGAAAATCTTCAGCATAGCAACATTCTATCTTAGTGTTCTAAGCAGTGCAGGCAAGGTGGGACAGCAGATTGTTGTTATCATACTATAATTCAGTCTTTCAAAAAGTCGGTCAGGTGTACACAAATGAGTGGAAAATGAAGATGGAAGTTAGGAAATAATATCACGCGCAAATAAAGTTATACTTTATATGCGACAACTCCAATATTCGCCCAAAAAAATTCCTTTTTTTCCTCTTTCAATTCCTTTACCAAAGTTCCTTCTTTTCCTTAAAAATACACAAACGTGGAAACTCCGCAAAACTAGATTTTAGTCATTGGTTTATTAATTTTTCGCACGTAGTTTGTAAATCTTTTCAACCCATTTTATTGTGTATCACTAGTCCCTTTTTTTTCATAGCACAAAGGACTTGTGAGGGCAGACAAAATACGGCAAGGTCATGTCAATGTTAGAGAAAACTGTTTTCTCTATTTTAATCGCTGAAAGGATAATTTAAAAAAGTCTAAGATCAAAAAAGTGGTTTCATATTTTGAACAACTGCAACAAATTTTTGCGTCAGACAAAATGATTTTCAGTTTATGGATGCTTTTTCATTTACTTAAGTACTTGCTTCAATTTAATCCACAATGCTGGTTATTTCTGTCTTTATCTAGCTCTATTATATTTGGAATTCCCTGACAGTATTTTATATTTCAGATGTATTATAATTTTAGACAAGAAAATAAATGGATATACGACAACTTAGTAAACATGCAGCTGTATTGCTGATATGTTGCATTGACATTGACAACATCAACACAGATCAACACGTCTTGGTCCGTGAAATTTCATAACATAGCTTATCGTCATAGCAACAATATTGCTGCAGGTATATGGCTTCATACAAGCGCAGCATAATTTAAAAAAACAATGTACAGCTGAAATGCTGGTCCGTTTATAAACGATTTATATTCCAACTACTTCCGTGCTGCATTTAGTATTTCACCTAAAACATACTTGTGTAGCGTGGAGCACATGATGTTTTTTGAAGGGACATGATTGGGAAGTCTTCCAATATGAAAAAAGATTTCACCTTTTTTAATTGTGCGCCATGAAATATGGCTATTTTTAATGAGTTTTTACCGAAGTATTTCTAAAAAATATTTATGATTTCAAGCTAGAGTTTTTTAAACAACTATGTACATGTATGTGACATTTTGTAAATGGCATCCATAAAACTAAAATTATCAAACTGACAGCTACATTAACTACACCGATTCCTTACAATTATTTGCACTAAACTGCGCCCGTTGTTTTCGCGCACAAAAATGTTACTGATTACGTGATCAATTCACAATATGCTATATATATGTATATATATATAGACTATAATAATAGCCGTATCTTGTCTGTCTGTTTATAACTGACCAGTGGTTATATGTTTGGATGATTTTATATCAAATTGTCTTGCGTTGGACAGATTTGTCATTATTGACATTTTTTGCGTTAGTGAGACGTTGTTTTCCGTGAAAAGTGTTACTGATTTTGCTATATTTTGCTATATTGTTTGTTGTTGTTTAAAGGCCTTTCAGCTCTTCCTGTGTCGATTATTTGGCAAAGTCCCACAATAGAGAGAACTTTACAGTTCTCAACGAAGAATTCCGTTTTGCTTCTTTTTTGGCGGAGGGGTTGGGAAAGCTCTTGATTATCTCTGATTGTAGTGCACCTCTTTCCGCGGCAAAACCTACCCTCGAGGTCGGGTTACTATAAAAATTAGTAAAATCAAACCTGCTGATAATGTCTTTTGCACAGATAAATTGTTCTGAATAGAACTTTGCACTTTTTCATAATGCTACGTTGAACCTGCACAAACATTCTCTATTACTTAAGACGTTATCGCATGCCTTGGCGTAGGGACAAATCATAAAATAAAAGCTACACATCCTGAGAGACAGACTTTGTTAACCACGTAACTCATGCGTATTCTACTACATATTGGTCTTTTGTGGTGACAGCATTTCAAATCCACCTTGTCTCTTTATGCTGCCACCAAATACTTGAACTTCGAAAAATATGAGGACACAAATCTTAGAGTCATGCATATAAACACACAGCTTCCTCTGCATCTACAAAGTCTTCATTCGTTCTTTTAACAGTTTTCATTTAAACTGTGAAATCTAAGGCAAAAAGTACCAATTCTTTTGTAATCAAACTTTAAATTGACCAGAAACATGAATGGAAACAACATACTCCCTTTTTAATTCCCTTTTTTATTTCTCTGTGATCAGACTTTTACACACGCTGCAGCGGAGGTGGTAACGCTATTTTGAGGCTGAATCTTCATTTTCCAAAACTTACACAAACTCATCTTTTCTTAAGTTGTGTATTCCAATCCGAAGTTTTCTCTGCCTTCTACTTCTACCAAGAATTCTGCACCCAACAGCAACTTGTACGAAGACCTCAACTATCTCCTTATTTCCACTAACACAATCTTTTGCAAAACAACGGTACAAATATATTCCATGTTATTTAAACTTCTATATTATTGTTATACTAGCCGGGAAACCCGGCGTCGAAACGCCGGGGTAAGCCACAAGTCAAGGTGTGACCTAAGAGCCGTAAACTGTGTCACACGATCAGGTGGAGCGCTTTAGTACAGGTATGCAGCATGTCGTAAATCAAGTGCAGCGCAAACACCATTGCAGTGTTGCGACTGTAACATATTTTTCAAAAAAATAACTTTCCCGCAACAATAGCTGAAATAAAAACAGAGTACAGGTGAAGAGCTTTTACAGGTTTATTATGTCGTAAATCGAGTAAAGCGCACACAATATAGTGTTTCGGCTGTAATATATATTTCAAAAATATATAATGTTACTGCAATCACCGGGTTAAGCCACAAGTAATCAAGTATTGATTACTGGTGGCTTAGGTGGAGGTAATCATGCAGCAGCTTTTGGACGATAACGCCGGATTGAGAGACACAAAGATGAAAAAAATATGTTAAATAAATGAAACCTTACCTTAAAGTAGAGCAGGAATAAAGTTTCCAAAAATTGTAGCAATGTTCCAATGTTCCAAAATAAAAGTTCATTGTCAACAAAATGTTTTTTCACTTTATTAACTCATTTTTTTAATTTTTCTAGAAAAAAGGAAATAATTAACACGATGGTCATATAAAAATGTAACAGGTTCAGGCTTGCTGGTCCCCCGAACACTTTTTAGTGTTCGTATTAACTGCTTCCTACAGGGGTGTCAGTTTTGCCAAAAGGTTATCCAAAGGCCAAAGTATTGGATAATCTTTAACCTCGTTGTAGCCAGCTTTGAACCAAAGCATTAAATTCATGGTTAGTAATGCACAAACTTGTAGCAAGGACAAAAAAATATGAAATCTTTTTTTGTGTACTAATGAGACAATAACTGAACGGTTTAGACAAACTTAAAAAAGGCAAACAGGCACTACAGAGTTTTGTTGACTATATTTGTTTTTAAAATGAACTATTAGTTGAGCAGTGAACATCGCAAACTATTATGTAAGAATTATATAAATGCTGACAAATTCGTATACTAAATATAAGGGAGTTAAGACAAAATACTAACTAACTATATATAAACTAACTATATTAACTAAAGAAAATGTGGAAGGAACTGTTTATAACTTAAATATTAGAAAGTATAAGGTGAAGGAAGGAGCATATTTGAAAAAAGTACGTATTTTAAAATAAAGAAATAATTTCGTGTTCTTGTTAACTTTATGTTGATTTTCAAAAAATTATTTTTTAAATGTATTTTAATTAGTTAAAATACATCTTAGCCCCTTCCATCACCTTAAACTTCTGGATGTAATTTTTTGTAATGTTATTTTGTGTTTCTTTTTCGATTTTTTTAGAGTTTGTTTTTTTCCATTTGAAATCATCCCTGTCCTTCCCACCATTTCTTTTCCAAAATTGGTAGGACCGGTTGAAAACCGGCCCTTTATGGACGTTACGGTACTCCTTGTACCGAGCATAGGTTAGTTCCTAAAAATAAAATGGTGTGACAAGACTAAACTGTAAGATAGATAATTTAAATCTTGCATTTGGAGATTTAAAAATCTTAGATGTATATATGGTTACAATGGATTACCTACATCTGCAACACCCTCCTTCTCTCCAACCTGATTTGTAACGCTGTCATTCCCAGCTGCTTTATTACTCCCGCCCTCTTCCACACGTTTCTCCACTACAATTTTTTCCACATTCTCTCCAATATTTTCTGCCATAGCAAATTTTTATTGTTTGACTAAAAGGAAAAATAAAGGGTCAGGAGTGATCATTTTTTCCAATACAGCAGTAGTACAGCAAAAACATGGTGTTATATACCCCCATTATGATCTTCATTTTTTGCAAGTGCACAAAATTGTTGTATTTTTAAGTGAAGTAAAAAAGTAGAAAACATATTTTAACCGTGGCTTTTAGTTTGCATTTTCAACATTACTTTATTCGTACACAACAGACAGGACCACCTTAGTACAGAACACAAAGATTTATGGGTAATTATGCCTATATATAAATTTCAGTAATCTATGACAGTTGAGGTAATTCACAAAAAGGCTATTGTTTAAAAAGTAAATTTCATAAAGAAAAAAAAAAGAAATTGTTAGGATTGTGTGTAATTCTTACTATTTTTAAATTAAAAACAAAGTATATAAGAAAATAAGGCTTGATAAAAGTAAACACAAAATGTGCTACACAGTTGCAGAAAATTATATGAAAGAATTACCTGAAAACATCTATTGGCTTGGTTTTGAAAAAGGTAGGAACATTATAATAATTTTCTTAATTTTAGTGTACTAATAAAGTAAAATTGAAAATACGTAACAGGGTGCACCACGAGAAGGTAAGCCACAGTAATTTGCACCCCACCCTATAAAACACTGAGCTAATTAAACACATTCACAAAAGTGGCAACAAACACAGTAATGACAAAAAACAACATGGTGAAGTAGGGAGTAGAACTGTTTTTTTATGTGACAATTAATTTGAACAGGAAAATTACCGAACATGGCAAATATACCTTTAAAGAGGTACTCAGTAACTTGCCTGAAACGCAACACACATACCTTCCAAGAGTCACACAATAACTTGCTGCAGGACAGCCCACATACCTTTCAAGAGGTAAACAGTAACTTGCTGTCAAACATTGTATCAGTAATACACAATAAAAATATTTACCTCACTTGTGGAAAAACAAATTTTTTTGTGAAACATCTATTCCCTACATAACTTTGTTGATAAGTACTGACAACCTTTACCTTTACTGCAGCAAATGACCGAGCACGTGAAAATGCAACATAAAGTTGGCCATGATTGAAGCAAGGTCTACCTAAAAATATACCAACTTTCTCAAAAGTTTGGCCTTGACTCTTATTTATAGTCAATGTGTAAGACAATCTTAAAGGAAACTGGGTGCGTTTAATTTGAAAGGGTAGATTTGTATCATTTGGACAGAGGGACACTCTCGGAATTAACACACGATCACCTCGACGAATACCGGTAAGAATTTCACAATCGATAACATTTGCACGAAGATTCCGAACCATTAACCTTGTACCATTACAAAGACCGTCTTTAAGGGACAGATTTCTTAACAACATTACAACACATCCAACTTTGACATTTAATTGATGTGGTGGCATACCACTTGGAGTTAAGGAATTAATAAACTCCATGGGATATAAATCAATTTCTTCTTGATCATCCGAAACAACAGAGTCGATACTGCAGTATGTACGGGTATCGCCAGGAATCTGATTCAAAATTTGTTCATTTATTTCTAACGCTTCTTCGTTTGTTGGAGTTAAGATGACACAATGTGAAAATTCCACATCATCTAATTCACTAAAGATAGAAGTAACAATATTTTCATTAGGTTGCAGAACACATTCAATAATTTCAATACAACCTTGATTTGGATCATCTGGTTTTTGTGGCAAATGACCACCATCAAGGTTTAAAAGAAATTCAGCAAAGACTTGCTCCCCTTCCCCAGCTCTCATGTTTGTGTGGAGGTGGAAAATTTGAGTCAAGGGCCAGAGTTGTGAGCTTTTTAAACAAACTTCTACAATTTGTGCAGGTCCGGCTCTTCTGACGACAGGGAGTACTTGACGGAAATCTCCTCCCAAAAGAATAACTTTACCTGCAAATGGAATTTCACTATTACATATATCCCTAAACATTCTGTCAAAAGCTTCTAAAGCATATTTAGGTATCATGCTGGCTTCATCAAATATAATGATGTCCTGTCTTCTTAAAAATGCTGCATGTTCACTATTGGGTTTGATATTACATGTACAGCCGTCTAAAACAGAGACTGGTAACTTGAAAAGAGAGTGGACAGTCTTACCATTCTGCAATAATGTAGCAGCAATACCTGTCCAGGCACAAGTAGCAACACACAGATTTCTCGCAATAACTTCCTTAATAATGTAATTATATGTAAAATGTAGAAGGCAAGACAACAACATTACCTGCTTGTAAGTTACGTTGATCTGCAGCATTTTGGAGGTAATCCAGAAGACCTTGGTAGGAGTCAGCTCGAAGCTGGTTTTGATTTTGGCGAATAAATGTAAGCCGTTGACCTTCAACTTTAACATATGCATCTACTAAAAATTGCTGAAACAATTTACCTGCTAGATGAAGGGCAGAAAATTCTCGCCTAATAGCAATGCGGTAAATATAACATTCCAACTGGGTTAGCCTATTTCTAACTCCAGTTGCATGCTCCCTGACATGGGCCATGTTTGGGTCCCAACCCGGCTCACCACGTGGAAATAAAATGGGATACATCATAGGATCAATATTACATGATGTATAAGGGATTTGCCGCAAAGGTTGATTACGTGGATAAACAACAATATCTCTTGCAGCAGGAGGTTACCAACAAAGATGGCAGCAACTTCCTGATGCAAGGGGGCATTATACCTTCTGCGATCATTACCCTCGCGCATTACCATACTTACAACAGAAGGCTGTCTGTTTTCAGCAGCTGCTCTGGCTGTTTCTTCACGTTCCACTTCAGCCATATTTCTATAAGCTGCAGCATATGGAGAATCCCTGTTAAGAACATCTTGAATTATCTGCATTGTTTCGCTATTACAATGAGCATGTGTTGGATTTTCAATACGCATGTTTAAGGCAGCTGCAGCTTCTACAATATACAATTGGCTAAAATTAGGTAGTTCATTCTGAGCAGGTAATAAAGCACCATACCTGTGAAATAATTGACCACATATTCTAAAACAGGGGGGTCCACGACCTGGCGGTGGTCGAATGTTTGCTGACAAAGAAGCAAAACTAAATGCATTATTGTATACTCTGATATACTTACAAAACTGTTTAGCTTGGGCAGAGTCGTTGCTTAACAATTCACGTATTTCAGCAGGAAATTGTAATATTGCAGGCAGGGCCACTTTGCCATTGTGACAACACTAAAAATGATTTTCATTATCAAATTTAATAGCTCCACAATGCTGACATACTATATTAAACTCACCTGCAGAATGTGTAGGAGGTAAGACATTGTTAATCCTAGCTAAATTTAATAATGGCGGAGGCCTAGCTCGATGACGCAAAAGTTCTGCTCTACGCCGTGCATTTGCCTGTACAAAATTTTCATTTGCACGTCTTACATTTTGTCGCAAAGCATCGTCTTGCCTACGTTGTTCAGCCTCTTCAACAGTCTCATTGGCCCTCCTTTCCATTACCTGCTGAACATGATGTTGCCTTTGTCTTTCAACATGGTCCCTTCTTCGAGCACTACTAACATCTACATGATTTTGTAGGCGTGGAAGACGATTTGCATAATTATGCTGAACATCAACATTATCATTTGCAATTTCAGGTGGGAGATATGCATAGTCATGTTCAATTAAAAAATTGTTTGGAGGAGGAACATTCATGATTAGCTACGTTTAGTTCCTTTGTAAATAAGTAAGAAAATTCAAAACAAATAAAAAGGAAATAAGTGATGTGGCTAGAGCAGCGAAAGTGTTCTTAAAATAATTAGCCTAGCTATAGCCAGCTAAATAAAAAAAAACAGAAGTAAATCCACGAAGAACACAATAAAATTGTCTTCTCATATGTAGAAATGAACAAAAAGTAAAATTTAGAACTAAATCAGAAACTTTCTTAATTCAGAAACTTTCCTGGCATTCACTTGCTTTCAACTTTTTGCTTGTCTGTCTCCTTTTTGTGTGTTTTCTTGAACTCGGCCGTAAAAAATGTTAACAATTACCGCGGAAAATTTTCGACCCAGTGATTGGTTTATGTTAACTTTTGTGGAAATCGGCGATTGAGATTACTTAAAAAAGTAATTATAGAATTATTATAGAGAAGCATGGCGACCAGGGTAACGTGAATAAGCTCCTATATTGTTAAAAGAAGGGCGGGAAGGGTGCAACGGCAGAACATCCTTTAATGGTTTCATTCATTTAATACCTACTTATTTTGACACCGGATGTAGAATATATTATTTAACACGAACTCGCGTGGTATATAGAAAAAGTCCACATATAAATCCATGAGCATTTCTTTAGACAGCTAGAACGTCTCAAATTTTGAAGAATGTGAAATCTTTTTAAAATAAATCATTGCTGTGAATATATCCAGTATACCCAGGGTACATCTTCATGGCAGTCTCCACAAAATATGATCTTTCCAAAGATAATTTTGTAATATTCTCTCAGTTATGGTACTACTTTTGTTGACGCTAATATTTACTTGGACGTTGCTATGTCCCCTCGTTAATTTAAATCCATTTGAACATTCCAGGAGAATGTAATATTTAAAGATCAATACAACGTAGAGAAACTTTCCCAAGCATGGACTTTCGCTATATGCGAGCATCTACTTTCGCATTCGGCTAAAGTTCGCAAAAGTTTCTGCGAACCAAAGCTTCTGTCTGATATTTATTTTTTTGGTTTGCTTTGATTTTTGTCCCGGTGCGTTAATTATATGGCTAAAAGGGGGTTCACACTAGAATAAAGCATGCTTAGTATAAAATTAAAGCATGCTTTGACTAAAGCAATTGGAAAGTTGTAAACAAAATTTAAAACGAAACTTAAAATCATACTCTCGAGTGCCAAATAAACGTCTCCCCCCTAATTCACATCAACCTTAACAAGTTACCTTAACTCAGATTTTATTTTTGATCAAAAACAATTGGGGCTTATTAACGAATCATTTTTTACCAACTTATAACTTCTAAACACAAGAGGTGTAACAGTTTATGACGCCGCAGCATTTAAATGCATTATTGTTTTTAAATAACCTTTAACAATACACCACCTATCTTTTCGGAAACTTGTTTAGCAGCCCAAACAACAACCGCCTTGTGATCACTTGTCGGACTAAATCCTACCACATGTCGCTTGGACCATTGATCGGGACATTGGATTAAAATGATGATAAGCTAACAACAAAATATAGTTGATACATACTCACATTTGGTCAAAGAACAAATTAATTTGCTGATTCCTGCAAAATAATATCGGTCAGCGTAAACCTCGCAAGCTCGGTCTATACTGATGACATCGGGTAACATTATCGGCATAGATAAACAAAACAGTTTATATTGTATTAATGGTCAATGAAATAAAATATAAAATATAAGATATAAGATATAATGTATATATGTGAGGAGGTTTATAGTGAACATTTGTTTCAGAAGATGCCAATTCATTGCCCGTCGGTACTGGTATAGAGCTAAAATTCATTGGAAAATACAACTTTAATTCCAGACTCCTCTCTAGTTGTTTCGAAAGCCGTCAAATAAAAAAGAATAAATATAAATACGTTGTCAAAATATCTCATGCTAAACACTTCTTTCGCATTTTGTAGGCATATTAGTTCGGACTCCGAAAGAACCTGAGCAAATATTATTCTTGGTGTAATTTCAATTCCGACTAATTTTCCGTGGAACGGAAGATTTTCTGCCATGACCATGCACAAATTCAGCGTCGTTCTGATGTTCAGCACCTAGTAAAAAACAAAATGACAAATTCGTGTAAGCTACATATTTTTTTATACATGTTAGTCGTTAAGACCGCATATACCGAATTAAACTAAAAATGCAAAGAAAAACGTTTACTAATCGCATTAAATCCTTCCCCCCAAAGCCGTACAACCAAACAACAGCTTCCAAGCTGTGTAATTGATAGAAACAACACTGAGAGTTACAACATCGTTTTGGTTGCATACCATCCTCCTCGTCAAAAATTTACACAAAATGGTAAAATCAACGGGTTAACAATACAATTTTATTGATTTTTTGGATGATGATCTGTACTGCCTTTTACCAAACATTATAAGCCGAAATGTCAAAAAATCGGTGATCAAAGAGTAAATTTCAAATCAACAAAGATTATTTGGGAAACATTGTATACGGTCCTTTCTCATAAAAGTTTACAAAAACAGTTACTCAGAAGGGATTGTGAGGAGTAAATTCATTTGTCTCCTGTGACAATTGAGAATGAAAATATAACAAAATTCTTAACCAAAAATTAAAACCGTGGCAACAGTTTACAGTAAGTACATTTCTACAGTATATTTCTTTAGTTTTTTTTGTATATTGCATGTGGTCCGTTTCCACAACAATTTACAACAATTTAAAAAAAACAGCGGTGTATATAATATAAATGGACAACCATATCTGTCTGTCCTGCAAAACTTTAATTCAAATGTAAAAAACCTACACCCCCCCCCCCCCCTAAGAAAAAAAAAAAAAAAAAGCAACAAACCTTATAATTTCCAAAAAAAAACAATCCTATTGATATTTAACAAGCAGGTTTACGTTTAACAGGAAATGTCAAAAACGCGGGAAATATAAAATATAACACTTTAAGAATTTTCAGTGGCGTTTTTCTGGAAATGCGAGTCTGCTTGACAATTTGTGCCACATAAAACGTAGCTCGTAGCTCTAGCTTACATAAAACTTAACGTCTAAAAATATCAAAATTCTTACTTTTTCCAAATCTTAAACCCACTTCTACTTGCAACTCTAATTTCACTTTTCTACTTCTACTTTTCACTCCACTTTACCGGTCCGTTGCTTTTATTTTTTGCAATTTTTTCATAACGAAGAGGGATCGTTACACTTGTTTACCGTTCGAAAGTCAGTCGTTAAAATTGTTTCAGCAAATCGTAGAAAATTTAAATTTAAATTTTCATGATTCTACAAGTGATTCTAAAATAAAAATAATCGTTCAAAAAGTGACTTCTACTTTTATTGAAACGAAACTTTAAAACGAACGAATATATAAAGGCCGATATACACAGAAGAATAATTAAAAGAATAACTTGAGTATATCAATATTCTTCCATTATTTCCCCGTGTATCTTGTAGAAATTCTTGAATATTTTTTCGTTATTCTTCGAATAAAAAACAAGTTGAATATAATCAACTTTTGATTATATTCAGCGAAAAAAGAATATTCAAACAATGAATTGTGTACAGCATTAGCATACAGTTCACTCTCTCTAATCCGAATCTCAAGGGGATAACTTTTTATTCGGATTACAGAGAGATTCGGATAGTAGAAAGTCTCTCTAATTCGAATTTCCAGGTTTCAAGGGTGAAAATTCGGATAAGAGAGAGAAATCGGACTTTTTGAAAAAAAATAAGAAAAGTAAGGTGAGAAATAAAAAAGAATAAGTAAGTTTTCTTAACAATTTGATACATTATTTATTTTCGAAGAAGTGTTTGCTTCTTCTTCGGCAATTATCTCAGCATCCGTCAAAGTACCACTGACGGATGTTTGTAAATCCACGTCCACCAGCTCATCGGCTGTCACTACACGGAATTTATCCTTCATTTTTTCAAGATCCGCTTCCAAATTTCTCACAACATTTTCTTCAACTCCCAAGTCAGCAAATGGATCATCTTCATCATTTAGCGCTCTTTCCACAGTTTCGCTTGATATTACTGCTTTTTTGAAACAGTTTGTGAAAGTTTGATTAGAAACAGAATCTCATGCTACTCGTAACATTTCATAGCAGTTGCAATTGAGAATTTAGGAAGCTCACTGTTCTTCTCCAAATTTAGGATCTGCTTTTTCACTGCCAGAGAACGATATTTTGCCTTCAGGAATCGAATAACAACTTTATCCATCGGTTGCGTGATTGAAGTGGTAATTGGCGGAAGGAAAATTAACTTCACCCATTTTAAGCCTGAAACTTCAGGATGAGCTGGGCAGTTATTGATTACCAATGCAATTTTTCTTTCTTCGGCACCACACTTGGCATCGAGAATTTAGATGCAGCCATATAACATTAAAGACAAATACGCCGTAGCAACATTTCAAGAAGGAAAACAAACGGGTATAGGACATCTTCCACTTGGGAAATCAGGGAAGTTTGCAAAACTGTATTCAATTTTTTAAAAGCTAACAAAGAAAACAGATTTAATGCAGTGGTTCTACATAAAGCGGTAAACGAAAACGATGACTTGGGAATGAAAGTACCGTCGCGTTTAATTTTTACGGCAGAAGAAAAGTAGATTAATATTCTCAAAGAAAGACTTCCTAAGGTGTTGTAACAAAAATATTTTTATCAATCGTAACATAAATATTTCGGAAAATAAAGGATCAAACAAACCTTTTCTTCCACTTGTCTAACCAACCATCAGATGCTTGAATTTTTTCAAGATTCAATTCTTTGGCAAAATAAAGAGCCTTTTCCTTTATAAGGTTACCACTAAGGGGGACATTTTCAGTTCTTATGCGTTTAAACCATTTTAACGTAGCGTTATTAACTTGCTCATAGGTATCAGATTTCATTCCTTTGGTATTGGCATTTCCATTTTTGTACGTTTCAAAACCTGTTGTTTTGTTTTTCCAGTTCGAAAGCGTATTAGGTGGGATGCCAAATAATTTTGCCACTTTTTTATTGGACCTTCCTTTCTCCAACTCCAGCAAAGCTTTGTACTTTGTCTCCAAATTTTTATCGACATGGAGTCGCTTAGCCATTTTCAATTTTGAACAAAAATAAAAGAACTCACTGACTTGCGATTCAAATTACGAAAAACAAAAACATTCGAAAGTGTTAATGATATATTTACACTTAAAAATTCGGATTATAGAGAGAATTTAGCCGAAGGGACCTGAAAATTAGTTCGGATTATAGAGGTTTTCGGATTACAGAGATTCGGATAGTAGAAAGTAAATTATGAGAGTTTCTTAAGGAAAATTGACGGTGACTTTAAATTTGTTCGGATTATAGAAAGATTCGGATAATAGAGATTCGGATTAGAGAGAGTCAACTGTACTTCAATTGAAGTATGACGTCATCGACACTTTTTCTTTCGAAACTGCGCTTTTACTCACATAAAATGAAAAGCTGTGAAAGAAACTTCAGGGCGGTGTTTACATGGGAAATCTCATCCCGGGATGAAAACTCGTCCCGGGATGAGGGCATCCCTGTCTCTGGCCAAAGTTTTTATACTGTTTACATGTTTTAGGCGGGATGAAATCTCATCCCGGGGCGAGTTCATCCCGGTCAAAATGACCGAGATGAAATTTTAACCCGGGATAAAACTATGCTCAAACCTCCATGTAAACAGAAAAAATATTTTATCCCGGGATGAAGTACGTTTATTTCTGAATTTTATGCGCAAGGGTTTTGAATAATTTCATCCCGGGATGAAATTATTCAAAACTCGCCCCGGGAATACGGGGAATAAATATGAACTGTGAAATAGTTGTTTTATGGATCCAAAATTGATACATTAGCCCTTCATGCGACTCGCCACTGGCCAAAAAACGAAGAGTAATAGCTAGTTTTTCTTCGGGGGGAAATTGGCGTTATCAATATCATTGTTGTTTGCTTGACCAAGTTCGGCCCACCAACTCCACGAGTTTCTAGAAGAGGGTGAAAATGTTAGTTATAGCATAGATAGAGTTATAGCATAGCGATTTTATCTCATTTTACCTCCCTGCAGAGATGTAAATCTTGGAACCCAAACTCCAAAAGCAATACAGCCCTGGGTTCGAGGTTGCCCAACGACACGCATACCCATAAAGGAACATAGAAGAACATGGATTCGAGGTTGCAGAAAGTAAGTACTATGCGTCTGAAATATGCTCACCTCAAAAGCTGCAGGAGTTATTATTAATTAACGTCGAAAACTTTCACAATCTCTGAGTCTTAGTTCAGCAATTAAGTCATGATAAGCGCTACTATCTCTTTGTAACCATTCCTTAAACCAAACTGTGCGCTTTTTACGAGGCTTTTTTCTTTTACTATTTTTAATAATGCTATTGCAGGTAGCAATGATAGTAATGAGAAGAGCAGCTTCTTCCTCGAAGTTATCCATAGTTGCACTCTGACTGTAATAATCTTTCGTGTATATGTTTGAGAAATAACGAAAGAATATGAAATTAGTAGGCAGGTGTTACAATATTCTTTTAATATTTTTACGCGTATTTACTAAAAAAATATTAGAAGAATATTAAAAGAATATTTAAAAAGTGAATATTCTTTGTGAATATTCTTCTGTGTATATCGGCCTTAACGCAACAAGAAAGTGGATATTTTAAACTTAAATTTCGCTAACAAATTAAAATTAAATTCAGTAATTGAACCTTGATGATTATTATAAAAAGAGGAAGTGCTATAAAAAATACTATAACAATGTCTATTTTGCGTTGTTTTTTGTTATGTAAAGAAATATCATAACTAGACGAATCTAAGCAGTAACAGGATAACTTATATTTAAACTTAAGTCGGGGTTTAATGTGGAAACAATAAAAAAACAATTAAAACTTTATAGTATTAATAGCTGCTTTATACAAGCATTCTTCGTTCCTTTCACTTCTTCCCAGCAATGGGTGATTAAGAATAAATAACAACTCAATATAGTGATATTGGTATTCTCGCCTCGTTGGCTTGGCAAAGCACATATACAATACACTGAGGGGAAAAAGAGCTCAAGTCTGTAGGCTGCTATATACCTAAATTCAGAGAAATGTCCAAACGTTTCTTTTTGCTATCTTTTATGTATCTGTGTTTGACGGTACTGCTAGGTGACCAGCGACCGTGCTTCCCTATCAATCGCTCGGTCACTCCATTGTTAGCAGCTGCGGAAGCTCCACCTGATCTTAAAGAGTGTAATCCATATTGGCCACAATTAGGAAATAAGTCGTTTAGGTGATCGACGATTGTTTTTTGGGCAGCACTGTATGAAGTAGTGCTGCTAGTTTTTGCAATATAGACAGTGTTGCCATCTCTCAACTGATCTGTTTTTGACTTTTCAATGAAAATTTGGGCAGAATCCTTTTCTATTTTAAGTGTTTCAGTCTAATGCTCAGGAGTTCGCTTATACGAAAGAAGCCCGCGAAGCCAAAAATACATAAAATTATGAATCTTAGATGCATCAAATTTTCGGACTTTTCATACTTAGCCACCAATGTCTTAATCATTTCCGCAGTAAATGGTTCCTTGCGATTTGTACTGTTTTTTGAAAGTAGCCGTTTAGCTCCTTCAAATGCTAACTTTACAATTGGGTTGTCTGTAGGCGATTCAAAACCTGTATTTATGTGCCCCCATCGAATTCCACAAAAAGCCGAAATGACTGTACTGACAGAACTCTTTTCTACGACTAAATCGTTTAGAAAAATGCAAACGAAGAACGGGTCAGCCGGACAGGGTAAAACTTCAAGATAGTTAATGGTCCATTTCACTCACCTATGCCATGCCCTACGATATTTACTGATTGTCCCTGGAGCAAAGGCTGTGTTGAAAAGAGCTGGTAGGTTAGCAGCTTTTTGTCGTAAGGACTCGTCCCTAATAGAATCTAGTTTCTCCCAGATGCCAATGTTGAGGTGACCTGTCAAAAAAGAACAACTAGTTGACTAATTAATGTAAAGTTTGCGTAATCACCGTAAATTGAATTCTACATTATATCTTAGAAGCTATAGAAAGTTTCAAGTAATGTTCTCAAACTATAAACGCGCAAACTTTACTAAGCGCGCAAACTTTACTGAGCACGCAAAGCCCCTATTACAAATCTTCCAGTTATATAATTCGAGGTATCGTGAAATTATTGACAAAAAATAAATAAATAAATAAAGTTTTTCGTCTGTAGTCGTCAAGTCGCAGGTAGTGGGATATCGTGAACAAATTATTCCTCGAGCCTTGTTTTGCCATATATCATATAAATTTCACTTCTCAAGCCATGTGTGGCGAGATATCATAAACATTTCACTGCTCAAGTCCTGTGCGGCGAGATATCATAAACATTTCACTGCTCAAGCCCTGTGCGGCGAGATATCATAAACATTTCACTGCCCAAGCCCTGTGCGGCGAGATAACAAACAATTCTCACATTTTTTCTCCTTAAGCCCTGTGCGGCGAGATATCGAAATAATTCTTTCATCAAGTTTTTCTCAAGCCCTGTGCGGCGAGGTATCCAAACAATACACTACGTTTTACTCATGAAGCCCTGTGTGGCGTTGTGCTGAAAACAGTCAATTGATCGCTATAATTAAGTTTGTTCACGATATCCTATGGGAATCGAAGTAACATTGCTATTGCATAAAAATTAGCAAAACCGTTAAAAACAGATTTACAACCCGTGTTATTAATGTAAAATGGGTCCAGCAGTATAAACGACTTTACAAATGAATCAAAGAATTCCCCGTCGGAAGATAACAATGGCCAAAAATAAGACGATGTCCACAAAGGGACCAGTAATACGCCATCAGCTCTGCAAAATTTCGCGTGTTTTAAAGTATCACCAACCATTCTAATAGGTGGACAAAACCAATTAAATTCTCCTGACCAATCGCAAGAAAATGCGTTAACGCTTTCTGAGCCGGAACAAAAATACTTTGAATTGAACCTATCACACTTTTTGTTTAGGTCGATCTATTGTAAATTTTCCGAACTCTTTTTGTATGAAAAGAAATGACTCCGTGTCTATGCTCCAATTATCTGTATCATTAATTTTGGAAAGAAAATCGGCTGTAGTGTTTTGTTCGCGAGGGATCCACGAGGCGAATAAGTTTATATTGGAACGAAGGCAAATTCCGAAGATATCAATAGCCAAAAGTTGCAAATGTTCCTTAGTGCTACCAACTTCGATTATTCGAGCGACGTTGACGTTGTCCGAAAACCATTGAACGTTTTCGTTCGCAAGTTTGCTTTCCAATGCCTCGAGAATAAGTTTAACAGCTAGCAATTCTCGGTATGTAGAACTTGTTTGCTTTAAATACTCGTTGCTATAGAGATAAGTAGAAAAACAACACGTAGTCGTTTAAACGTTATCAGACGAGGTGGCCGAGTTTAAGGCGATGGACTGCTAATCCATTGGGCTCTGCCCGCGTGGGTTCGAATCCCATCCTCGTCGGAGCTTTTTCGTTTCTCAATAAACGATTGAATATGGTGTTGTCGTTGAGAATTACTTTAAAATAAAATAAAAAACTACACTTAGAGAAGTAGAAAATGTCAGTATTTTAATTCTAATGTTAGTTTCAATGTCAAATAAAATTTCATAATTGTCTGTTTGTTTCAACCATGGAGTGTTGTTTCTACGCAAACATATGCGTTTCATACGCATAACATATTGAACATGTTATTTATGACACATAAGGAGTATACACTTCCAACTTTAAATTCCAATACAAACCATAAGATAATTACGAAGAGAGTCAATCAATAAATTAAAGATCAAATGCATGCAGTTTTTTTTTCACAGCCAGCTGTGTGTGTATGTTTAATATGGCAGTAACTTTCAAACCAACCTTTGGCAACTAAACGTCATTTACCCCGTTTGATTTAGTATTTATGCTTAAGACAATGTTGATCAGTAAATAACGCCCTTTGAATGAATAAAAATTTCGTATAATTAGTATCTCGAACAGATGCTTTGACCCCTTTGGAGGTGGAAGATGTAGTGCCAGTAGATGGACAGGAAGGAAAGGCAATCTTAAAGTTGGGGATGGAAGGGGCTCGTAATTATCGCTCTATACCCGAAATTTATGGATATTATTTTTAAGGTTGTACGTTGTTTCTGAAAATGGTAATGATGTTCGTTTCTAAAAACATGAGAAATATCCAGACCTGTAAAACTGCATTAAACATAAAACACGCCCGAATGGAAGTAAAGATATAAGTCGGCCAGCCTTTATAATTCCTGTTGTTACTCATTGTCAATGTGAATACTGACAAAGTAGGAAGGCAAATGTCATTTTACGTCATCATATACGTAAAACAATTCGAATTAAAATATAGCTGCTTGCCCCTTAGCCTGTATTTTTGAATCAGAGTACTGAACTTTTAGCTAGTTATCCCTGACTACACCCACCCATAACCCAGCCTTCTGATAAGTCGCAAAAGCCTGCATATATATGTTTAAGTGATTTTTTAATTAAAATTTGAGGTTTTCTTCAAAAGCTCCCACACTCCTGAATTTACCCAAAGCACTTCAAAATGCAAAATTTGAAAGGCAGCTGTTTTTTATTTTTTATTTTTTAAAAATGCTAAATCTTCCTGCACTTTTTGCATTGTAGCTAGCAGCATTTGTTGTATCACGTGATATATAATTAAGCTAAACGGTGCAACTTGCTTCACTTGCTACCTCTGTATAGATAGCTATCCTATTTCTACACACCTTTAAATTAGTCGCATTATGAAATGTAATGCTCTTATATAAAACGACCCAGGCAATATGTCGCAAGTGGAACAGCAAGGTAACGTATCTATCATATACATTTTACCGAATATACAAATTAACTTCTTTTTGACCTCAACATAACCTTAAGCTGCCAATGACATTTTCCTTTGGTTTCTAGCATGTGCCTAGTTAATGTTTAGGCCTTAGGTGTCATTCTGAAAAAAAGTGTCAAAAATCAGGAAATAAATCCACTGGGGAAACCTTTAATCATCGTTAAGATTTTGGGACAGTCACACAAGTTCGTAGTGTTTATGATTCATATATAAACAGTTTATGATTGTTTGTAGGGCAAAACGCGGCCTTCTTTTACAATATAATACGCCCGGAATTGCAACGCTGGATCATAAAAAAATTTAAATTTAAAGCGATCTAAAATGAATTGTAATTAAAGTTTCATATATTCTTCCGGCATCTGTGATTTAATTTACGCGAAAGTTACAAAACGGCCACTAAAAACATGAACTTGGCCCTTTAATGAGCAGACAAGGGGGTGCCAAGCTAAATAAAAGCAACTAATAAAATGGAGAACGAAGAAGAAATCAGTAACTATAATGATTAATGGCCCCGAGGTTTTTTGGCCTCTATCCTTTGACTTTTTAATTTGCAGCGGCTGGAGATGATAGGACAACAAAATTGCGCCCTCCATCAATTACGCCATTTTTTGCAAAGGCGGTAAAAGTGATGTACATATCACAATTTTTCGAATTTTTGCTAGCGTCAGCAATTAACCACCTGACGAAACATAAAATTAAATATACATAGTAGGATTTTTTGTTTTCTTTCCAAACTACTGAAAAAAACTTTTTATTAATTAATACCACTAAAACAAATCCCCCGGCCAGGTGCTGTAACAAATAGCTGCGCACGCCCATTTTGATGCCACCTAAGATCTCATTTCTTCAAAGCAAGGCGCAATGATGACATTTTTGCCCCCAATTTTAAGACTTTCTAAGTCGTTTGATCCTTAGGTTGCCTAGATATATTGCAAATGGCTGAAATGTTCAAGCCACAGGGCTTCATGTTTTGTTTATAGTGGCAGTTTCTAATTTTCAGACTAATTTTTACCTGAATTAGTATCGCGGTGATAAAGCATCAAGATTTTAACATGGGAATCATCTCAGCATGTTATTTCAATTTTTCTCAATAACGAAAATGAGCCGCAGCAGGACACATTCTACTAGAAAAACGGCGCTCCATAAAAACGGGTATATTTGAAGAAAAAGCCGAAAAAAGATCTTACCATGTCCGAAGCGTTTCCTGAAAATTACGCGTTGTCAATGAAATATAAAAAAAATGGAATACAAAAACTTATTCCACGCTCTAGGAAGTTTTCAAAACATATTGAAATTTTAACTTGAGGAGCTCTTCTTTTCAATTTTCAGTATTAATTGAATATTTGTATAATCTGTAGCATAAACTGATAAATAATAAATCTAAGTAGCTATAATATAAACACAATTCTATCTAGGTCAAAAAATAAACAAATTAATAAAAAGAAGATTCAATTTTAGTTTCTTTTTCTTTCAACAGCTGTACTATCAGCATATGTTGAAAAGTTATCTGCAACTCCGTGTTTTTCGTTTTCATTAGCATTTGAAATTCTTCCAAAGTATCACAATATTCTCTCGACCCATCTGGCTGTTCGTAAAAAAAATAGTCCCTGTTTTTACCTATATAAAATGCACAGTGAGAGTTTTTATCTCTAAAATAACAGCTCCCGTCAAGGTTGTAGTACTTGTAGCTGCTGCTACATGAAACGTGGATGTTGCCTGAAACAATAAAACAACATCAACGAATGAACCGCACTCTAAAAGAAATGGAAAGCTTGGAAATACTCGGACAAAATATTTCTCGAAGTAATTAGAAAGTATCATCTGACTGTTAATCTGCAGTTGATAGACAACCTTTTCTTTCTTTCTTTCTTTCTTTCTTTCGGTGACAGGACAATTCCTACATCCTCCCTGGATGATTGCCCTCTGAAAACTTCGAGGAAATGTGAAAGTAAATTATTAGAACGTAAAATTATTTTTTGACTTCACAACCTTTTTTTCTCTAACTTTCAATCGCTTTCCATACTCACTTATTTTCCCAATATGAAGCCTGTTGGTAGAAATAACGGGGACTGTGGGTAATTAGTCAAAATTAGTCATAATTAGTGAAAATTATTGGAATTGTCGTAGAACCAGATAAATAATAAAAGACTTATGCTATACCTTTGTTGTTCACCCCAATGTGTGCCATCATGGATTCTTTTTCTAAAACAGATTGGTTTGAGTTGAAATAACAAAAATTAAATTTTACCACAATTACAATTTCGCTGCACATTTTCTTCAAAACGCCGTTCTTCGGCTATTTCTCGAATAATTTTCCCTTGGGGAGTACTCTATGGATGCCAAAGTGTACATGATTAATACAAAGGAAGAAATGACTGGCAAAACCTCAACGCCAATTTAAATTCACTATTTGTCTGGAATTTTTTATTTATTTTTCCATGTATCTATTTATTGCGGAGCTAAGCCAGTGAGCGAAGCGAGCTGAGCGCAAGAAAAGCCTATTTACTATTTAAGCGAGCGAAAATATTTCTTACCAAGGAACTATTTTAAAAAGTTAGTCAGGTGTCCGCTTATGACCTTCAGTCCGGTTCTGCTTATGACCTCCAGATTAGTATTTTACCTACTGCCGTATCTCAAAGAAGATATTTTTTGCGTACGTCTAAAGTGACTTTTCGGCGCGAAATGTGCAAATCAAAATTGGGAATCGATTACGACGTTCAAAATTTCTTCTTTCAAAGAAAAAGTAAATAATAAAAACTGCCGAGGAATGTGTGTTTTATGATGGCTCCTCGAATTACGTTTATAGAAAAACAGTGTGTGCTTTAAAGAGGGAAAAAGAAGAAATGAACTTAGCTTTGTACGATATTACTTTTACTTGCTTAGGTAAAAAACTGATTCTCTTATAATGTTCTTTTATATAACTAACTAACAAATTTTTCCAACAAACTTCCGAACCTGCTTTTTATTTCTTTCTACATTACAATAAAACCATGTCTTTTATATTTTAGATTACCCAACAGTATTTATAAACGATGGCTATAGTAATAGATAGTTTTAGTATAGAAATATTTTTAACAAAAATTGTAGAGAACTTTACATATGATCGCCGTTAAAGATATGTTGAAACTCTTTTCTTATATCCTTTCTTTCTTTTGTTTAACTTAGTTTAGCAAAAAAAGGATAGAATGTCATTTTTAATTTTGTTGGCGTTATCTGATGAAACGTAACGAAGAAATCCAATTCGAAACGATGTTTAATTTAGCAAATTGAAAAAAACGCTGCATTGCGGGTCAGTGTATACTGTGCACCGTTATTGATGTTGTTTTTCTTGTTGTTGATATAATAAAAAATGTTTTTCGGTGTTTATCACAAATAGCTCTGGGTACTAGAATGCTTATTCTGCAAACTGTTTAATAAGCGCTTATTAGCCAAATAATCGTTCAGTCAATATGAGAGCACAGAGTAGATAGTTCAAAAACAAAAAAACATGGAAACCAGTCAAAAACAATAATGTAGGAAAAACCTTAGGATTTCTCTTTGTGGGTATATGTTTCCTATAAAAAAAATTTTCAACGTGTATGCCGTTTGCATTTGCTGAAAAACGAATGCGTTTATAACAGATTAACGATTTTTAATAACTCGCACGGAATAGAAGTGTTCTGCACCTCGACTTGCATTGTAAAAAAAGAACCTAGAGACGAATCATTATCATCATTAAAAAGTGAAAAAAGAGCCCGGGGGACGAGATTGCTTGTGGACTTGTAAATTGCTTAAAAAATTCCCTGATAGCACTGTCGAGTATAATATTTGGCTTGCGAACATAGGGAACCTGTTGCTGCTCGCAATCCTTTATATATTTATATTTTCATTAAAAAGCAACGAAAAATGGTTAATAAATGTGTTTAAAATTGTGTTATTTAATATTGTTACACTTGGGCTTTTTGACTCGTAAATGACGTCAGACATGCCTAAGATATGTCATTTTCTTCACTTTGAAAAAGAAGTAAGCAATTATAGGGAAATTTTAGGAGATTCCATCCTAATGGCTGGCTCTTTCTCCCCTCCGACTGTAACTAACCCGCTTGCCTGCCACACAAGCCGGGTAGCGGTCCGCAGATGCTATTACTACACCATCTCTGCTATATATTTTAATTTCTCACGTGATGCTTGGTAGATGTGTGGACCGTGTACCAAAAAAATTGATTTGATATAATAAAATGAATTTTATATTACGTCATTAGAATCAAAAATATCATCAGAACAAGAATATTATAAAATCTGGTCTGTATTTTATCCCTAGCATCTTAGCAAACCGCTGGGTGACATACATACATGTAATATATATTCAAACGACCCGTGAACATTGTGCTCACGGATCGCTTCATGTGATCAATAATAATCAGCTTTTTCAGTTTGTTGCTTTATTTAATAACAGCTATAGCCTTAAAAACACAGGCACGAGGGAAAAGTCACTGCTTCCGATTAAATATCATAGGTGGTAATCTTCACTACAAACAGCCTAAAATTCTTTTTTAACACAACTGTAGACGGATGGGAATGTATGAAAGATTTCAGTTTTTAAAGTACACTTGTTGTTTATAAAAACATCTTTATAAGAACAATGAGGCTGAAAATGGCTGAAAAATATGAACAAAATAAGAACAATACTGAACTTCGTTTCCGGTTTTTTTTTATATATATCGCGACACGAAAAAAGACAAGGCGCCCGAGGTTGATCATTTTGATTTCAGGTTTATTACAAACTGAAAATGAAATAAAAATGCTCAAAATTAAGCATGTGATGCATATAAAATATAACTCAGGCTGAAGCAAAATTGGATAAAGTTTGCAAAACTCACTCAAACACTACCTTTAAACTTTTTATAATACTGTAACGAAACGAAATCCAAATCCAACCCAGATCACAAATCACAAACCACAACACACCAACTAACATAAAACAACGTATGGAATTCACAGTGGCAAGAAAATTAATAAATTAAAGCTAGGTTCTCACTAAGGAAAATGATTGCAGTGGAGTAGTTTATACACGTATCTATTTTTATAAGAACTTAATTTAAAAGAATGTTCTTAGCTTTATTATTTAGAAGACTCAAAATATTTCTAAATTGTCCTTAACTTTTCTCTAATTTTTTGTAATTTTGAAGTTTAAAAGAGCATCTCATCACTTTTGGCAAAGGCTTAAATCTTCTTAACATGCTTCAAAGTTTTTTTCTAATAAACGTGTAGTGTGAACCAAACTTAATATATAACTTGTTAATGCTTCGGAGAGGAGGTGTTACAATAAGCCATTAAGCATGTATATTATATTCTGCTAAAAAAGGTTAATTGTGCGTAAGAAGTTCTGCATGCTGGCTAATAAGAGCCACGTAAGAAAGGTCTAACTAATTCTTTTTTTTACATATTTTTATTAAGATTTTGAATAACATCAAAGATTAAAATAGGCGGCCTTTTTCCTCTTTCTTGTTCTGTCATTTACGCCCTCTGATTCGCACAAGGCGTAAATGACACTGTCAGGCGCTAAATCAATATATTGTTATTTTACCAGGAAATTACTGACTTAGTTATTTACTTGAAATTGTACATGCATCATCGGGAGACAGGTGGGCGCAGGGTGCAGAAGAGTAGAACTGTTGAGAAGAAATTGAATAATTAGAGGCTATTCAACAAGTAGCCGTCGCAGGTGCTTTCTCAAATAAGCACCAACACAACAACAGAAAAGATTGGGAAAAGAGGTGTTTGTGCTCGGAGACGTGATGAAGCACGTTGGTGGGATAGTGGGGACACAAAAGGCAATTTTAGTATAATTACTTACAGTTTAGCTATATTTTCATCGACATTGTTTAACCGTTTGAAGCCCTCTTAATGTGATTCTCGCGTCACTTTGGGAGCCTTATTATTTTATTAGTCTCCATCTACTACTTGGTAAGGTAATGCGGTAATGCGGTTTTGTGGCAGTAAGGTTATCGTTAGCGTTTTGATCGAGAGTGATGCATCTTAAGCTGATATGCGAGTTATAAATAGTTCTTCGATGCGATATCGTCTAACGGTTGGTTAAATTTTATTTAACACCTCTCCGCAGCTCGTAACTGTGATGGCGATAAAACGACCGCTAGTTTGATTCCCCGTTTTCGTTCATTTTTGAATTTATATTAGCGCAAAATCGATAAACTCAAGTTGTCATTCAAACTAATCGTGAAATGTTTGCTTACATCGATAACGAGATCGGTTTTTCATTATAGTTAGCATGCGTGACGACAGATTCATTTGTAACTGTGAGTAATTTGTTTGCTTCGATTTGTGTATTGTGCAAGACTGGGCAAACTTTTTGCGACAAATTGATCAATTCCATTCCATTTATTTTAGTGCTGACGGAACTCTTCTAAGTTTTCAAATTAATCGAACACGATTCATTCCACAAAAGTTTTAAAATCCTTTGATTTTATTTATGCAAGCAATAACATAGAGTCGGTCCATAGAAACTCGCCGACCAATTTCACGTTACCAAGCGACTTTTTTACCGAACCGATTAATCAACTTAACAAAAATTTCCCCAACAGCTCCAACATTGGTATAGATGTTTCTCTCATCGGCGCAAGTCTTTATTTAGCGGTAAATAAGACTTACAGAATCGTAAACAGTCCTCATCTTCTTTCTTGATAAATGATCGATCAGGACTTGAAAAATTTTTTGGGGTGGCACTGTTTTTTCACAGTTCTCCTTAACAACAGGCGAGCTCTTGACACCAAGAACATTTCGTGCGAACCTATTTTGCTTAACAATGTGTTCATCCGTGAATACATCTTTGAATAATTGCCTGTGTAAGGGTCCTCGGGTGTTTACTGAGGTCCTTTATATAGGTAGTCAATCAAGTTTGGTCTAAATTACTTTACTGAAGGTCGAGAACAATGCACACATGTCGAATTACAAGTTGATGCGACAAGTAATGCGTTTCGCCAATTATACAACTGTCCCTAACCTCTTCGATTATCGCCACTGTAACTTGTGACGAGATCAAGATTGTTTTTTTTATCGAACATGTAGTTTTGTTAGTTGCTCTCAACATGAATTAAAATTATCAAGCAGATGATCCGCCTGAAACGGTAAGAGCACCTCATAGCGATGGTGGTTGTTTTTGTGTTTATCTATGGGAATTAATTGTAAACCCATTCTATTATTCATCAAAACCTTTTTACCCATTCGTCCAAACGGTGATCAGCGGGCGTACATACAACATGTGTATTATTCACCCATGTCAATCGACAAGACTATTCAACACCCAGCCAAGCCTGGCTTCTGCTCTCACAGCTTCACGTGATAGTACGAAAGAGTAAAATTATAAATCTACGTTGTGGAAATTGTAAGAACATTTTCAAAGGTAGGCGTAAGTTGATGTCTGATAGTACGAAGCCGGACCAGGTCGCATGGGGCGAAACTCTGACAACTTCAGCAGAGTCAAATTGATTCAAGAGGAAGAGCAATCTTGCATTGCCTATTTCGACACTGACCCTGTAGATGAGAATATCAGAATGATACTGAAGCAAGAGTATTTTTACAACGTCACTGAAAAAAGATTCGGTAAAGGCACTATAAAAATGATTCGAGAAAAGAAATCTTTATCAAACAGTATAAATACCCCGAGAAAATAGTATTACGTTCTTAAAAATTATATACGTTATGAACGTAAAAGACCATCAATTTCCTTCACAAAACAAGAACATCTAGCCTCAGCCAAAATTTAAACATTTTTTTGAAAGACGTTATGTCAGAAACTTATTAGCAAATATGTCAGAAACTTATTTTGTATGAATTTTAATACTGAAAGTTTCAGCAGTTTAAATGAAAATCATTTCTTTCGTCAATATATTTTCAGGCTTGTTCTTTACGTCTTATCACGTTATAATGTTTTTTCATAAATTTGGGATACTGTATTGTTATGAAAAAAATGAAAATCACTTACTTCCTGGCTACGATGTAATTTTATGAAAATATAGCTAATTCTACAATACGAGGTAAATGTGTAAAAAAGATCTTTAAAATATTTAAATTATTTTACTTATTCTGTTACTGTGATGCTTCGCATAAACACCTGGGGCGTTTATTAAGTTTTCCGAATATATAAGGGGCGTTTCTTAGAGGGGGCGTTTGTTTAAACAATCTAGCGATGATTCCGCACAGTAAACGTGCAGTTATTTTAGGTTGGTTTACCCAAAATTTGCCCCAGCTCTCTCGATAACAATGGTACCTGCTATGTCAAATTGGTGTATAAAAATACTACTTTTACTGTTCGTTTTATTCACCACAACAAATCATCGCTTGATTGGAATGTTTTGTTTTACTTTGCCCCAAACTTTGTATCCGGCATTTAAATTATATTTACTTTAAAGCACTGAATTTATTGTCTTTTTTCAGACACTGAAATGGAGGTTGTTCCAGCAAGTACAACTTTAAAAGTCTTCTTTTTGGTGTTGTATCTTGCAAATAATGACCTTCTTTCACATTAAAGAAAAGATTTCTGTAAATACATCATTCAAATGAGGAAGAGATGGGTACTGTCAACAGTCATTTCAACTCGTTATTAGGTTCATTTGGAAATGAAACTCTGCTCGCATGTCACTCTGGGTAGGATGTTAAACGTTTACAATAGTATATAATATCTGCCATTAGAATTACGCTTTGAACTTGAAATTCACAGAGGGACTTTAATCTACCAAAATCATTATGAAAGATTTTAACATGTGACTATCTATTATTTTTCGGTTTTTATCCGATAATCAGTTCCTGGAATAACACGTTCGAAAAATCCAGAATAACAAATTCTAAAAAAAAGATCCCGCTTTCTTTTACCTGAAGGCTTAAGGTTTCTTTGTTATATTCATTGAAATCTTGTGTTTAAAAAAAGCATTCATGGATCGTAAATATAGGTACAAATCCGTGAAAAAAGTTTTTTCACTTCGCTGTTTGCGCCGATGGCTGCAAACGCCGCTGTGTGAGCTTATGAACGTTTGGTACAATGAATTAAAAACTTGATCCTTGGATCGCAAATCGGTGTTAATAACAAAGTAACAAAGGCCGCAAACTATTTATAAAGTAAGAACTTATACTTAGCCACGCCCTATAATAACGTTAATTTCGTGGGTGTTTTAATTAACGAAAGTATGCCGAGTAGCAGCATGGGTAGTTTTTAATGCAACACAAAGAATTACAGCAACCCATAATTCTTTGTTTTGCCCGGTGTTGTTTAAGCACCTCTTCAACCAAAGAACTGGACAATAAGAAGTGTCTCATTATTGATCTGTTTTTGATTTGGGTGGGAAGATATGTACGTGTTCTGTGTTAAACAAACGTCCGCTAATTCTCACAAGACCTGTGAATCTATGAACTGACAAAAGAACAACTATTAAAAGATGTAGTAAATTTTCAATAGCGGCTTTGTGTAAGTCTAGCGCAATATTTGGTTTTTGTAGCGTTCTGAGCGCCTGACCTTCCACAGCAGCGTTGAAAACTGCCTGTATTTCGGACGAAACGTCGTCCATGACTGAAATGAACTGCACGTGTACATTTTTATAAATAAATAAATAAAATTTCTGTCTTCGCTGAGCATACTTCTGGTTACCAGAACCAAAAAAAAATTCTAAGGAACGTCGTAAATGTAACTTATTACAGTGGCACAAATTATTTTTTAGCTTAAATTTTTGGTGGGGTAACCTAAATTGCGGTTAAGCCTTGCCCGAAATTTTTACAGAGCCACCTAGTAGCACGATTTGCCACACTTAGGAAACGGACCTCTGTACAGGCCTTTCGGGTGGTGGAGCTTGGTGGAGTTGAAATTTTTTTTTTGCTAAGTTATAATTAATGCGATGAGAAATAATCAAAATAGTTAGCTCGCCCACTCACGCTTTTAAAACCGTATTGTAGCGCAGACCATTTAAAAAAGTTTCTTTTAGTTCTAGCATATCCAAAAACTCTTTCACTTTAAATTGTAACCTCTACCTTCTACACATTTTTTATAGGAATCCTACCTATACATAGAACAACAAGTAATTTGAAAAAAAACTAATGTATCGTCAACTAGGAACGGTTGGTTGCACTACAATAACATTGCTTATTCAAAATCGAAAACAAAATATGTCTGAAGAACGAACCTCTAAAAAATTTAGAAATTAAGCGTTAGTTTTAAAATACGAATTACAAAAAAAATGTGTAACAAGTATTTACAATCTATATAAAAATAGCGATCGTAACAGAACAAAATTCTAAAACACCAAAAAAGCCCATGATTCGCGGACAAACAAAACTGTCACAGAGTTATCTCGTATTAAGTTTCTTTTTTTTCTTCTTCTTTCTCTCTCATCACTTGCACGAGCAACATCCGTCTATACTTTCGCCGCATTACCTGTTGTAAAGCCTCTCAACTTATACTAATAAGTTCTAATATCATCTAAAAAAAGCAAAATATAATTTTTTTATTTTTGTAATAGCAGGTACCATCCACGTTATAAAATACGTAATTGTTTTGGCGGGAATTACCTAAAATATAAAAACACTCAACGGAGGATTGTGCAAAAAAGAAATGGACATTGAACACGTGTTTACAATCTATACACGACGTGGACAACTAAGTCTGTTTAGAAATGAACAACCTTACGAACATGCGAAGTAGTGCTTCACATTTAATATTACATGTAGATCCAACCCTCTCGTGTTTGCACAAACTCCCCTGCATTTCCGTACACAGCAAAAATTTCATTTCTGCAACCCCAAGGGAAGTAGGTACTTACTGATTCCCCAAGTTCATCCAGATTTATTTCGCTTCGCTGTTTGGTTACCATTTTGGACCCCTGGATTACTTACAAAATTCAATAAGAAAACATAATTTTGCGTAAGGTGAGTAAGGACACGCATAAATTGCGGCTCCAAAATTCGCGCAGGACTTTTGCTTTCACACTTCAGAAACAATAGGAGCCGACCACATATGTAAAATTGGATGTTTAAAATTGAATGCTTATCCTTTGATTGACCATTAAGTCACATCATAAACCTGTCTCTTAAATCTGGAGAGGTACCATCCGATTGGAAAATAAGTAAAGTTGTTCCTATACTGAAAAATGGTAACCGTACTTCTGCAAATAACTATAGACCAATTTCCATAATTGCGATAGTTTCAAAAATTATGGAAAGAGCAATTCAGGAACAATTGATTGATTATTTAGAGAACAACAAGCTTCTTTCAAATCGCCAGTATGGTTTTAGAAAAGGTAGATCCACGGAGCTAGCTACAACGTTATTGTTAGACGACATACGTAAAGAAGTAGATCAGGGAAAACTTGTAGGAACAGTCTTCATAGATCTTTCCAAGGCATTTGATACGTTAGGGCACTCCATTCTGCTATCAAAGTTGAAATCATATGGTATATCATGCGTTGAGTTGGATTGGTTCTCTAGTTACTTATTTAACAGAAAGCAAGTGTGTCAATACGAAGGTGACCTGTCGGATGTTTATCCTATAACCTGTGGCGTACCGCAAGGGTCCATTCTGGGACCTTTATTGTTCCTTATTTACTTTAATGATTTTAAAGACATCCTTAAATATTCAAAAGTGATCCAATTCGCTGACGATACAGTTGTTTATGTATCAGATAAGTGTTTTAACACAATTGAACGTAAACTAAATGAATATTTGCAATCGATTGCAGCCTATTTTTATACCAACGAATTAATTATCAATCTCAGTAAAGGAAAAACCGAATTCATGTTGCTTGGAACAGCTATAAAGCTATCAAAATTTCCAACTGGACTAAGCCTTTCGTACGATCATAAGGACGTTGTGGCCACAGCTCGATACAAATATCTGGGTACCCGAATCAATCAATCGTTGAACATGGAGGAAAATTTTAATTACCTCTATAAACAAGCATCAAATAAACTTCGTATGTTGAGTAACCTGAGAGATGGCTTGGACAATGAATGCTCTAGCAAAATTTACCAATCAATGATTTTATCTGCACTAATGTACAATTGTACAACAAATTTGAATTTGAACTCTACAGAAAAATATAAACTTCAATCAATAAGAAATCGAGCTGAGAGGATCGCTAATGTTCCACAAAAGAATATTATAAATTTAGTTGAGAGAAGGTCAGTCTTAATTGTGCGAAAATGTATTGATGGCTTAATGTGTGATGATTTTTCTAATTATTTTCAGTTTATTAAGCACACGAAGAGAACCAGAAATAATGGCTATTTTCTAAAAATTCCTAGAGTGAAACTCGAGTTTGCCCGTTCTGGTTTTTTCTCAATGGGTGTAAAAAATTTCAATTTGCCCATTGAGATCAGACAAACAGAGTCCTTTAGGGATTTTAAGAAGCTATGCGACACATGTTTTGATAGATAGTATTAGATATAGTATTATGTATATTGAAGTCTATTTTTTTCATCAAGTCTATCCAACTTTGTCCTTTCATGCTTCCTTGTTTTCTTTTTTCAGTCTGCATTGCTACACGGTAACTTTTATTGTCTTATTTTCCAGTTCATGTGTGTGTTTCTTATTACTTACGTTTTTCAAGTTTTTCAATTTTTTTACGATATTTTACTTATTTTACTAATTTTATTATATATACACAGGACACATTTAAATAGCAGTGTTTTAAATACTGAAAATGTTTTTATCCTGTATAAATATTCATTACTAGTCGATAAGGCCCGTGGAAGAATCCACTCAGGCAGAAGATTAGGTTGTTTTGCAGATTTTGCTAACGTCGGCAGTGCATATACAAAAAAAATTAGTTTATATGTTGCCTGTAATGCGTGCAGATTGAAACGCTGATAAAAATAAGTGTTCGCAAACGCATAAGGAGATATATATATAAGTGTTTTAAAATTTTAAAATTTTGCTGACGTCAGTAAAGTCCTCTAAAGTACAAAAAAAAAATTTCTTTAGAAATTTGCACTGTAAAATCCACTTAGGCAGGAGTACATTGGAAAAGAGAATCGTAACTTGTATTTTGATGACGTCTGCCAGGACACGTCAATACACAATATTTTTTTCCTGAAATTTGTTTACACGTTGCTTCCAATGTAGAGCTTGAAACGCTGATCAAAATAATGTATAGAATCATGTACAACACCAACAATAATAATAAAGTCAGAAATGACACATCTCAAATATTTACATCTTATAAGGTGATTACGTTTGATTACGTTGAAAACCTTTTAATTTTAATTAAAAGTGTCAAAAAACATAAAATTTATATCTGGAAAATCAATTATTCGGTTACATACTATCCTGTTCCCCAAAAATATACACAAAATGTAAAAATTATATAACCGGTTAAGAACACATAAATTTTTCTTAGTATGATGATCTGTAGTGATCTTTACCAACCATTTTAAACGTAAATGTCAAAAAAGAATAAGGAGTAAATTTTGAATGAACAAAGATATTATTTTTGGAATATATACGGTCCGTCCTCACAAAAGTTTACACAAAATGTAAAACAGATTGGTTTTTGAGGAGCATATCCAAATCAACGAAAATCAGTTCATTTAGCATGTCCTATATTGCCATTGCCCATAAATCTTCCACATAAAGGTTATGAAACACATTAAATTATAGAAAAATCAGGCATTTCATCATACAATATAAAAAACAAAAAAGTTTTAGTCAGAACAATTAGTAATTTTTTCAGTATCACCAAACACAGTTATTACTACAATTTTAAAATTCTTAACAAAAACGTGAATTTTGGTCTTTTTCCCACAAAAGTTTACACAAAATTTTAAAAAACAGCAGTTTGCAACATAAACAAAAACACGAACAATCCTCTCATAAATTAAAATAAAGTCATAAACCCACGTAAATTGCCAATAATGTCTACAACCCCCTGTAAAAATAACCTGGCATTTTACATGTAGGCTGGCAAACGTTTAACAGGATGTCAGAAACAAAACAATAAAAAATAACTTAACACACACGCTTTAAATTCTGAAAAAAATTATTGTTAAGTTTACAGGAAATGTGAAAATAATTATACTCTTAAAAAATACATCCTACTATCCTCCAAAAGTTCAAGTCTTTGAAAGATTTTGTAGGTAGCTAGCTAGCTTGTTACATCATAATTCGTGCTCATAAAAGAAGAAAAGTTTGGAAACTAAGGTAGCTAGCTACAGATAATTAAAAAGGAGGAATAACAACATAAGTCATAGGTTAGAGCTAGCCATGGGGGATGGGAAGAGTAGGATCTGGAGGCTAATATTAGCTAGCTAACAGTAGCTAAGACTCCCCCAGTTAAATACACTTAAACTGGGAACATTTAGCTATAACTAAAGCTAGCTATTTATGCTTAGTAAAACACATATAAAGAGAAGAAATAGTAATGTAAAATTAATAACATTACAGTTCAACAAACCAAAGTTTTCCGTTTTTTAGTCAGCCAACAGCTTTATGTAGCATTTTGAATTTTAGGACAATACATAATTCATGCGCCAGGGCACATGAATTATGCAACAAAACGTAAACAAATATGGCTACATACGCGGTAAGATATAAAACTGTGGCTTTTCCTGGGAAATGCGAGTCTGCTTGCTCCACCGACATAAAAACCAAACGTCTAAAAATATCAAAGTTCTTACTATTTGTGATTTCAAATCCACTTTAAACTCTAGCCTTTGTTTTCTACTTCTAACTTTACTTTACATCTAGCTCCACTTCTCACTTCACTTTTCTACTTCTTCACTTGGTCTCTTTTCTTTTTAAATATATAGCTATGCTTTTTTAAACCACTTTTTTCCCTTTTTTTCAAGGTAAAGGGATCTTTCTTCTGTGCTTTTTTTTGGTGGCCTTTATTTTCTACTGCTAAATTTACTTTACTTCTAGCTCCACGTAGCTCCACTTTCACTTCTAACTTCACTTTTCTACTTCTTCACTTGGACTTTTTTCTTTTTAAATATGCTTTTTTGAACCACTTATTTTACTTTTTTCAAGATCGTTCTTTTGTGGGTTTTTTTGGTGGCGAGAGGACACCATTTTTCGAAAGTTAGCCGTTAAATTTATTTCAGCAAATCAAATTGAGTCGTTTTCATCACGTGATGTAAACAAAGTAAACCCGCTAGCAAAATGGACATAATTTTTTCGGCGACTTCAAAGATTATTTCGGCAACATCAAAGGAAAATGACGACATCAACTTTGACTGTCACAGACACACGGAACTGGCGTATTATTATATAGACTAGTCGATAAAGCCCGTGGAAAAATCAACTGAGGCAGGATAAAAATGAAAAAGAAGCGTTATTTGAATTTTGATGACGTCAGCAACCCATCCACAAAAAAATAATTCAGAAGCTTGTTTTCATGTTGCCTCTATTGTGTAGAGCTTAAAGCGCTGATCAAGAAAATGTATATGATCATGTACTTTTGACAAACGGTTGCAGAGATATTAAGGTTTGAAGGTTTTTTGATGACGTCATCAACCCGTTCATTCCGAAACGGATTCGGGGACCCAGGTTTAGGAAACTTACCCAAATTGGTCCCAGGTGGTCCCTAGTTACCCACGCGGTGAAAAATCATTGACGTCACCACCTCGTTTCCAAGTTATTTGGCCTCAAAGTTTTAAGTGCACTGTAATGGCTTCATTGATTTAATATACTTTCCTTTGACGCCAATATTAGTTTAACATCAAAGTTGGTAAATTACAGAAAAATTTTATAGGTGATGTTTTATAGACTTTATCAAAGAAAATTGTGAAGAATATAATCCACTTTGCAAAAGTGACAGACAGACACACGGAACTGGCTTATTATTATAAGAGATAAATAAATAAATAAAATAAAATAAATATATGCTTATCGTTTCCTTTATAAAAATAAATTATCATTTGTTCTTGAAAAACAATTTTGTTAATGATTGTCAAAAAACTTTCGTTTCCCGCCAAACGTATTTGGTGATATTTTTGCACTTTTTTTCCTAGAAACGCGTTTACGGAGTATCTGGATAGCCATGGAGACATCAGTTTAATAAAATTTTTAACATCTTGTTTTATGGAATCTTTTGGGTTGGAAGATATGACATTTATTATCGCAATCTTTGCCTGCAGCAAGCACCTGGGGCTAATTATCTAGGAGGGGGGAGGGGTGTTACAAAGTAATTTAGCACGAAGCAAATTTGCCGGGGACCGACATAAGCCAGTAGTTGTTAGAAACATGCAAAGCGAAACTGAAACAATTACCTGCGCAGGCGCGAAAATTGAATAAGCCAAAAACAACAAGTTCTATTTAATTTTTTCTTTCCTTGCGAAATCTAGTTCTCCGTCTGTCAGTTAAATTGCGTTCCAAAAAACGTGTATATATTGTTTTTGCTTTGTGTAACAACTTCTGATAAAGCAAAAAATTAGGAACATGTTAACATCATTCTTAGCCTGAATTTCATGATACATTGTAAGAGCAAAATAACGCGAATCTAGAATTACTACAACAGTTATTTTCGGACAGTTTTACCAAATTTTTACACTAAGCTACTAACTATCTTTTACAATAAGATGACTTCAACATTATCTAATTCTTCAATCCTGAAAATACTTATTTTAACCGTCGTTTTTCTTATTTCTCTATTGTTGGAAACAGTATACCTATTGCTTTTAGCCAAAGATCCCAGCCTGATATTCTTTTTTCTTAAACAGCGATAAAAAACATTTCGTTTAAATCCGGTGTAGCAGATTATCTTAACTCCCTGTGAAAGATGACTCTCAGGGTCAAAATAAACTAGAGAACAATAACTCCCGTAAAGTAGAAATAACCCAGTAAATAATGACTCCCCCATTTAATAAACACTCCCTTTATTTTTCAAAGAGAAGTTCAAAGGCAAAGGGGGGTTAAAACAAACTGGTTACCCGGACCATTACCGCCCCATCACGATGATGCGCCCGAACCATCAAACGATGAACAAAAACTGCCCCTGTTACGATGACGATGACGAAAAGCCTGCCAAACAGATGGAATCAGTTACCTGATGAAATCATAGAGATGATCCTTGTACAAGCTTCCACAAAATCCCTTACATCGTTCAATCATATTTCTTTAACATGCCATTGTTTCGAAAAAATCCTTGTAAGAAGGAAAGATCGAGTGCTACCAGTATTACATTTGTTATTTACTGACAAAGAACGGAATGAATTAAAGAGATATAATGGAAAAGTCAAAATAAGCACCCGAAAGTTTACAAAATTATTTGGAGCGCATTCTGAGGTATTAAAGAAAATTGAATACATAGTGAACAGTCAGAAATGGAAGTCATCTTGGCTTTTACTAGAGCCAAAAAGTAATTCTATGTTTCAGGTTCGGAAGACCTACTGGAAAAAAATAACTAACCCTATCCTAATCAAAAATAATCAACCAATTGAGTCAGATATCGAAGAGGAGAGCCAAGAAAAGTTTTGGATCAAAAATGATCAATATTTTCTCAAAATTAAAGATAGAGCAATCCTTAATTTGAAAAGTGCTTGTTTGAATGACCGTATCATGGATACCGCGCAGAAATTGATATGCAAAACACTTGGCGAAGAAAAAAATACACACTAAACAACTCTTTCATAAAAGGCATCACAAATTACCAAGAGATTTTTTATTTTTTTATTTTAGTCTTATTCTAAAAAAACCTTTGTTACGTTTTCTTGTTGTTGCTTTTGTGTCGAGGGTTACCATTTTTCGGGAGTTAGCCGTTAAAATTTTTTCAGCAAATCAAGGTGCTTCATTTAGATCACGTGATGTAAACAAAGTAAACCCGCTGGCAAAATGGATATAACTTTTTCGGAGACTTCAAAGGAAATTTCGGCTACATCAAAGGAAAATCAACACATCCACTTTGCCTGTCACAGACAGACGGACACACTCTCCGTATTATTATAAGAGATTATACCATCATATCTATTTTAAATAAAATCTAAGAGTACACGCATTTATACAGTATTTATATGAACTATCTATTTACGACCACATATCTCCAGCAATTTCAGTTTTATATTTAGATTTCGAGTCAACATTTTCAAGCTTGCGTAGTAATTACAGTACATTATCGTCAAAGGGACCGCTTTTAAAATCGGTAAGGTGAAACTGTAGACTGGAATATTAAATATACTTTTACTCTAACCTTCAATAATGAGACCTAGATTTTTTGAATTTTCTATGTGTCCGTAACATGTGCTCTTTAAAAATGTGACATAAACTGATACTTTTCGATTTCTGATTTTTTTATCGGAAAAACAAAAATTATCTAAACGAGACGTACTTAACGTGAAGAATACATGACTTATTTTGATTTATTTGACTAGTTATTATAAGTATGAAAACAAAACGAAAAACGAAAAATTCTAATGAAATTGTCAGTAGTCGAATTACCTGTGGTGTATGTTGCTTATTTTAAAGTTTGTCAATTTTTCGTTTTTTATGGAAAACAATGACTTCACTCAACGGATATAAACTTTCAGAATGCTATTTTAGCCAATTAAAGAAAGATTTTGCCCGAAAATATCAACTTTTTAAAAGGCGGACACTTCTAATTAGCGACAGTGAATACTGTATTTGCAAACTTTTGTTTTGCGTGTATCAATTTTCAAACATACGATTTGCATGTAATGATTAAAAAAGGTCGACAATTACTTAAATTAATAAATAAATTGAGCATCCCTTGAATAAATAGTTAAAAAACGCACTGAAATAGGTAGTACTGAAAACATTATTTGTAGGGTATGGTTCGGGATTTGGGCAGTCGCGATCGTCAACATCTCTGTAAACATCTGGATTCCAGGAGAGAATATGAAAAGCTAGCACACCATCTACAGGAACAATTGAAGCTCACACAAATTGAGATAGATAATCTGTTCCTAGCAGGAGAAAATCCTGCTTCAACATTTTTTAAGGCTTTCATGATAAAGAAAACAGATTTCAAAGTCAGGAAATTTCAACAGTATATGAAAGAGATGGGCAGAAAAGATGTGCTTGATTATATGAAGAAAAAAGATTGGCCTGAATTGTTTCTTGAAATACCATTTGATCCGCGGGAAGAGCTTGTCTCGTATCTGAACAAGTCCCCTGGTAATTGGAAAATATTTGCTACGAAGTGTGGATACTCCTCCGATGACATTGCAGTTATTCAAGGCAACCACATGGAAAAGAAAAGTGCTACGGATTTTTTGCTGTCTATCATAAATCAACGATGCCCAGATTTCACAATTGACAATTTACGAGAAGCATTTGGTAAAATGAAGCGACATGACCTGATTCATTTTTTGGACAAAAAGACATCTATGGTGGCTTAATATGGAATAAAATGAAACGACGCAAAAAAAATTAGATATTTTCAGACATAAAAAGAATTAATATTAAGCTGATGGTACAAGAGTCGGTTAGTTGCTTTCAATTAGTCGCACATTGCATGCATAAATACGTTGCTTTAAGCGAGTTCAAAAAAATTATCATTATTTTTTTTCTAAAAACAATCTTAGAAGAAACCATTATCTACAAATGTTATTTCAACGAACAAAATTAGCTAAAAATTGTTTTGCATCCTTATCTCCGGATCCGTTTATTAGATATTTATTTGCACTAAGAAGTTAGCTGCTTATCACTAAATCTTAGATTTTGGACTTTTTTTAAGAATAGCGGCATTTTAGACAAAGTCAACTGAATTTGTGCGCAAAAATATATTTTTATAAAAGTGTCTTGAAAAAATAGCACATGTTTTTTTTAAAACAACCACACTTCAACATCAATTTAAGTCATTTACTTTTCACATTTTACATTTGTTGCACCAAATAACTAATTGCTATATTTCCATCATGTTGGAAACTGTTTATAGTTAAAAGCAGGTAAAAAACAGGGCTTTTAATGTGATACACTGGTCTATTTGTAGAACGCAACTAATCAACTCGCGCATCACCAGCTTTAAAATCCAATCCATTCTTTGGATATTCACCCAATGAAAACACATGTTGTACCACACACATTGTAAATATTTTATCCACTATTTTTGTATATTTTGCTAAATCACTTTTAAGAAGTTATTTTCTCGAGTATAATGTTAAGTATGATGTAAAGTAGAATACAAAAAACTCTACCCGTAGTTTGTCTGTTTGTTTGTTACTGTGTTAACAACGCACGAAATCTTAAAGCAACAAATAACAGACGCGATATATTTTTTATCAACTTTGTTGTTCTTACTCGCTTGAAAAATTAGATTTTGGTCGCGACGTTTCAACTCCAAATTCAACGTCTAATCAACGTTGATTCTGCCACGAAGAAGATTGAATTCTCCTTTTAGTTTTCGTTCTTGATACAGCCGTCTTATTCAAAACCTTTTTGCATTTTGTTTTGTTTTCTTTTTCTTCATTCAGCAACAACAATAGTTTGAGAAGATTTATTTTCTTAAACAGCAATAATTTTATACGTCCAACGTTCATGTTTACATATTTTTGTCGTTTAAAAGTTTACGCGCTCTTTTTGCTGGAAATCAAAAAATAACATTCGAAGCGGATTTATAGGCGGCTCAGTTGGTAACAATCGTAAACTTTTGCAGCACGTGAAATCAACTTTTGTTTTTGGTTTTTCTTAACTATCGTTTTCTCTTTTTGCGGAGCGAAGCGTAGCCCATTTCCTCATTAAATAAGGCAAATATAAGTTGGGTGGAAGATGCATAGGACTTCGCCCCAATACATCAAAATGATTGATTTTTCGTCGGACATTTTTTTCGACTGGGTTGCCCGGTAGTTTAATCTGGTCATTCTCCTGTATAAATGTTTAATTAAGCGAGACAAGATGTTTTTTAAATACCGCGGTGTTTAGGAAGGTATGTAGCTATAGCTTGTATATCAATATTTTTTTACATGGAATAAACCAATTCTTAGCCTCACTCACATATAAAACTAGCTAACCTAAATTTAGATGGACCTATATTAGAATGTAGATATGGTATAGATAGCTAGTTACTTTAAGCATAAAAAAGAGCAAACAACGCCACATAGCTAGCATATACTAGCTACAAAGCTAGCATAGATAGAAAAATTCAGCTTTTTTGGCTAGCTAGCTGCGTATGCTACACAGTGAGTGAGATAATTCTACTTTGATGTCTTATCACATAGCTACAATCGCCCACAGAATATGTGGGCTCTGGCTATTTTAGACCAAAAAAACAAGAACTTATTTTAAATTTGTTATTTCTGCCCTTAACTAATTTGTTTTATTAACAAACCAGACTTTCAACGAAGGAGACTTTTAGAAATCTGTACGAATGTTTTTATATGCCTTAGTTTCTCAAAAATAAAACGCAATAGTTGAACGATCAATTCCTGGGATATGTCAAATATGTGAAGATATTTCAAATACATCTTTCTTGAGCTTCGTTTACCAATGAGACCGAAACAAAATTTTCACCAATACATATACATACGTATTGTTTTTCCTTTTCGATTTGTGGATATAAATTTCACCAATCTTTCTCTTCAAAAGTTTCCCGCCAATAGCTTGGCAGGTTAATACATGCCATATAACGGATGTGTAAATATGAAAGAACGAAGTTATTAAATCTATATCAAATTATGGCTTCACAGGATATATTTTCTAAAAAAAAATACACTTTCTTACATAAAAAAAAAACAAGTTGAAATACTTTTTCCCCTCAAAATCTGACGACACAAAACCCCCTGATAAATGTTCGAAGAAATGGATCGTGAAGTCTATTCAATATTTTTGTGTAGATTTCATCTGTGTGTAAAGTTGTGAACAAAATTGTTAATATTTTGAAATATTAAAATTATAGTGATGATATATAGAGTAATTACATGTAAGAAACAACATTACATTGGCATCATATAATACACTAATACAATAATAACTGATTACCCCGTGCTGTACCGCAAAATATCGCCCGAGGTCTAAGTGCCAACCAAGCTTGCAAAGTCGGTGCAATGACTGAGGGCGATATTTTCGGTACAGCACGGGGTAATCAGATATCATCATCTACTTTGAGTTTTTCTCGCAACTTGATTGGCTAATCTGCACGAAATATATGCTGTATTTTGTTTTTCAACCGAGAAACGAGTGCAATTTTTACTTATACCGTACATCCATGCTTATACAGAGTGCAAAAAGCTTATATTCTTCCTTTGATTGGCTGATTTAGCGTGCAAAAATCTTATATTTTTCCCTTGATTGATTGGTTAAAAATTCGTAGGAACAGCCTATTATGTTCTTAAAAACGAAAACTTATCGGTGAATTTATTTTCACAAATATACATTTTATGATTCGAAAATTTTCTTTTTTTTCAACAGTCATTAAATACTCATTAATCGTAGAGCACGCGCTCTCCACCGGGGATGAAAAACAATTAAATTATATCAGTCAACTCGAAAGAATTATATAATAGCACGACGATGGAGTTCTGTGTTATTTGGCTTCACAATGATAATTTATTCTTTTAAAAATTCGTAGTTTTTATTTCCATTCAAATTCTTTCAAGCGTGACATGAACATAATTTGTTATAATGATCTAAATCGCACGCGGCTTCATAAATTCAAATAATTTATAAGTTCATGAATATAAATGAAATAAATTACCTTACAGTGATTTTATTGGGCCCAATAACAATGCTTGTCAATATCGTGAACGACTATGTGAAATTAACATGATATAAGACCGAGTATATGATAAACAGGTTATCGCACATGCTCTCGAAAAATATAGGCTGATATTTTTTTCGTTTTTTATGTTCTCGTATATTTCACTCGCCTAAAGGCTCATGAAATATGTAACGAGAACATAAAACACTCAAAAAATATTGCCGATATTTTTCTCAGCACTGTGCGATAACTAGTACTTAGCTATTGTATTTGTTAACCGTGTATTTACTATTTTTGATAAAGCTGGATATTAAATCATCGTTTTTTATGGACAATGTAGCTAGTTAACTAGCCATGTTGAAGAAGCATTCAGACAGAATGTTGCTGGATCTGGTTATTTCAACTGTTAAACTTGACATTGTTGTTGTTTCTATCCTATGAAAATATTTTTATCAATAAATGTATTGTAGGAGTTAGATAAATAATCATATCCAATGCTTCTTAAAACTTGTTTTTCGTGCTTGTTTACATTTTAAGCTACCATTTTTCTTGACGACGGGCAATATCGCTGAATATCGGCTCGTCGTCAAGAGCGCTAAGCCAATCAGAATGCCTAAAAACTCGTATTGCCCGCTTGCAAAATCCAGACAGTTAACAATGCATGGTAATCCATTAACGTAGAAATGTGTGTTGATAGCACAACACAACTTTAGCTCTGTACGTTAAGAATAAAATATTTTATTCCAATCTTTATCAATAGCATTGAGTACTCTTCGTTACTTTAGCGCCAACATAATTTATCCAATATTGTGTAAACGTTGATAATACGTCGGTGGAATGAACGTTGCAGGCTTAACGTTGAATAAACGTCGGTTAATCGACGTGAAATAGCGAGGGGTTAAAATGACGTTGTCTTTAGGTTGCCAAAAACAAGGTCCTTTATTCCACGATACATCAACGTTGATATCACGTCGGTTGAAAGGACATTGTGGTAACGACGTGGAAAAGACGTCAACGATGCGACGTTAAATTTAAGTCAGGGGACAATGAAAACAAGTTTAACGTTTTTTATGCGACGTTGCATCAACGTCACGTCGGTTGAAAAGACGTTGAAGTAACGACGTTAAAAAAACATCAATAAACGACCGTTGTATTCATTTAGGCGGCAACGTTAGAAAGACGTTAACTTTACGTCAGTTGCATCGACGTGGCAGAATCAACGTTGATTAGACGTTGAATTTGGAGTTGAAACGTCGCGACCAAAATCTAATTTTTCAAGCGAGTAAGAACAACAAAGTTGATAAAAAATATATCGCGTCTGATATTTGTTGCTTTAAGATTTCGTGCGTTGTTAACACAGTAACAAACAAACAGACAAACTACGGGTAGAGTTTTTTGCATTCTTCTTTACATCATACTTAACATTATACTCGAGAAAATAACTTCTTAAAAGTGATTTAGCAAAATATACAAATAGAAAAATAAATGTGCTATATAGTTGTATAAAAATAGTGGATAAAAAAAATATTTACAATATGTGTGGTACAACATGTGTTTTCATTGGGTGAATATCCAAAGAATGGATTGGATTTTAAAGCTGGTGATGCGCGAGTTGATTAGTTGCGTTCTACAAATAGACCAGTGTATCACATTAAAAGCCCTGTTTTTTACCTGCTTTTAACTATAAACAGTTTCCAACATGATGGAAATATAGCAATTAGTTATTTGATGCAACAAATGTAAAATGTGAAAAGTAAATGACTTAAATTGATGTTAAAGTGTGGTTGTTTTAAAACTTTTTAAAAACTCGTACAAGAAAGAAAATCAAACATAGCAATGTAAAAACATATTTTTTCAAGACACTTTTATAAAAATATATTTTGCGCACAAATTCAGTTGACTTTGTCTAAAATGCCGCTATTCTTAAAAAAAGTCCAAAATCTAAGATTTAGTGATAAGCAGCTAACTTCTTAGTGCAAATAAATATCTAATAAACGGATCCGGAGATAAGGATGCAAAACAATTTTTAGCTAATTTTGTTCGTTGAAATAACATTTGTAGATAATGGTTTCTTCTAAGATTGTTTTTAGAAAAAAAATAATGATAATTTTTTTGAACTCGCTTAAAGCAACGTATTTATGCATGCAATGTGCGACTAATTGAAAGCAACTAATCGACTCTTGTACGATCAGCTTAATAGTAATTCTTTTTATGTCTGAAAATACCTAATTTTTTTTGCGTCGTTTCATTTTATTCCATATTAAGCCACCATAGATGTCTTTTTGTCCAAAAAATGAATCAGGTCATGTCGCTTCATTTTACCAAATGCTTCTCGTAAATTGTCAATTGTGAAATCTGGGGATCGTTGATTTATGATAGTCAGCAAAAAATCCGTAGCACTTTTCTTTTCCATGTGGTTGCCTTGAATAACTGCAATGTCATCGGAGGAGTATCCACACTTCGTAGCAAATATTTTCCAATTACCAGGGGACTTGTTGAGATACGAGACAAGCTCTTCCCGCGGATCAAATGGTATTTCAAGAAACAATTCAGGCCAATCTTTTTTCTTCATATAATCAAGCACATCTTTTCTGCCCATCTCTTTCATATACTGTTGAAATTTCCTGACTTTGAAATCTGTTTTCTTTATCATGAAAGCCTTAAAAAATGTTGAAGCAGGATTTTCTCCTGCTAGGAACAGATTATCTATCTCAATTTGTGTGAGCTTCAATTGTTCCTGTAGATGGTGTGCTAGCTTTTCATATTCTCTCCTGGAATCCAGATGTTGACGATCGCGACTGCCCAAATCCCGAACCATACCCTACAAATAATGTTTTCAGTACTACCTATTTCAGTACGTTTTTTAACTATTTATTCAAGGGATGTTCAATTTATTTATTAATTTAAGTAATTGTCGACCTTTTTTAATCATTACATGCAAATCGTATGTTTGAAAATTGATACACGCAAAACAAAAGTTTGCAAATACAGTATTCACTGTCGCTAATTAGAAGTGTCCGCCTTTTAAAAAGTTGATATTTTCGGGCAAAATCTTTCTTTAATTGGCTAAAATAGCATTCTGAAAGTTTATATCCGTTGAGTGAAGTCATTGTTTTCCATAAAAAACGAAAAATTGACAAACTTTAAAATAAGCAACATACACCACAGGTAATTCGACTACTGACAATTTCATTAGAATTTTTCGTTTTTCGTTTTGTTTTCATACTTATGATAACTAGTCAAATAAATCAAAATAAGTCATGTATTCTTCACGTTAAGTACGTCTCGTTTAGATAATTTTTGTTTTTCCGATAAAAAAATCAGAAATCGAAAAGTATCAGTTTATGTCACACTTTTAAAGAGCACATGTTACGGACACATAGAAAATTCAAAAAATCTAGGTCTCATTATTGAAGGTTAGAGTAAAAGTATATTTAATATTCCAGTCTACAGTTTCACCTTACCGATTTTAAAAGCGGTCCCTTTGACGATAATGTACTGTAATTACTACGCAAGCTTGAAAATGTTGACTCGAAATCTAAATATAAAACTGAAATTGCTGGAGATATGTTCATATAAATACTGTATAAATGCGTGCACTCTTAGATTTTATTTAAAATAGATATGATGGTATAATATATAGTATTTATATAGTGGACATGTTTCTTCGGTTACAAGAATAATTAAAACTCTGTGTAGAAGTGCAGAGGGTTGGTTAAAAATAACCTGTATGTTCATTGCATTATATTTGTTCGCGAAAGAATAGTAGAAAAAAATAATTTTTGATTTTTGATTTTCGATTTTTTTTCTCTTTAAATATTACAAAAAATGAATTTTATTCTCATTTTATATTTTCACTTATTCAATTAAATTGAAAATTAAATAGCCTAAGAGACAAACAGAATAATACGTGTACAATTTCACATTTTCCTAAATTTCCTTTTTCGATTCAAAATGAAAAATAAATATCTAAATAAATAAATATTGACTTTTTAATCTTCGTTTTCAAAAACAAGAAACGAAAAAAGAACTTTTTTCGGCAAAAAAGTACGCTCTAATTCGTAGTTCCTTTTTCTCTACAATCCCAATGAATATTCAGAAGTCAAAATCCTTAAAAAGCGAAGCCCACGCTTCGATTTTAAAAGTGAGAGGGGCAAATTTAGTCACTTTAGCGAGGGTTCATCATAATTGGGGTCGTGGAAAAAAATTTGGATTTTTGATGTCTTAAAACTAGCTAAAAACGCACTGTGAGAGGTTAAGAAATATATTGGTTATTTTAATTATATACTGAAATTTCAAATAAAAAGAAGAACACTGCGGGGTGAGAATTGTTACTTACTGCAAGTGGAAGCAACCTGAAAGTAAAGAAAATATTACCTTATATGAAATACAAAAAAAAAAGAAAAAAAAAATTTTTAAATGTGGTAATCGTGTTACCTCTGAATGGCAACATTCTGTTGGGTCCAAAGAATATGCTGAAAACATGTACAGGTGAAACGTTATGAAAACAAACATTTTGAGTTTTCACTTTCTTTCTGATATGGAATATGTTAAGTATTCTTTACTGAGGATGACAGAAAGTAATACATTACCATTTGCTTCAAATCCCTAAAACAGTAAAAAATAATCCGCATTACTTTTTTTTGCAGTAACTAAGTAGTGATTTTCAAGATATTATACTTTGCAAGGACTTATTTCAGCAACTAGCTGGTACGTTAAAATGTTATTCGCGGTTTTACCCTTTTTTCATATTACCTGAACCATATAAAACTTATACATTGTTGAAATTGATAACAAGAACAAAAGAAAAGAAAAGTGACACTTTTTACTAATCAAGGCGCCACAAATGTGGCTTAAATATCTGCTTAAAAAAATAGGTAAAAAAAAGCCTAAAGAATTGTTTTTTAAAAAAAGGAAAACAAAAAAGGTTACACCTTTGTCAATACATGATAGTTAAACTAAAATTAAATTTGTAATGTTGAGATTAAAAATTTTACCTCTTCTTCTGTATGACCGTACAATAAATAAGTTAGTCCTAAAATAAATGAATCTGTAATAATTTCTGTTTCATTTGTTCATTATACCAGATATGGGGAAAACTTCTCGTCAGCTGAGGGATGTTATGTGCTACAAATAATCTTGCCCATTTTTAAATTTATATTAAATACTTTAGACAGATATTAGTACTTTTCAAGGGTGACAAATGCTGAAAAAAATAAATGACTGTCTATTGTGTCTGTCTTTGTAAAAAAAAATTGTCGAATAAAATAATACTTTTACCTGGACCCTCTTGTCTTGTCTAAATACAAAAATTAGAGTACATTTAATCAAGTTGTTGGTATGAATTACATGTAAATTATGTTGCAAACTAACTAACTTACTGGATTAGGGTCCGTTGTTGCTCTTGGCCTTGATGTTGGCTGCCAATCTAACATTTCAAAATCTAAATAAAACAGATTTTCTAACATTACCAAAAAGATATTTGATTAAATGATACGAAAGTCCTGAATATAAAAACCAATCAGTTGAAACATATTGTCCATTCATATATTAATATATGAAGAAAAAGAAAGGGAATATTTGTTACTGAAAAAACTCAAGCAACGGCTTTACCATTCGGGAAATTTACTTACGGGGATTAAATAGTAGATGAAATTAAAACAAATAGTAGTACCTATTTCTCGAGTTGATTCCTAAATAAAATAATGCAAAATATAGAATTAATATCATTACACTAATTTTCGAGAGAAGAAATTCTCGCGAGAAATTTTTTGAAAATAAAGCATATAAATTTCGAGAAAAATAATTTTCGAAAAAAGAGTTTGTGGATTTCGTGAAAAAATAATTGAATGAAACAGGTTTTTACTTAGGAGGCGTGAAATAAGGACTGCTGAGGTTAAAATTCACAGATATATTATATGTGGTTCTAGGTAAATCCGAAGGAAGAAATTTGTGTAGAAAACAAATTCAAATTTCGATGGAACTAATTAATTTTCACGAATTTCGCAAGTAGCAAGTTCTCTAATAATTTTCGCAGGAAATAACTTGTGCGAAATTCACGAAAATTAATTCACGTAAAAACTAATTTCTTAAAGGTATATATACCTTTCGCGAAAACATTTTCGAGTTTGCCCAAAGGGCTAAAAAATCACAAAGTTAATACAGAACGTTGAATTTGCCTTTGTTTTTTTTTTAAAAAAAAATAAATCATAAAAAATTTAGGGTTGGAGTAATTTTTATTAACGTACCTTTATCGTTTTAGCACGTCGCGGTGCTGGAACAGGTCTTTGTATTGCTGTGCAAAAAAATTGAGAAAACAGCCATTTTAGCAAAAAGTCCTACAGCGAAAACCTGCCGAAACGGTTATTTATTGTAGGGGTCCGTTACAGAGGAGCGAAAACAATACTTTTCGGTTACCCAGTGAACATAAAAATCGTCTAAGCCCATGTCATCCTTTGCTAACTAGTCTAAAACATTTCATTTTAAGTTTTCTGTAGGTCCATGAGTAAAACTTGGTCATGGCACAAAATTTAACAAAGCCTAGTTAGTTATATCAGTATAGAAAAAAATCTGCAAGAATATTTTGTATTTTCGATTACTAAACAGGAAAAGTCTGGTGGCAATGATTTTTTAGATACTCAACCATTCTTTATAGTTTTCACACATTAAAAGACATGCTAATAGGACAATAGGACAACTGTGATTTAACTTTTAGGGATATCTATAAAATTAATTGAATTTAAAAATCCAATAACCACTTACTTGAATAAGTGGTACTGCATTCCTATAATGAGATTTGGTCATTTAGAAACTTTGCGATATAAATTAAAGTCAGTTTGAGATTTTAACTGATCAATAAAAAAAACAATGTACGTACAATCGCCTCCTCGTTATTTTCTCTTGGTGTTGGTACCGGTTTCTTACTATCTAACATAAAAAATGAAGTTGGTGGATTTTATACATGCGCGCACATTCTTGAAGGTAAAAAACAGAACGGCGTGATGTAAAATGGCTATTATTGAAATTCATGCAGATTTTTTTAAAACACAAGATATAAGACATTTTTTTCATTTGACTGTATTTTCTGCTGTAGCGCACAACAACAACATTTTGTTGAAGTGCGCTAAGAAAAAAAACTCGTGAGCTTTTTTATGTTACAGTGCAAAATGCAGCAAAATGGAAACGGGGCCGTATGGTTTACATAATGCTTATCAAATATAGATACCTTGATTTGTTTCCTAAAAGAAAAGAGAAAGAAAAAGATTACAACTAATAGACACTATCTTCGGTATTAAAATAAAACTATCACATGTCATGAGAACATAAGGATTTGCTAAAATATTGTTCGATCCTGTAATAACTTACTGCGTCCGTTGATTCTGAACTTGCCTCAAGATTATTTTCTGCTGCAACGTATTCATCTTCTAGAATCACAAAGAGAAAACCAGTTTATGAAAAAAAGGTTTCAAATATCAATTTTCAATTACTGAAAATATTTCATAATTACCTGTAAAAGCATTTTGATAAGCACCGTCATCGTCATTCTATGAAAAACAATGTTTAAATAACAACGAGCGAACAAACAAACAAACGAACAAACGGACTAAAAACAATAACTCTACCTGTAGCAGCGAATATCCTGTAGAATTGTCCTATGATTATACAAACGGAAATATAACAAAAAAATTAGGTAACGTTTATATAGGAGTTCAAAAAAACCAATTTCGGTCACTGTTGAGAACTTTTCCTTCTCCACTTCCCCAAGAAAAACTTTACCTGACAGTTTCTTCTAATCTGACAACTTTCATTTCAGAAATGCCAGAAAGGTAAGAGATTTTCACAAGTAAGAACTATTGTAAATTTTTTTTCTCAAATTTACCAATCTCTATATTAATAGCATAATATTTTGTCTGCCTGTCTACAAAAGACGCATCTGTTACACGAAATGCGATATTTTAAGGCCGGCTACCCCGTGGATTTGAAACTAACGAAGATTTTGAGGTAGCTAGCATCCTATAGTCACATAGCTATAGCTAACCTTATTTATTGCTATTCCTTTAAGTTTTTTTCCGCAGTTTTTTATCCTAGCCAACATTGTTTCTTTTTTTACCTGTACTAACCGCTCAGTCCTGTGTTAACGACAGGCTGTTTCCTGTGTTTTTATTTAAACCAAAGGTTGCGATAAAGTTTTTTTGAACAAGGTTGTTATGTATGAATGGATGTGCGACACGGTAGACCATTACTAAGTTCTCAGCCTGATCTTGCGATTAATTTTTAAACTTTCACTTATATAGCCCAAACTTATACCGTAAAGTATATCAAACTTGATTTTTGCTGTAACGGGGTAACAACGGGTTGTTTTTATTTCAGCTAAAAGTGTAGTAAAATTTTTTATTAAAAAAACATGTTACACCCGAAGCACTATAATATGGTGTGCACTTTACTCGATTTACGACATACTGTATATCTGTACTAACGCGCTCTACTTAAACATATAACACAGTTTGCGGCTCTTATTTGCGGCTCTTATTCCACCTTGCGTTTAACGCCGGGTCAAAGTGTTACCTATGGCTTAACCCGGCGTTTCCATAAAAATAGCCGTCGAGTTCAAGTGTGTAAACACTGCTTTTATGAAACGTAAAAATCAACAAAAACTACATTTTTGATTTATTTCCTTTTTTATAACGAAGCCTGTTAGCCTGTTAGAACTCCCTGTATACAAATACAAATCTAGGTTCATAGAATTTCCAATCACTAAAAAGATAAAAAAGCAATTTGTCGCTTTATACTGGCGAAACCAACTGAACATAAAATAATAATGCAAAATGACTTATTTGTAAAGATAATAGGTTTTTGTACCATGTTCAACTGGGTATTTCTGCTATCAATACCCAAAAATTAATAATTTACCTACCGCTACACTAGACTTGTACCCTTCCGTGCTTCACTAGTCTCAGTAGTAAAAACGGCGACAAAAAGGAGCCCATTTTAAAGTTCTACCGGCTTTAAAGCCGTAGAACAATTTACAAAGCGAATTATAATGAAAAGACAATTATTAAATATGAATTCGGAATTTTTTCGTGAATGCGCATTTTTATAACAAAGAAGAATGTCTAAATTTTAGCTGAAGCTGGATGGGTTTATTTTTTGCTGAAATTGTTCTTCTTATGTTCTTAAATAAACAAAAGTGCAAGAAAATGTCAAATTTAGCTTTTAACACGCTATTTACAAGAGGAGCCTCTTTCTTAAACTGGCGGCAAAAATGCGCGAATTATTGCTAAGTAAACGAATTTTGCGAGAAAGCGGCGTAACACTACTTCCGATAAACTATTCTACGAAAAAAGAAAATGTGTCTTTTAGCTTGCTTCTATGCCTATAAGCGTATTATTTCAGGGACCAGGACTACTGCAGAGTAATTCCATAGCAGGTTCTCGAAATAAGGGTACTCAAAACAATTACGACGGCGAATTCCCGTGGTTTGTTCCACGGGTTAACCACCAGTCTCTATTATAATAGCCGTATTCCGTCTGTCTGTTTGTGCGCAACATGGCGTCGTAAGTAGCGAGGCGGACGGAAAATCCCCGCGGTCCTGCTGCTTTATTTTGGAGCCCCGGCAGACCCCGTTTTTACCGGCTTTGTTTTGATCGCTAACGCGTAATAGACCAATCACGAGGCTCCATTTTCACTAATGACCAATGCAAGTGCTTCGCGGCCTCAACATGCCGACGGAGGAAACATGCTACCCCTACAAAGGTCATTTTGGTTTTGAAGTGATGGTTTGAAATTTGTATGTCTCCTTTTGATCCTTTTTTCTTCTGATTACTTTGTATCCTATAGGATTATTTAGTCTCTGTGTGTTTTCACATGTTAAGGTGAGTATAACATGACGTTTTCTAGCCATGTATAAATCTTAAACAAAACAATTTTAAGTGTTTAGCTAGCTAAAAACGTAGATTTTGAGGCAGCTATATCTATCTTTATTTTTATTCCTATTCTTTTAAAGTTTTTTTCGGTTTGGTATATTGTTATTTATTTTTATGTTGAAGTTGGGTCTACCCAGCTAGCTCCTTTTAGCTACCTCTGGCTAAAAAGTGAAAGTAGCTAAATGCAGTTTGGCTGAAACACAATTCTTATTCTTATGCTAAATGCAGTTAGGCAGCTACCAATTTTATTACTGCTATGAAAGCTTATGCTGAAAAATAAAATTGCTGAGTATATATTTTTTTAACTGAACTTGATAACGACAGGCGGTTTCCTGATTTTTTTTAAACTGAAGCCACTATAAAGTTTTTTTAAAAATGGTGTTATACCTATACTCATGTGCGACACAGTCTACCTGTACTAAGCCCTTAGTCCGGTGGTAACAACGGGCTGTTTCCTGTGTTTCTGTTTAACCGAAGTTGTGATAACGTTGTTTACAGAAAAAAAGTACACATTGTTTACCTATACTAAACGCTCAGCTTAACATTTTTTTGAACTTTTCTCGGGAACATTCCCTGAAAAATAAAGAAGGTTGGCCAGCTGCTTTCGCTATGACGGGGTAACATTGAATTGTAATCTGTGTTTTTATTTTACCTAAGTTGTTGAAAGTTATTTTTTGAATAGTATATTACATCGGAAACACCGTAAAGTTGTGTGCACTTCACTTGATTTTCTACACACTATATGGCTGTACTAAAGCGCTTTACCTGAATGTGTGGCACAGTTGACGGTTCTTATTAATCACTCAATCTGGTGTTTAACGCTGGGTAACACAGCTACTTGTGGCTTAACCCGGTGTTTCAACAGAGTGTATCCTGTGTTTTGTAAACCAAAGCTGCAATAGTTTTTTTGAATAGGGTCTTAAGCCTAAACGCATGTGCCACATGGTTTTCCATAATCAAGAAAAACTGCAATAAGCTGTAGGCTTTGTTTAGGAAATAATTTCGCGAATCCACCAATATAAAATTTGGAGAGAATTTAAGTCCGCGAACGAGATGTCAATTTACGCGAAAATTTCTGAGATCTCCGCTGTTTAATTTATTAAAGAAATCTTTATAAATGAATTGAATTAAGACATCTACGTACTTAGATATCGTTTCGGCAAGATCAACGAAGATATCGCTGCACTGGTACTATTTTGCGCAGAGATACACAACGGCTATTATAAAAGGTGGAGATATCATAAACATATTTAGTAACATTACCAATGACTCTTCTGCTCCACTGTTATCGCGCACATCTGAAAAATAATTGATATGAACAGTTGCATTTTTTTTGTACAGTTTAGTCGGGACGCAATGAAATTTCAATTCTTCCTTAAAATCTTCATGCAAACATGATTTATCCGAAATAATAAATAAAGTGTGTACAAAGCTATTGCGCATGTGTATAAAGTTATGGAGCATGTGCAGTTCACACAACCTGGATATGAAAAACTTCATGTAAACAGAACGATATGTTATAGAATTTAAAATCTCATTTTGGGTCCATGTAAAGGCTACGTTACAGTCAATCAGTTTTCATTGTTAAAATAAATAAATTACTGTTTGAAAGAGGACATACCATAAATGTCATCATTTTCATCATTTTCATCATTGTCATCATAGTCATCGTTGTCATCATTGTCATCATTGTTAGAATCTGAATAGAGCGATCTATTGGAATCCTAAAAAATAAAAGTGACCATTAGAACACAAGGTTAAGTCCATAACAACGCACATAGCAACCACTTCTCGACCACTGTCTAACTACCTGATTAAACTTTTCTCAATGTATACATGACACTGTCGAGGCTCTCGACATTTTAAATACAAGAATAACAAATGAAACTAAGCCACGAGTACTCACAAAGGAGACACTACAACGTATCCTCAAAGTGAACTCGTCAGTTTAGCTACGAAAGTTAAATGGACGGTGTTTAAATTATCCATTTGCCCGTAACAAGTCGTTCGATTTAAAGTAATGCCTTGAAAATATTTATTGGCGTTTTTCTCAGGATTGCATTTCTACGTTCCTGGCTATGATAACTTGAAAACTTTGGAAATTTTATAGGATTGTTCAGGTAAATGAAGTACTGTGATATGACCTTTAGGAATAGTAATAGCGCATATAGTAACTCTCTATTTGACGGCACTTTCAATTAGAAAATTCAACCCATATAGTTTGTTTTGAAATGTTTTGAATATTGTAGAAATTTCTGAGGCTGTTTCAACCTTAATAAATATATTTATTTAGTAATACCACTTCTCTAGAACACGTTGACTTCTCAGTACTTTTCACTTCTTCGTTGCAGTATTCTTCCACCCTATCCTCATAACTTTCACTTTTATTTCCAAAATCAGAGTCATGTACAAAATATTGTAAGATTTAAACTATACAACACTCAAAGAAATTTACCAGTTCTTGTACCAGTTTGTCAGCGTTGCTGGTATCCTAAAAGATACGCAAGTGAGAAAATGCAATTAATTAGAATGAAATATAAAATAATTATTTAAAGAAAAATCCACTTAAATTTATTTAAAAATTTATTGTGCTTCTTATCACAAAAAAGTGCCTTGATAATTTTATTATGTTAAGTTTTAAACGAAATCCCGTGAAACATTTAAAATTCATTGTATGTTTCTTACCATAAAATGATTTGTTGTCAATGTAATTAACAATACACAAACACTCAATTAAAACAACAATAACAACGTTAAATTTTAAATTCCCAACTAATGGCATCACTTTCTTTTGTCACATAATTTGTTTTAGCAAATTAAAATCGTAAAGAAAAATTTTATAAAATAAAAGAACATTTTTTATTAGGGACGTTTTATAGACGCTTGTAAAAAAAATTGTAAAAACCAGTTTCCGTATTATTAAAAGAAAAACTCAGATCAAAGCATTGTTAAAAATAACAATATAAGGAATAGTGCCAGCTCCAAATGCCCTTATACATTTTCGTGGGTTTTTTTCGGGTAGAACATGACTTACTTCTTCTTTGACAGTTTCAAAGTATTTCGGCTCACTGATTCCTTCAGAACTGTTGGAAAGATTTGGTTTAATTTGGCGTTTCACTGCAGGTGGTGGTTGAACTTCTTCAACAGCATCAGGTGCATATTCTTGGTTTACTTGGCGTTTTGGCAGTGCTGGCGGGGAAGTTTCGTAGCAATACGAGTAGTCGAAGCCTATACTATCGTTAATATTCTTTGCTTCCTTATTGCATTTCATACCATATATCATATGTCCTGAATAAGAACGCAGTAGTTTAAGGTTATCATTCACACTGTTGATTGCGACAATTCTTTTCAAGAAGCTAGAAGGTTGTTAGTTTTTGACTTTATTGACTTGACCTGCAAGCAGGTATATATGCACTGAAGAACTGAGGACAGAAAAACATGTTCAAGAAACAATATGCTGCTATGGTATCCGTGAATTGACCAATATTGCTTTCAATTAGTTTCAAATCCTTTTAACCCAGTTAGTTAATTCTTTTCAAATTTTACATAAGTATATCTGCAAGAGCATTACACAACAAGCCATTCAAGACAACAATTTGAACACGCTTTGTTGGTTTGTGCTCCCTTATCAAAACAAGCTTTTAATTCTACAGATACGTATATATGTATATATCTTGCATGACTGCAGTATACATTTCTTTCAAAAAAAAGTAAACTTTTAAACGGGTTTTCTATATCGTTCTACAAGTTGTTGTAGAACGATATAGAAGACCTATATTGAAATGTATTGTTGACCTTAAGGGTACCAGAATAAACAGACATGTAAATTAGTAAAAAACAGAACGGCGTGATGTAAAATGGCTATTATTGAAATTCATGCAGATTTTTTTAAAACACAAGATATAAGACATTTTTTTCATTTGACTGTATTTTCTGCTGTAGCGCACAACAACAACATTTTGTTGAAGTGCGCTAAGAAAAAAAACTCGTGAGGTTTTTTATGTTACAGTGCAAAATGCAGCAAAATGGAAACGGGGCCGTATGGTTTACATAATGCTTATCAAATATAGATACCTTGATTTGTTTCCTAAAAGAAAAGAGAAAGAAAAAGATTACAACTAATAGACACTATCTTCGGTATTAAAATAAAACTATCACATGTCATGAGAACATAAGGATTTGCTAAAATATTGTTCGATCCTGTAATAACTTACTGCGTCCGTTGATTCTGAACTTGCCTCAAGATTATTTTCTGCTGCAACGTATTCATCTTCTAGAATCACAAAGAGAAAACCAGTTTATGAAAAAAAGGTTTCAAATATCATTTTTCAATTACTGAAAATATTTCATAATTACCTGTAAAAGCATTTTGATAAGCACCGTCATCGTCATTCTATGAAAAACAATGTTTAAATAACAACGAGCGAACAAACAAACAAACGAACAAACGGACTAAAAACAATAACTCTACCTGTAGCGGCGAATATCCTGTAGAATTGTCCTATGATTATACAAACGGAAATATAACAAAAAAATTAGGTAACGTTTATATAGGAGTTCAAAAAAACCAATTTCGGTCACTGTTGAGAACTTTTCCTTCTCCACTTCCCCAAGAAAAACTTTACCTGACAGTTTCTTCTAATCTGACAACTTTCATTTCAGAAATGCCAGAAAGGTAAGAGATTTTCACAAGTAAGAACTATTGTAAATTTTTTTTCTCAAATTTACCAATCTCTATAATAATAGCATAATATTTTGTCTGCCTGTCTACAAAAGACGCATCTGTTACACGAAATGCGATATTTTAAGGCCGGCTACCCCGTGGATTTGAAACGAACGAAGATTTTGAGGTACCTAGCATCCTATAGTCACATAGCTATAGCTAACCTTATTTATTGCTATTCCTTTAAGTTTTTTTCCGCAGTTTTTTATCCTAGCCAACATTGTTTCTTTTTTTACCTGTACTAACCGCTCAGTCCTGTGTTAACGACAGGCTGTTTCCTGTGTTTTTATTTAAACCAAAGGTTGCGATAAAGTTTTTTTGAACAAGGTTGTTATGTATGAATGGATGTGCGGCACGGTAGACCATTACTAAGTGCTCAGCCTGATCTTGCGATTAATTTTTAAACTTTCACTTATATAGCCCAAACTTATACCGTAAAGTATATCAAACTTGATTTTTGCTGTAACGGGGTAACAACGGGTTGTTTTTATTTCAGCTAAAAGTGTAGTAAAATTATTTATTAAAAAAACATGTTACACCCGAAGCACTATAATATGGTGTGCACTTTACTCGATTTACGACATACTGTATATCTGTACTAACGCGCTCTACTTAAACATATAACACAGTTTGCGGCTCTTATTTGCGGCTCTTATTCCACCTTGCGTTTAACGCCGGGTCAAAGTGTTACCTATGGCTTAACCCGGCGTTTCCATAAAAATAGCCGTCGAGTTCAAGTGTGTAAACACTGCTTTTATGAAACGTAAAAATCAACAAAAACTACATTTTTGATTTATTTCCTTTTTTATAACGAAGCCTGTTAGCCTGTTAGAACTCCCTGTATACAAATACAAATCTAGGTTCATAGAATTTCCAATCACTAAAAATATAACAAAGCAATTTGTCGCTTTATATTGGCGAAACCAACTGAACATAAAATAATAATGCAAAATGACTTATTTGTAAAGATAATAGGTTTTTGTACCATGTTCAACTGGGTAGTTCTGCTATCAATACCCAAAAATTAATAATTTACCTACCGCTACACTAGACTTGTACCCTTCCGTGCTTCACTAGTCTCAGTAGTAAAAACGGCGACAAAAAGCATTTTAAAGCCGTAGAACAATTTACAAAGCGAATTATAATGAAAGGACAATTATTAAATATGAATTCGGAATTTTTTCGTGAATGCGCATTTTTATAACAAAGAAGAATGTCTAAATTTTAGCTGAAGCTGGATGGGTTTATTTTTTGCTGAAATTGTTCTTCTTATGTTCTTAAATAAACAAAAGTGCAAGAAAATGTCAAATTTAGCTTTTAACACGCTATTTACAAGAGGAGCCTCTTTCTTAAACTGGCGGCAAAAATGCGCGAATTATTGCTAAATACACGAATTTTGCGAGAAAGCGGCGTAACACTACTTCCGATAAACTATTCTACGAAAAAAGAAAAATGTGTCTTTTAGCTTGCTTCTATGCCTATAAGCGTATTATTCCAGGGACCAGGACTACTGCAGAGTAATTCCATAGCAGGTTCTCGAAATAAGGGTACTCAAAACAATTACGACGGCGAATTCCAGTGGTTTGTTCCACGGGTTAACCACCAGTCTATATTATAATACCCGTATTCTGTCTGTCTGTCACGGAAAATGTTACCGCCAGTAGCTAGACGCATGCAATGCCACGGGCCACTGACTTTTTATATATTTTTTAGGAACTTTTTTTTCCAAAATTCCCCTTTTCCATAATCAAGAAAAACTAAAAATGAAAATGCAATAAACTTTTTACCTGTAGGTTTTGTTTAGGAAATAATTTCGCGAATCCACCAATATAAAATTTGGAGAGAATTTAAGTCCGCGAACGAGATGTCAATTTACGCGAAAATTTCTGAGATCTCCGCTGTTTAATTTATTAAAGAAATCTTTATAAATGAATTGAATTAAGACATCTACGTACTTAGATATCGTTTCGGCAAGATCAACGAAGATATCGCTGCACTGGTACCATTTTGCGCAGAGGTACACAACGGCTATTATAAAAGGTGGAGATATCATAAACATATTTAGTAACATTACCAATGACTCTTCTGCTCCACTGTTATCGCGCACATCTGAAAAATAATTGATATGAACAGTTGCATTTTTTTTGTACAGTTTAGTCGGGACGCAATGAAATTTCAATTCTTCCTTAAAATCTTCATGCAAACATGATTTATCCGAAATAATAAATAAAGTGTGTACAAAGCTATTGCGCATGTGTATAAAGTTATGGAGCATGTGCAGTTCACACAACCTGGATATGAAAAACTTCATGTAAACAGAACGATATGTTATAGAATTTAAAATCTCATTTTGGGTCCATGTAAAGGCTACGTTACAGTCAATCAGTTTTCATTGTTAAAATAAATAAATTACTGTTTGAAAGAGGACATACCATAAATGTCATCATTGTCATCATTTTCATCATTGTCATCATTGTCATCGTTGTCATCATTGTCATCATTGTCATCATTGTCATCATTGTTAGAATCTGAATAGAGCGATCTATTGGAATCCTAAAAAATAAAAGTGACCATTAGAACACATGGTTAAGTCCATAACAACGCACATAGCAACCACTTCTCGACCACTGTCTAACTACCTGATTAAACTTTTCTCAATGTATACATGACACTGTCGAGGCTCTCGACATTTTAAATACAAGAATAACAAATGAAACTAAGCCACGAGTACTCACAAAGGAGACTCTACAACGTATCCTCAAAGTGAACTCGTCAGTTTAGCTACGAAAGTTAAATGGACGGTGTTTAAATTATCCATTTGCCCGTAACAAGTCGTTTGATTTAAAGTAATGCCTTGAAAATATTTATGGGCGTTTTTCTCAGGATTGCATTTCTACGTTCCTGGCTATGATAACTTGGAAACTTTGGAAATTTTATAGGATTGTTCAGGTAAATGAAGTACTGTGATATGACCTTTAGGAATAGTAATAGCGCATATAGTAAGTCTCTATTTGACGGCACTTTCAATTAGAAAATTCAACCCATATAGTTTGTTTTGAAATGTTTTGAATATTGTAGAAATTTCTGAGGCTGTTTCAACCTTAATAAATATATTTATTTAGTAATACCACTTCTCTAGAACACGTTGACTTCTCAGCACTTTTCACTTCTTCGTTGCAGTATTCTTCCACCCTATCCTCATAACTTTCACTTTTATTTCCAAAATCAGAGTCACTATACAAAATATTGTAAGATTTAAACTATACAACACTCAAAGAAATTTACCAGTTCTTGTACCAGTTTGTCAGCGTTGCTGGTATCCTAAAAGATACGCAAGTGAGAAAATGCAATTAATTAGAATGAAATATAAAATAATTATTTAAAGAAAAATCCACTTAAATTTATTAAAAAATTTATTGTGCTTCTTATCACAAAAAAGTGCCTTGATAATTTTATTATGTTAAGTTTTAAACGAAATCCCGTGAAACATTTAAAATTCATTGTATGTTACTTACCATAAAATGATTTGTTGTCAATGTAATTAACAATACACAAACACTCAATTAAAACAACAATAACAACGTTAATTTGCAACAAAGCACCCAACACGACAATTTTAAATTCCCAACTAATGGCATCACTTTCTTTTGTCACATAATTTGTTTTAGCAAATTAAAATCGTAAAGAAAAATTTTATAAAATAAAAGAACATTTTTTATTAGGGACGTTTTATAGACGCTTGTAAAAAAAATTGTAAAAACCAGTTTCCGTATTATTAAAAGAAAAACTCAGATCAAAGCATTGTTAAAAATAACAGTATAAGGCATAGTGCCCTTATACATTCTCGTGGGTTTTTTTCGGGTAGAACATGACTTACTTCTTCTTTGACAGTTTCAAAGTATTTCGGCTCACTGATTCCTTCAGAACTGTTGGAAAGATTTGGCTTAATTTGGCGTTTCACTGCAGGTGGTGGTTGAACTTCTTCAACAGCATCAGGTGCATATTCTTGGATTACTTGGCGTTTTGGCAGTGCTGGCGGGGAAGTTTCGTAGCAATACGAGTAGTCGAAGCCTATGCTATCGTTAATATTCTTTGCTTCCTTATTGCATTTCATACCATATATCATATGTCCTGAATAAGAACGCAGTAGTTTAAGGTTATCATTCACACTGTTGATTGCGACAATTCTTTTCAAGAAGCTAGAAGGTTGTTAGTTTTTGACTTTATTGACTTGACCTGCAAGCAGGTATATATGCACTGAAGAACTGAGGACAGAAAAACATGTTCAAGAAACAATATGCTGCTATGGTATCCGTGAATTGACCAATATTGCTTTCAATTAGTTTCAAATCCTTTTTAACCCAGTTAGTTAATTCTTTTCAAATTTTACATAAGTATATCTGCAAGAGCATTACACAACAAGCCATTCAAGACAACAATTTGAACACGCTTTGTTGGTTTGTGCTCCCTTATCAAAACAAGCTTTTAATTCTACAGATACGTATATATGTATATATCTTGCATGACTGCAGTATACATTTCTTTCAAAAAAAAGTAAACTTCTAAACGGGTTTTCTATATCGTTCTACAAGTTGTTGTAGAACGATATAGAAGACCTATATTGAAATGTAATTTGTTGTTGACCTTAAGGGTATCAGAATAAACAGACATGTAAATTAGCAGGGAGTTAGCTGAAAAAAGAAATCGACGTGACGAGAGGATAACATGCCTTATCACAAATCAAAAGATGAATTATTTTGGAGAAACGGTTTTTAAAATGGTGAAAAAGAGTATAATTAACGAATAAATTAACCTATTCTAGTAATGTGTTGTTGGTTAGCTGCTAACAATCTCTCACGATTTCTATCATAACCGGCTTCAGTTGGTAAGCAGATCTTCTCCAAGCATAGCAAAACCTTAAAATTCAAAAGAAAATGAATTCGAATTGAAATATATTGCCGTTACAATAGGACAAACTTCACGAAGTATTTTGATTTTGGTGTGTATTAAAAACAAGAAAAGTAAATTTTAAGAGTCTGCGTTTTATAGCTGAAATAGAAAGGATACTTACTTTCTACAAATCCAGGAACGAAAAATGTAAATTTTGTACCAAGAAATTAATTCAGGTGTATCTTCACGAGCTTTTTTTTAAAGATCATAGGTTGTAACTTATCGTATTTTCACGAAAATAAAATGCGTGTGGGATATTCTTGCCCCTTCCCCTGTATCATCCTCTACAGTCAATAGTAACATGCAGGACTGCGCGCCTTCGTTTTTGGAAGTACATTGCAAATTCCAAAAAAACACTTTTGTGACTTTCGACAAATCAGTTTTAATTTTTCGCCACAATCTTACCTGAATCACCTCACATAGAGATGTGCAATTATGGCTTTTCCCATTTATTTTAAACGACAGAAAGTCATCAACATCTTCTACTTGTAAGTACTCGACGGTACTAAAGAAATAGAAAATTTTGTAAAAGGACGGCTTTCGACCTGAAAACTTCTTGAAACTAAATACAGTCTGTGTTATTACATAAGTTTTCCGAAAGTATAGTCAATTAAGAAAATCGTATAATATATTACCTATTTGTACTGATTGCAACGATGTATTGTCCAATCGGTTTTTCACAATTAAGCACCAGAAAGGAACCACTTTCTTTTCCATTTAAAAGTTGTTGAGATTCTTGTAATGACAAATCTCCAGCATACCAGCTAAAAGAGAAAAAGTTTTAATCACAGAATTGACATCCTTTGTGGGAAGGGGGAGCCGAATATGAAATCTGCTTAAGATATGGACGCTCTTTAACTCTTGATACATTGATTTGGGCGTTTATTAAAAAGAAAAAAATAAAGCTTGTGGGTACTTCTTCGAATCATTACAATGTCTCATTCGAATAAAAATCTGCAAATAAAACGTTTAGGAAAGAAAATTAAAGATCTTTATGTCTAGAATCCAATAAGCGATACGACAGATTTTATCCATAAAAGGGAGGATACATTGAAAAATCTCTTTTGTTTTTACTTTAACAAAATATAAAAGTCAAAATGCTGTGTTTTTATCCTTTAGTAAGTAAGTAAGTAACGGGAAGTTTAACGTCCTTGGAGATTCCATCCAAACGACTGGCTCTTCCTCCCCTTTGACTGTAACTATGTTACGTTACCGCTAGATATACGTACAACATTGCTTTAACTTTCTTGCCTGGTGCACAAGCCAATAAGCGGTCAGTAGATGGCACCAAATGGGTTGACAGCACTACATTTAATACTTTTAAAGTGCGCCGGAGTGGGGACGTGAACCTGAAACCTTATGAGTATAAGCCGAATGCGCAACCACTACACCATCTCCGCCTTAGAGAAATATGCAGCCTTTTTCAAAACAGAAAACAAGACAATACCCCTTAAGTCACATTATGTGTAAGGACAAGCCTTCGATTTATATCATGAAAGCGTTTATTTTTTAGACTAACCTTACACCGAAACATTCTTTATTTTTCATTGTCTTAACCAAGCCAAAACTGGAATTGTCAAGTCGTTTTACAATGGTTAACTCACACTAAAATTAAAAACAATGAAATAAGACAAGTCATTAAGCTATGAAAAAAAATAACGGGAGTTCGTCTCGTCCAAAAAGTCTATAAAAACATACCGCATTGACTAATTTCATATGCCCTTAGAAGACTTTTTTCTTTCTCGGCGACAATATACCAGAAAAGGATTACTTTACCTTTCGACAAAATCCACATTTCCTTATAAGATCTCCATTTTGAACTTCAAAATTTGTGTCCTTTTCCTATAAAACAATGAGAAAACCTAAAAGTGGCCTGGCCTCTTCTTTTCCATTTAAAACAACAAATACATGTATCAAAATGTATTAGACACTGATTTTAACTTCCGGTTGTCGAAGAAGAAATAGAAAAAAATAGTGTTGAGGTTTTCTCATCGTAGAAGTATATGTGAATTAATATAAACGGACAAAAAACTGTGAATATAGACTGTGATTATAGGCGTAAATCCCTTGTTCTTAATCCATTAAGAAATTCTGTCTGAATACGTTCTTCATTTTTAACAAAATCTCAGACTAAACGTTTTTATAACCTAGATTCTTATAGTTAAAGTTAAACAATAATAAATTGCTGGCTTAGTAAAAGATTTGACTTACATAGTGCCTAGCATCATGCGTTGAAACATAAACAATATCGGCTTCTCTTTGTGTGGGCATCTGTGAAAATATAAACATGTTAATTGTAAACATCTATAAAATATCGTAGACTAGTTGTAAACCCGTGGAATTTGCTCTTCGCTAACATTTTGTTAGTCAGCAAGGCAGGCAGACAGACAGACATACGACAAGCATTATAATATAACCCTACCCTGTTCACTTTTAAATTATGTCTTAGTTCCCGGATTTCATACAAATAATATTGTAAAATAAGAATAAAAACACCCCTGTTTTCACATAATGATGTCAACAAAAATTAGAAAATTAATTACGCTGGAAAGGAGCAATTTTACATTACAAACCCATAAACCCTATTTTTAAACTCTATTTTTTTTTTTTTTTTAATGATCATTTACATACATAAAGATTAAGCCACTGATATTCCATGTTAAGAAAAAAAACTGTCATAAAGGTGTTTTACCTTAATGTTATGTCATTGAATCTCTTACCTGGATATTTTCAAACGGACATCCACAAAGTGCATTGGGAACTGTACATAAAATAAATAAATGAATGAATAAATAAAATTTAGAAAAGTATTATTAACGGGAGTGCCTTATCCTCATAATCCATCGATTGTGAGGAACAGAACTCCAAAGCTTTTTTTCACTAAAACAATAATATCTCTCAGTACCCTATTTTATCAGATGATTTCTTCCCGCATTAATTTAAGACGAATTAAGAAAATATAAAGGTTTAACGTGTTTGCTAAAGTTAGAACAAAAATTTTTTTTTTAGAAATTACTCAGCCTATTGTTGCTATTGTGCAGAGCTGGAAACACTGATCAAGAAAATGACGAACACTGGAAGATATATTGGGGTTAAAAATGTTTTGGAACAGGACTCATGTTTTAGAAACTTACCCAATTTTGGTCCCAAGTTGTCGGTACTTAAGCAGTGAAAAACGACCAACGTCACAACCTCGTTTTTAAAGGAAAATAAACACATCTACTTTGCGTTTTGCAGGCAGAAACACGATAAGATCCGTGAAAAAATCCGTCATTAGAATTTTATATTTTTTGCAGCCCACTTCTGAAATTTTAGCAAACACCAGCTGGTGCATTTTTTAGTGTTCTCTGATTTGCTTTCAATTACAACTTTGTTTAATTCGCTCTCTTCAAATTTAAATTCTTGACTTGAGACAGTCACTCCAAAATCAAAACTTTCTTTTTGCGCTTTGTTTTTCTTGTTCGTTTGTTTATCTTTTTGTCCTTTTTTTCGCTGAGGTCGAAAGAAGTTCAATATTTCATCAGAGAAGTCAAAGTATTGCTCATCGGGCTGCAAATATAACTGGTAGCCTTGTGGCAGAGCGTTCGCTTTCAGTGCGGGAGGTCGTGGGCTCAAACCCAGGCCGAGTCATGCCAGAGACTACAAAAGTGTGAATCTATCCTTTCTGCTTAGCGCAGAGCATGAGAATAGGATTGATATCTTAGGTGGTTGTCTAGTTGAGCGATTGCTGTGCTTGCACGACTTTCGTAGCTCAAATGGGAGCTTTAAATGCGCTAGGACTTCCTTCGCAGGACCCTCGTTGATAGCAGTACCAATAGGAACTGAAGAGGCTATCCTGGGTAAAAAATTTCAATAATTCAATAATAATAATAATAATAATAATGCCGATTAGCTAGCGATAAATGAAATTTTGACCAGCGCAATTCATAATGGCATATAATTGTATATTGTAAGCCGACGGTAAATGATATTTTGACACAGCATCTTCTCATTTGTGCTTGCAAAACAAGCGTTATATCCCTAACAAACACCTCTGTCCAAGGTTTGTCGATCTTTGTACAACTATTCAAAAATTAATTGGGAACCTAACCTTTGAGAGGATTGTGCATTGGCATCTCATCTGAGTTGCATTCCTAGAGAAAAAAAACCAAACAGTTTGTACACATGATATCCCGCGTTAAACTACCTTTTCTTTATAACCACAATATTATAAGATCTCTATGCTACAGTTCGTTCAGAAAAACAACCTCTGGACAACCTTTTACAAATTTAGTTTTTATAAGGTATGGTTTCTTGTCCATTATGCACTCAAAAATATGTATTTTTACCATCCATTTTTATATTTAGGAGAATTTGACGTACACTGACCGCAACACGCTATTTAGTTCAATTTCTTTGGAAATGCTTTTTATTGTTAAGAGCCAACTCGCATAATTGGAAGCAACCTCTAACTCCACCGTAATCTCTTTAATAATAGCCGTCGTCTGTCTGTGTGTCCGCGAAAAACGCGTCCTGTTGCGGAAACACAAATTTTTTAAAATACGCACGAAATACCAAATGCGATATATTTTTACCGACTTTGTTTGGACCGCTCGCGCGTAGTATACGACGCCTGATTCTTTAAAAAAACAATCCAAGATTTTCGCTTAAAAACAATCCAAGATCTTCGCGGCTGGACTAACGAAGGCCATTTTGATTTTGAAAATGGTCATGTGTTGTTAGTGTGTGAGGTTTACAGGCCTGTTTGTAGTGGTTTGTAGTGGTTTGTATGTTTTACTTTTTTATCTTCTGAAAGCTTTATATTTTTGTAATATTTGTTTTCTGTTTGTTTTCAATGTTAAGGTTAATATATTGTCACGTTTTTTAGTCACGTACAGATCTTAAACGCACCAGTTTTAGGATTTTTGGCTAGGAACAAAGATTTTGAAGTAGCTAGAGCCTTACTTATTACTATTCTGTATGGTATAAGAGCTTTTTATCCTAGCCAACATTTATTTTTATGTTGAGGCTGTGGCTATTTAGCTAGCTCCTTAAAAAGCGAAAGTATAAAAATGCAGTTTGGCTATACAACAATATTCTTAAGCAATAATTCTTATGCTAAATGCAGTTAGCTAGGTAAACTACATTTTTTATTATTTTCCTGAAAACTTTTTCTGCAAATAAAATGGCTGAGCGATTGTTTTAGCTGGACGGGTAACGACAAGCTGTTCCCTGTGTTTTTATTTAAAACAAAGTTACAATGAAGTTTTTTTTGTAAAAAGGGTAATACGCCCATACGCCTGTTCAACTCTGTTTAACCATAGAGATATAATAAAAGAAATGTATATTATATCTCTATGGTGTAACTGTACTAAGCGCTTAGCCCAGTTAACAACAAACTGTTTTTTTGGAAAAGGGTATTACGCCTATACGCTTGTTCAACTCTGTTTAACTGTATTAGGCGCTTAGCCCAGTGTTAACAACAGACTGTGTTTTTGGAAAATGTTGTTACTCCTATGCACACGTGCAACGTGGTTTACCTGTACTAAGAGGTCAGCTAACTGTGACAATTAATTTTTAAACATTCTCGGGAATAACGCCTGTACGAATGTTCAACACTGTTTATCTGGACTAACCGCTCAGTCCTGCGTTAGCAATGGACTGTTTCTTGTATTTTTATTTAAACAGAGTCTGCAAGAAAGTTTTTTCAAAAGGGTATTATCCCTATACGCCTGTGCAACACCGGTTAACTGTACTAAGCGCTCAGCCCGGTGGCACGATTAATTTTTTACTTTCACAAAAACTTATTCCGCAAAATAAAATAATATTGATCTATCTTTTTTGCTATAATGGAGTAACAACGGTTTGTAAACTCTGTTTTTATTTCAGCTATCGTTGTGGGAAAGTTATTTTTTGAAAAATATGTTACAGTCGCAACACTATAATGGTGCATGCGCTTCACTTGATTTACGACATACTGCATACCTGTACTAAAGCGCTCCCCCTGATCGTGTGGCACAGTGTACGGCTCTTATGAAGCGCTCACACATTTACCGGCTAGTTAGATTATAATGAACTTGAGTAATGATATATGATCGTCAAATACAGTAGAATGTATAAACCATTTGTGAAAAACAAAACATTTTATTTTACCTGGACTATGCTGAAAAAACTATCATAGCTTCGGCTTTTGTCCAGGAAAAGCCAGTCGTCCATTTGGAGAACTACGAAATGTTTCAACTGTCCTCTAAAATTCAAAATGCATATATTAACAATACAAAATAAATATTTATGTATATAAAATATTCCTGTATATAATGATATTGTTTCTCTCGTTTTATACCGTAACATACATTTTATATACCTTATCGGGGAAAAAAAAGGCGGGGAAAAGTGACTAAATTTTTTGCAAGTGACTTAATTTCCCCCCCACCAAAATTTCCCCCGATTATTTTTTCCCCGACTAGTACTTTTACCCGATTTTTTTATACCCGACTAAGAATTTACCCCGACTTTTTTCTTTAATCCTAAACTTTTTTTCTAATTGTTACCACCTTAATAAATTGCGAGGAAGATTACAAAAAAGGATCGGGGACATAAAAAACATAATGGAAACAAAAATTGTTTTGGACTAGATTTTTGTACTTATTCTCGTAGTTGTTTTTGTACCAAAAACATACTTAAATAAGTAAAAAAATTTTTTTTTTCAAATTCCCTTGTGAGGTTATCAGGAATATCCAAAATTAGTCGGGAAAAAAGTGACTTATTTGAAAAACAAGATGCAGGCGCTGCATAAACTATCTCGCTATTAAAAATGCACAACTATGAAACATCCACAATGCGACCCAATTCTACAATTTCTGCTAACAAAAATACAGCCTATCATCCATGGTTAAAAGTCGCGCGATTGAAACGTTTATGGTCTTAAACGGCATTTAGGTGACAAAAAATCAAAATTTTGATGTCACCATCATGTTCAGCATACTTTTTTTGTTATCTGTGCCAAATTTTGTCGAAAATAAAGTAGTTTTAATTTCGGACCAATTTTGGCCTAAAATGACATTTAGGTGACAAAAAATCAAAATTTTAATGTCACCATCATGTTCGGCATACTTTTTTTGTTAACTTTGCCAAATTTTGTCTAAAATAAAGTAGTTTTAATTTTTGGACCAATTTTGGCCTAAAATGACATTTAGGTGACAAAAATCAAAATTATGATGTCACTATTATGTTCAGCATACCTTTTTTGTTAACTGTGCCAAATTTTGTCGAAATTCCATTTTGGGACGGACAGCTGTATTTGAATACTCCTCGCAGGCGAGATAGTAATTAGTCGGGGAAAAGTGACTTATTTTTCAAAAGTGACTTAATTTTTCACCGACGAAATTTTAACCCAACGAAATTTTCCCCCGACCTTTTTTTCCCCGATAAGGTACCCAATGCCTGAAGAAGAACTAATTTCCGCGAAATTCATGAAAAACGAATTATTCAATAATTTTCGAGAGAACTCATTTTCACGAAATCGACAAAAAACTCGCGAATATTTCCTGCAAAAATTTGTTTTCTTTATATACTCATACCAAAATACCAATCATGAGAAAATTATCATTGGAGTGTTGCTACTCTACTTCTATAGTAATGTTTATATTATTATCAAATTTGTATACCATAATTCTTCTAATTATAAAAAAACATTATTTTGGCCAATAATTAGAGAAGGTAAATTACTGTAATATCTATCATCCTAAGTCCGCAATAATAATACACCTTTCATGAATTTTATAAATTATAATAATTATAACGTCATCCGAAATCTTATAATGGTTCTATGCTCTTCAAATAAAAATATTCAGATAGAATATCAAATTATCATGACAAAACTGAAGTTTTTAGATCAATAAAATATTTTGGTTGGATTTTATTTAGATTTGAAATAAAGAAATAATAATTTGGAAAACGAGGCTATTCTTAAACAGTTCGTCTATTTGAAGGATTGGATTCGACCGTAATTTTCAGTTCGAAATTGAGGCACTTATATATTCACGATATTAGGGTATTTGTTCTACCTTTTGATAAGGAACTTAGGGATGAGAATCATTTTTAGTACCAACCTCTTTATTTGAGTTTGACATAATTAGGAAATTCGAGAGAGGTCTATTAGAGGAAAAATCATATGAATTACAATAATTATTATTTATGCAATTTTGTTTTGTTTTTGTAACTTCAGTCCACCTTGCTTATGGCAAAAACATTGTCCAATTTTTCGGAAAAGGGACGCTAAAATTAGAAGAATTACGGTAGGTAATATACCCTGCAGACAAATTGTTAGTTTGCATGCTGTCAACCTGCAAAAAAAATTAACTGCGATATTTCACGCGTATTTCGTGTATTGTTAGCATGAAGTAAATTTTTGAACAGAAGTATTAATATATAAGTAAGGAGTAAAATTTTACTTTGCAAGCATTACTGTTATGATATATTGAGTATTGTTGACTTTCCAGACCAAAAACGTTCCATATGTTGCGTTCTGAAACATCAGTTCTACATACAACTTAGACATTCTGCCGCGATACCATCTAAAAATACGTGACAGTGTAACAAATTTTAGAGTATTAATATTTGCGAAAAGTATAAAACATAAAGTTGTTACCTTTTTGAACAGAATGGAGAAACATCACATACAAATACGTATCCTGTATCACCACTTCTGATATTGCTCACTTTGACTTTTCCATCCTAAAGCATTTCTTAGAGAATCATTTGTCTATTATACAGAACATTTTCAATGATTTTAATTCAACGTGGTTGTTGATCCACGTAAGAATTTTTGCCAACATTTTGTTGCTTACAAATCTCAGATTTTCTCTTTATATACATATCATTTTTGGCCATTTAAAATGTCGTAAGTTATTGTGTACTAAAGTAAATTATCAATTGTGTCAATGGAAATGTTTTCAAACCTGAACACACATTAAAAGCACTCGATCAATAAGCATACGGATAAGATGGAAAATAAGGAAATCACACCTGTGCGTTGTATTCAAGAGGTTTGAGCAAATCGTCTTCTGTGTAAGAAACAATGTCGTTGACTTTCTGTTTGAAAAAAAGCAGAAACAGAATAGTTTTACTGCTTGCTCATAAAAGGTGTGTAAAATTTAACAGAAAGTGAAATGTCATACAAAATCTAATGAAAGTACTAACTTTAAGTTTATATTGACCATAAACCGCTTATCTGCCTTTTATCCACATTAATATGAAAGATTCTTAAATTCTTAAAATAGTTTCCTCAGCAGGTTTTGTGAAGTGATAATGTATCTTAGTTTTTGAGAGATTTTGGACACAAATTCGCCTGAATAAAAAAAACTTGATATATGTTTTAATAATAAAACTTACATCGCCATTATTTTCTTTTAAAGCTTTTAACAAAACATCTGGCAGTATGGGTTTGTTGAACCATTCCTATAATCATAAAGCTAATAAATCTGTTGTGAATCTAAAATTTACCTCTTCGCAAAGCTGAATAGATATAAAAGCAAGTAAAACATTAACAAAAAATTACCTCTGCTTTCATAGGTATATAAACATCTTTCCTATAGGAAAAGCAAACAAAAAAATATTTCCTTCTGTGATATGACAGAGCATGGAATTGTGACATTTTTTAACACGATAAAATCTGTTTTGGTGAAAAGAAACTTTACAAATGTTAGCTGCATAAAAATATCCTAGCCTTGTTCAAATCTGTGTTTTAGTACTTACATAGGTTCGTAAATGTCGCTCCCACTGCCTAACCTGTGAGTAAAGTGAGAAATATTATTCCCTGGAGAGCTTTTTATCTTCTGAAAAACAAGAAAATGGCATAAATTAAGGATGACAAATAAATATACAAGTTAAGAGAATTGTCAGTGGTAAAAAAATAATGCATGAACAAACTAAACTATGGAATTGCAAATCCACATTGTAAGCGCAATCATAGCTATGTACAGGATGGTTGTCTACAAACGCGATCTTGTGTCTAGCGTATTAAGTGGTAGTACTACTGCTTTTAGACACACGAAATGCAAGCACCTACTTTAGCAAAATTACTCACAAAAGACCAACGCCTTTTTGCACTTGGATCAGTAACTTAAAGTAATTTGGCTTTAAAAGTAAGGTACTGGTATAAGCTGAGAGCAAAATATGAATATAGCTAAAAATGGCCAACAGATTGCACAGCTATGAACAGGATAACATTATTATTCTGAATAAATATACAGGATATAGCCACTTCAGTGTCGTTAATCTGGGTCCTGTGTTTTCAATATACATTAAGACCGACATTGCCTACCCAATTTCCCCCGCATGGCATGGGTTGGCCTGTAGCTGTGGTAAAGACACTTGCTAAACATGCCCGCGCTGTGGACCGAACCACGGATCTTGTGATTATAAAGCAAACTCCATAACCACAAGGCCGCGAGCCACAAATTGTATTTGGCATTGACCTCCATAAGCTGCAAATGGAAAAGTACCATCTTCTTAAATAAAAATACAATGCCTATCGATATGCACCGCAGCACAACGCTTATTGTCCAATAACAATATAGTCTTTTTATTTTTGGTTAATGTGTTGCACTTTCACTCCCTTTACATCTGTCGCCTTGGTTTTATCTCTTTAGAAATGAAATTAGTAATAAGTATAAGAACAACACAAAGTGAAATTTCACATCATCAGTGGGAAGTTACAGTGGGAAGTTTTAAAAAAATCTTATTGACGATGTAAAGCGAATTTCACTAATGAGATAAACACCATTGAAGCATCTTTTTTATATGAAACCTCTGCATAAAAAATGTTAGCAGATATATAACTGCTTCTGTGGATGTAAAAAGTAACAGACCTGTAATCCTAATGTAGTCACCAGTTAAAAAAATTCAGAAGTTCTAAGTCATACCTTTCATTTCTAAAATTTGGTACATTTGTTTCTGAAGAGACATCCAAGTTTTGCTCATGTATTAGGCCAACTTTTTGTTTTGGAAATGTCAGATTATTTGCAGTAAACCAGCCACCCTAATAAAAAAACGTGGTTTTAATTTAATAGTTGGTTTTGTCTGAGACAAGAAAAAACCTGGACACAACTTTGTCTCTGGGCATAATATTATACCTAGGCCATGAAAATTTTTATTTTATCAAAAGATTTGACGTTATATCCACAACCTCAAAATATTTCTTTTTCAAATACTGCTTATGCTCATTAAAATAATAATAATATTTTCTCTATTGTAGATGGCCCTATTCTCGAATGGAAAACAGAGTACCAGGAATACCGACCTCTTTAATTTTCAGAATTTGTATACTATCATCTGGCCAAAATCGCAATATCTAAAAACGACAGCAAACAAGTAAGTTATTAGTTCGAGTTTACTTCATCTGGCAAGGTGCAACGCCAAATAACTGCACACGTTGTTAAGGCATACATCTTCTATTTTTTTATATTTTTTTTATTCCAGACATATATATATGTTGTACACGTACCTCTTTGCGCGATTTTACCTAAATAAATAATATGCTAAAATTAACTAAACAGCAAAATAACATTAAAAAGTTGATCACTAAGAAGTTATGTGAAAAATTTGTTTTGTGAGAAAAGATAAAGACATTTTGCTAAATATAGAAAATTTGAATCTGTTCTACTTAGGCTTTATTGGTTCATATTCTGTTTTACGTAATCACAAGGAAATCTCTTGGAAAGATAATTTTACTTGTAATTCCGAGAAAACTAGTGCATTAACCGCATTTCCCTTTCTGAGGGTGGGGGGGGGGGGGAATTTTAATTCTAAATAACTTTTGTTTTAGATGAGGTATATTTTTTATGACGTACTATCTCCTTACTATGAAAAGATGTTTTAATTCCATTACAAAAAAAGGGGGATTTTTTTATATTCTGTTAGCTGGAAAAATAATTTTTTTTTTTCTTTATAACTTTCAACTTAGAGTTTTATAAAGAAGAATTTGGAACATTAAGTCAAAAGAGACTTCATAATGATTCAGCATTAATTTTTAGATGTCAAGTCATTTCTTTCATTTTGAAAGGTTTTATAGTTTTCCTTCCTTGAACTCAACAATTCTACAACAACAACTCTAAAATTCCTCCCCCCCCCCCCTAAAATGAGACCCAAAAATACCCCCCCCCAAAAAATGGGGTTAATACACATAGCAGACTGCTGAATATTCCTTTTATTTAGTTTTATTAATTAAAAATGTTTTCTTTAAACAGCCATATAAAAAGTTAATATGCGTTTCTTAATTTTCCTTAACTCTTACAATAAGTGGGTTGCGTAAAAATTAACACAAAAGCTTAAAAAGACACAAAATACTACAAAATACCACAAACAACCATAAAATACCACAAACAACCATAAAATACCACAAACAACCATAAAATACCACAAACAACCATAAAATACCAACCTTAAACTTTATTGATAACTAAAATTAAAGAAGAAAAAATAAGTAACATTTATCCATTGTCAATTCAAATCAAGTGAAATCATCAAACTTAATGTAAAATTTTGTTCCAGCAACTTTGTGTTTTAGTACTTAACAATTGTTTTCTTTCTTTTATATACTATGTCAACCTTGACGAAACAATACGCCACCTAATCAATTCAAAAGCAAGAGAAAACTCCCAAAACAAACCTTTGAGATAAAAAATGACGCAACAATCAACGATAGTTCAATATTGATTATTCTGTCTAAACATTTCCCAACCGAAAAAAGCATAAGAACCTGTAGTTCGGCTATTACAGAGTACGGTGGTTTTTATCCTGGAGTAGGAGGCGATTACAATAATGATCTCACGTCGACGTTCTCGTTGCAAACTTTACTTCTATTACTCGTACTTGTACATTATTCACGACGGAATGAACGATTTCAGCCAGCGCGAAATACCAATGTTCACCAAAAAAGGAATTGTTTTTTGTGTTTGTCAGGAAGATATGAAAAGAAACATTCTTTCCAAAAACTTGAAGTATGATCAAGGCTGGCCACTGATGGATTTAAAATTTTATTCTTCTTTATGTGTCCCTAGTTTAATATCTAAAAGTCGAGTTATTACAAGTTGTAACTAACAAATAATGCGCGACATCATATTTTTTTTATTTACATAGCACTCAATGTTGTTGTTTTTCGATACTCTTAGCATCTTGATTAACGGCGCGTGATCACCTAACTCAGCAAGTCTTTTTCTTGTACTTCTTTTCGCTAGCAAAAAACCAAGGGTCCCGAATTTCTGACAGGCCTAACCCTCACCTTGGTTACTACACGATTTTTTTATAAGAAACCTAACCATGTGGTTGAGCCTAGAGATTTTTAAAAATTTAGCCTCAAATACTTCTTAAATTTTTTTATTTGACCCTTACAAGCCTTTTTTTAGGTTTGGTCTACGGTTTTGATATATATATGAATAAAATTTGCTGTTTCTGTTATGTGTATAAGTATCTTATAACCAGTCAAATTTTCTTAAAATTTTGCCTTTCTGAGCCTAAGGTTTCTTATAGACTGATTTCTTATAAAAAAAGGTGTAGCCCAACCAGCCTTGTTGGCAAATTTTTTTGACTTCCCTATTTAATTTTACAAACTGAAAGATATACTGGTAATTTTATTGAAAACTGAAAATCATAACATGTTCAAATATTTTACTAAAATAGCAAACTAATTTCTCTCCGCCCACAGAGCTGTCATTAATTGCACGATTCACGCAAAACTAAACGCACGGCAACACGGACCACATGCTTGCTGGATACATGCCATCAAAGACAAAAATAATTGATGAGGGAGAGCATCTGGAGCTGAGTTTCCATCGTATTGCTTTTTTTAAATATATCAAATATATCAAGTGTTGACTATGTGATAAATTAATCTTAAGTTTTTTGTTATATTTTATGAATTAAAGTTTCAACTTACTCAAATCACGCCTATTTGCATCACTCAGTTCCTATCTCTTAATGTTGTTTTCGACCACACCTCGATGTGATTTTGATAGTTACGGTGAGTCGACGTAAAAAACATGCTCCTGAGTTTCTCTCAAAAAGTTGAATTCATTGGACGTTTTCAGCGCGTATTTTTCCAAAGAAAATGTAAACAATTACGCAATCCATTTTATCAGACAAAACATAATTTCTTCTGCACTCTTTTACCTATATTTTAATACCCGTATACGTCTGTCTGTCTGTTTGTCACGCAAAATGGTACCGCAAGTAGCGAGACGCACGTAATGGTGTATAAACGAACGGGCGAACCCGTGGATTTTTCCACGGGCTAACGACTAGTTCAAGAAAAAAATCAGTAGAAACATAATTTCTTCTGCACTTTTTTGTTCACAAAATAACAACACCTTTCAGCCAAATGTATTTGGTGCTAATACTAATGTCCTGTTTACATTGAGCTAACATTAAATTTATAAATAAAAGTTATGAATTCATTCATTCATTGAATTCTTCCTGACAAAAACAAAAATCAAACACAAAAATCAACAACTTATTTGGGAAAAATTAGTGGTTAACTTCAGAGACTGACAATAAAAAATAACTTTCCCCTCTTTTTTCCTTTTTTTTCCTTTTTTTTTCTTGTTACGTTTTCTTTTACAAGACTGCCATAGAAATTAGGTTGCTATTATTTTTAAATTTCGTAGCAAAAGGTTCTTTTTATTCTGAACATTTTTTCTCTCAAGCGGAAAATTGATTTCCATTAAGCTTAAACTCTTCGTTAAGTAAAGCGACAGGAAAAAACAACAAGAAGAAAATTAAGAAATTAAAGTACCATTATTTTCAGTTCTAGTAACTTTTTTTAGATCTGCAAATTTTCAGGAAAGTCATAACTCGTCCTAGACTGTAATTGTGAATTTTTTGATTATTAAAAAGAGTGTACAGCTATCATAACATTAGTTTGATAAATTTTACTCTTCTTTAACAAAAATCCCTTTCTTTTAAATTTTTATAGTTGCTAAAAGTAAAAAGCCAAGGTTTCTTAATTTTTTTACGGTTGGTTATTATAGGAACTGTTAAATTGCCGCATGAAGATTTCTTTTTTCCCCAAATCCGGTTTTCAATGATAAGATTTATAATGCATAAGATTATTGTGTCAGAGGCATCAAAAACCTTAATAAAAACCAGAATTTTAACAAAATTAGGCTGAGTTACTTAACGTCAACACATATAAATAATTTATATCGTATCTTTTGTGTAAAGTTGACTAATAACTTGCCTTCTTTTCTCCGTCGAAGTCATGTGGAACAGCGCGATAAACTTTCCCACATTTAAATGAAGTCATTTCCTAAAATAAATTATTTCTTAAAGTAAGGAAGGGCGTTTCATTGTTGTTTGAATTGTGTTACTGAAAAAATTTTTACATTTAACCTTCTTAATAACAACACAGGAAAACTTTTTCAGATGCATTGCATATTAGTGCCCTGGATCTATTGACTAGAGCCTTTATTACAAGCTAATTATTAAGTTTATCATGTGACGTCATCTTCTGCGTGGATACCTAGGTACCTGAATAAGACTAATATCCTAATCCATTTGTTTTGGAACAATGCATCGTCTACACATTAGAGGCAACGACTGAACAAATTTCTTAAAAATTAGTTTTTTGTTTACGCAATGTTGACGTCATCAAAACTCCTAAACTACCTATATTACCATCTAACATCCGAGTGCTCTTAAACGAAGAAGTATGAGAATGCAAGAAACGATAAAAAGTTTTATCAAATTAATTAAAAAAAAGGTTCGCCTAAATTTAAAACTATTTCATTTCTGTTCATCGGTTCATCGACTGATTGAAACTTCGTTCTTGTGATCAGTGTATACATAAATTTATGCAAACGTGTATAATAATTTTATCACACTGCCTGTCAACGAGCAGGGATTGGTCCTGGTCGCAGAAACAGCGCAATACAATCAAGCCACTGCATGCACTAATAAATAGGCGACAATAAACGCAAAAAGCGTATATACAATAACAGTGTCTGACACTTTTGAAACTGACAAAGTTTCGCCGCGACTAAGAGTTTCATTATTAAGCCCAAATAAATACATATAAAGCAATGCTTTCTTACCACACATATGTTGTGCAGAGTCTTTCGATCTCCTCATGTATTCTAAACTGTCAACTTTTACTTACTGACAGTAATCATATAAACGCTTGCAGGGAAGTCCCTATGTATTTTCACTACATTACCTCGTACTGTTTTCTATGTTTGACGTGCGTGTTACCTTGGAGAATAATTATTGTAATTGGTTTTGTATGGACTATTTATGTTATCAATTCCTTAGCATGAATCAACTTTTGTTTTTAAATGATAAATTTTATTACTAACTCTTTTTGCTTTGTTGATGTTGATGCGCTTTTAAGTAATATGAGCTTGAAGATAAATCTTATCTTTTGAAATAAATAAACTCTACGTATTTGCAGAGAAATAAACTCTACGTATTTGCAGAGAAATAAACTCTACGTATTTGCAGAGAAATAAACTCTACGTATTTGCAAAGAAATAGACTCTACGTATTTGCAGAGAAATAAACTCTACGTATTTGCAGAGAAATAAACTCTACGTATTTGCAGAGAAATAAACTCTACTTATTTGCAGAGAAATAAACTCTACGTATTTGCAGAGAAATAAACTCTACGTATTTGCAGAGAAATAAACTCTACGTATTTGCAAAGAAATAAACTCTACGTATTTGCAGAGAAATAAACTCTACGTATTTGCAAAGAAATAAACTCTACGTATTTGCAGAGAAATAAACTCTACGTATTTGCAGAGAAATAAACTCTACGTATTTGCAGAGAAATAAACTCTACGTATTTGCAGAGAAATAAACTCTACGCATTTGCAGAGAAATAAACTCTACGTATTTGCAGAGAAATAAACTCTACGTATTTGCAGAGAAATAAACTCTACGTATTTGCAGAGAAATAAACTCTACGTATTTGCAGAGAAATAAACTCTACGTATTTGCAGAGAAATAAACTCTACGTATTTGCAGAGAAATAAACTCTACGTATTTGCAGAGAAATAAACTCTACGTATTTGCAGAGAAATAAACTCTACGTATTTGCAGAGAAATAAACTCTACGTATTTGCAGAGAAATAAACTCTACGTATTTGCAGAGAAATAAACTCTACGTATTTGCAGAGAAATAAACTCTACGTATTTGCAGAGAAATAAACTCTACGTATTTGCAGAGAAATAAACTCTACGTATTTGCAGAGAAATAAACTCTACGTATTTGCAGAGAAATAAACTCTACGTATTTGCAGAGAAATAAACTCTACGTATTTGCAGAGAAATAAACTCTACGTATTTGCAGAGAAATAAACTCTACGTATTTGCAGAGAAATAAACTCTACGTATTTGCAGAGAAATAAACTCTACGTATTTGCAGAGAAATAAACTCTACGTATTTGCAGAGAAATAAACTCTACGTATTTGCAGAGAAATAAACTCTACGTATTTGCAGAGAAATAAACTCTACGTATTTGCAGAGAAATAAACTCTACGTATTTGCAGAGAAATAAACTCTACGTATTTGCAGAGAAATAAACTCTACGTATTTGCAGAGAAATAAACTCTACGTATTTGCAGAGAAATAAACTCTACGTATTTGCAGAGAAATAAACTCTACGTATTTGCAGAGAAATAAACTCTACGTATTTGCAGAGAAATAAACTCTACGTATTTGCAGAGAAATAAACTCTACGTATTTGCAGAGAAATAAACTCTACGTATTTGCAGAGAAATAAACTCTACGTATTTGCAGAGAAATAAACTCTACGTATTTGCAGAGAAATAAACTCTACGTATTTGCAGAGAAATAAAGCTATTTTTTATAAAATTTTAATTAAAATATTAGCTTGAACAAAGCGATATAAGATAATGATATTTGAAAGTAAAACAGTTCATTAAGCCTGCTTGAGATAATAATATTTCAGGAAAAATGAAACACTATAATATTTCTGATCAAACTTTCAAAATGCACTTTTACTAGTTGGAAACTAGATGTTTTTTAAAAATAAGATTATTGACATGATGTCACTAATGCCAAGTACTTTTTGCTTATAGAGATAATAGTTCAGCATACCATGATTTCCGGGGAATTCCCCAGCTTACTGCTAATAAACATCAATGCAATAAGAGACCAACATGGTGCCAGGTTACAACGTTGAAATTCCAAAGACCTTTTTTTAACAATTATTACATCAAAAAAACACCCCAGCTTACTGATACTAAACATTAATGCAATGAGACCAACATGGTGCCAGGTTAATGATAACAACAATATTTACTTTAATCGTAAAGCTTGATTTTTAAATTTCACAAATCATATCTTATTGATTATATTAACTCTAGTCGGCGTAGAACCATGTTTTGCTACGATTTACCATTTTTAATTGTAATCTGTAACAGTTATAGATATAAATATATAAAAAGACACTTAAGATCATGTAATAAAAAGACACCTGGTCGTTGGATGCACCTCGAATTTGTAACACTTCAAGTTAGTCGCGATTAAATAATTTAATTACTATATCCAAAAGTTTAAGAATTCGTGTCTTGTCAGGGTAACTTTCTTTGTAGAATGAATTCAAATTCGAATGTTATTTGTATATACAACAAAAATAAACCGACAAAGTTTACGTTGTGGATACTTATTTTTGTATATATATTTTCAACAAAACAATAATTCGAAATTATCGCATTTGAGACGAGAAGGAGATATTATTATATTCTAGCTTTGCCCTAAGATCTTTCGATCATAGTCTGAATAAAAAGAGAGGTAGATCGGCCCGAAATACTATGGACGGTTTGCTAATAAAATGCCAGGTGCAGCTGAAGATTTCTTTGTTGTGATTTTTCAGTTAGTAGAAGCTGAAATTCCCGAATAAAAAGAAGAATCTATATCTCAGGTAAATAGCAACATTGAAGAACTGAGTTAGCGGAAATACATTTAGTAAATATATTAGTGAATTCCTAGAACACAAGCCCGTTTCATATTTCTTTGTTTACGAAAAGTGTTTAATTATATGGTCGTAGAGTCCCTTCATAATTATTTTCGTTTTCTTGAACTTTAATAATGATTTCCTATTTTGATAAAAATATTTTCCCCTAAATCAAAAAATATGCTAAAAGTATTTTCCCCTAAAACTACATATTTTGATAATTTTTTAAGGTTACAAAAGTTGTCGCCGTTATTCCAAAAAGCATATTTTTATGGTACAACGCATTACATTTAAAAGAAATCAAATATGTTCTTTCTCTTCAAAGATATGTAGCTAATGCAGTTTAAATGCGATCTGTGATTTTGAATACGACAAGCACTTGCAACAATATTTGTAGTGCAATACCTTAGATGGTTTACGTCAGAACATAATTTTGTTTTAAGTGTATCTACAAACTTTTATACTAAAAATATTAAAAACAATGATAATTACATATTTACATCAATAAGTGCTGAAAAGTCTTTAAGTTAAAAATTTTAAGTGACACTCTTTCTGAAGAGGTTTAGCATTTTAGTCTCTAGTTGGTTATTTAGTGATTGTGTTCTCTTAAATAATAGTCGTATTTTCTTCAAACGCAGCTTATTTTTGGAAAATTAACTTAAATTAATTTTATCTCACCGTCATTCCTCTAATTTAATGCGTCTTCTAATTAGTGCGAATAGTTAAATAATAATAAATTTAATAAAAAATAATAAATAAAAATAAAAAAAAAATAAAAAAATTATATTTATTAATTATTATACTTTTCACTCATTTTTGTTTTTCTTCTAATTACAGCTCAGATTTGCGAACCAGATAATTTAGGGGAACTGTTTTCGTTATTGGATTGGAACTCCCCGCCAAATATTGTTTTTCGACATTGAATCAAAGTTTATTTAACGGAAAGGCGAGCTGCGTACGGCACGGCACGGCTGCTGAATAAAAGTTCATGATAACAGTGTTGATTTTGAAGACCAGACCGACTGAATTGATCTGCTTTATAACAAATCAATTTACATGTTACAGCCATCAGGATAATAAAAAGTCCTAAAACAAAGTCTAAGGTTGTTTTGATATTGGAAATATTCGTAGAGTTCAGTACGTACAGAATAATTAAACAAGAAAATGTTGAAGATCAAAATAGCAAAAATGTTGAACAACGTGTGAATAAAGATGAAGCCTCCATATTGCGCGTTCGATTTGTTGTTGAATGTTTCCGGTCTGTATATTTATTAATTTGTTGTGAAAAACATGAAAAAAATGTTGTTGTTGGTCATGACAAAGTCAAATATCTTATTTTAACGTTTACTGGTAAGTAGCTACATCTAAAATCTACTTATTTTTACCCCACACAGCCATGGAAATTCTGTAAAATTGTTGTTAGGAAGATATATAGATACATAGTCGTAAAATATAGTTATTTATTTGTTATTATAATTTCTTTAATTAATCTATAATTTTCTTCTCTCTCTCGCTTAAAATTTAATAAATAAGTACAACGAAAATCGATGAAAGTAATAAGAAGAAAAAAAAGAAAAAAGATACAAAATAAAACATATTTTTTTCCTCTATTTTAGTGCGAAATTAAATTTTCGAAAAAAAATGATTTATTTCTTATAATTATTAGTGCGATAATAATAATTTTTTTTTTCGATCGCACTAAATTAGATGGAACGACGATAATATTGGAATCACGGTAGAACCCGGGGAAAAAAATCTGACGAAGGCCATTTTGGTTTGGAAGTGATAGTGTCAAGTTTGTAGGTCTCCTTTTCACCTTTTTTTCTTCTATGTACTTTGTATTTATGCTAAATGCAGTTAGGTTAGCTACACCTTTTATTGCTGTCATGAATACTTATTCTACAAATTAAAATGACAGACTGTTTCCTGTGTTTTTATTTAAACTGAAGCTGCGATAACCTTCTATCGAAAAGGGTACTACGGCCTATATACAGGTGGATGTGTAACATGGTTTAACTGTACTAAGCTCTCCATTCGAATGTTTTGTGATGGTAAGCTCTCCTCTGTGCGCGTGGTTAGTAATCAAAAATCAAAATGCCGAAACATAGACGTGGGAATTTAAACACTATCGAGAATTATATTCTGAATGGAAAGTATCCAGAAGGGATGAAAGACAAAGGACTGAAAAGGAATTTTAGAAAATCGTGTAAAAATTTTTCAATTGTGGATGGTAATTTTACATACAAACAAAATCGAAGGGTAATCTTTGAAGGTAAACAAAAGCAGAACATAATTCATGATGTCCATGAGGGAATAAACGAGAACCCTAGCATTGGTAGCGGTAGCATTGAGTGGGCATCGAGTTGTAGTTGATGTGTTTAATCTTCCAGAGGTGAATGGTTATAAACACTTAATAGCTCTAATTGATTACTTTTAAAATGGTCGGAAGCCAAACCTGTCAAGGACAAAAGTGCTTCCATTGTCGCTAGATTTTTGTATGACGTGATGTGTCGCCACGGGTGCTTTAAGACCCAAATCAATGATCGAGGTAAAGAATTCGTTAAGGAGGTTTCAGATGCATTGCTCGAGTTAACAGGTACCGATCAACTTTCAGCCTACCACCGACAATCGAATGGCCAATGCGAGAGACAAAATAGAACAATAAAAGATTCACTAGAAAATGTTTTGGAAGAGAATCCAACAAAATGGCCTGACGTTATTGAAGGTGTTCTATTCGCGCACCGTGTGAGTATTCACTTCTCAACTAAATTTTCGCCATTTTTTACTGTACAACCGCCAACCCGCCCAACCGATTGATATCAAGTATAACCTAATCAAGGAATCTATCGAAACTGATTATCCCTATGATTTCGAAACATTTAGAGCAGTTTTGAGTTCAAGTTCTAAAATGCGAGATGCAGCTCACAACGCAGCCAGCCAAAATATCAAAAAGGCTCAAAAGAAGCAGCAGAAAGCCTACGACAAACGACACAACAAACCAGAATTGACGTTACAAATTGAATCAAAGGTTACTTCGTCAGAATCTAAAACGGAAGGACAGAAAAGGTGGGAAGTTTAATTACAAATGGATCCGTCTATACACCATACAATCCATCCACATGGCTTGTGCGCACTTACCAAATAGAAAGGAGTAACCTTGAAGAACAAATACAATGTCAGTCTGCTGCTAAAATCATTTTATTCGAACGAAGAACTCGTTGAAGATCCCGTGTCTCAACCAACCAGAATCGTTGAAGATCCCGTGTCTCAACAACCAGAATCGTTGAAGATCCCGTCTCTCAACCAACCAGAATCGTTGAAGATCCCGTGTCTCAACCAACCAGAATCATTGAACATATCGTGTCTCAACCAGTCGGGATCGTTGGATCTTACACAGTAAAGGCAACGAAAAATCTTTATCAACTTCCAAATAAAAAATTTTAATGATTTTGAAACTAGCAACAGCAAACCAAGATGTAATCACGTATAACGCGTTATTAAATACGATCCATTGTCAAAGAAAAACAAAATGTTATTTTGCCTTGCGTATACCTTGATTTCTACGACGACGTAAAATAAGATCAAAGTTAGCGTAAATAAACTGTCAAGGCATTTCGACCTTGGTAGTGGTGCAATCGACGCTGTTCGGACATCAATTCGAAACAAGAATTGGAAGTCAGATTGGTTGGTTTATAGTTATTATTTATATAGTGTTTTGGAGGAAAAGCTGGTAGTGAATACTACTCAGTATTCACTACCAGCTGTAATGGTAATTAATTCTTTAAAAGATAGGTTTTCTTGCATTAGAGACAATATTGACACCTATCATGAAAAATGGTTTTTACTTGCAGAGGAATTAGATAACTCTTCTAAATTGCCATGGAAAAGTCAATTTGACACATTTGTAAATTTCTATTTTAACGACTTTCCCAACCCTTTAACTATTTCAAATGAGCTAAAGGTGTGGGTAACCTTTTGGCAAAAGATGGAAAAAGAAAATCCTGAATCCATTCCAAACTCCATTGAAGCTACTCTTAAAGCTTTCCCTCGTGCAGATGGAGTCTTTAGCAACATAGAGGTGGCCCCAGGGGCGGATTCAGTGTACGTCAGCGCCGTCACGCGACTGACATAATTTTTACTAGGAATCGTAAAAAATAATAGGGTGCTCTGATCCCGCAGGCCCTGCGACCGTTGAGCTTTATTTTACGGACCTTCCTCTTCTGTGACTGAGTTGATAAATACGGCAAAAAGCGACTGACATCCGAAGGATTTTCCTGCAAATTGATTGGCTTGCCGGTCGAAATAACGTATTCTGATTGGTTTACAAAAACCTGACTGCTTTGACCCATATTTACGGTATTCGAGGTGCGATTCAGCCTGTATTTTCTTATAGTTATTAAAACTTTTATAAACCGATACGTGTAATTAAAATTTCGGACCAAACGAAAGCAATTAGTGTTTTTTTTTCGGACCAAATGAAAGCAATCAAAGGCTTTTCGGACCAAATGAAAGTATGCAAGACTAATAAGCAACCAGGCATGGTGACTCACGACATGTGTGCTGCAATGAGATGCAATAATTTTTTTAATGTGGAAGAAATATACGTAAAGTTATTACATTAAATCAAGTCTTTATGTCAAAAATATAATTACAGTTGCTTATAGATATTGGAACATATGTAGCTAGCTAGCTAGCTAGAAATTTCAATGCAGAGTGGGTTATTTTTTAAAGTTTTTGTTGTTGACCAAAAACTTAGAGAGTTCTGCAATTGCTTTATGGTAAGAAGATAATGCTTTATTATTCTTGTTATCTTAAACACTTGTAATAGCTAATAAAAGCACCACCAAACTTTCATATGAAAAATCCTTTTTATACTTAATTTTTAATTTTCACGAAATAGGCCCAGAGCACACGTAGACTGATAATAACTTCCTGCAGATGTTAATAGCTTACTACTTGGATATATCATCTTAGGAATTTTGATATTAGTACAAGTCTGTGAATTTAAAAAAAAATTAATATATAATTCCTAACCTAACCTAAAGTGTCAATTTTATGTGGGTAGTATAAAGAAGCATACTTTTCGCTAATGGTAAAAGTCCAATAACTTGTGCAAAAATTAAAACAATGGCTTAAAACTTGATATGGTATAGTTTTAGACATGAAGGAGAGCCCAATATACATTGACCTATCATTGTAGTTTTTTTTTTTTTTAATTTAGGCATTTTCGGGGACGCAGATAAGGCATTTTTTACAGCATATCTGTTTTAACACAGATACAAGTGCAAAAACAATTAAAAGCAATTTTCGTGGTTGAAATAAGTTAGATAGGAATTGATAAAACTAGTTTAAGCCCAAATTTTTTTAACCAGTTCAAAGAAATTGTAAAGTACCGGAATGTTCAACTTAAATTATATTGGTACAAAGGCTTAATCATGATTACGACTACGGTTTAAGTGATAAAATTTTTGTTTGTCTTTTATTTACTATGTTATCAATTGAATAATATTTGAGCAAACACATTTGGCAGAATAGGCAGCGACCAACCAAAAGGGTGCATATATGTTTTAGTCTGTAGTGCTACATCCGACATGTTGTATAATAATATTTATTCCATCTTACATATGATGACGCTTCTTTGTACAATTAAATTGGTGTAACACAATAGAATTTGTGGGGAATGAAGCTGTTTTTACTTGTACTTGGTTTAGTTTGTTTTAGTAGACTAGTTGCGGTAGCATGGCTACTACTCTGAACAGAGAAAATTTTTGCGATCTTTCGCCAAATACTTTAACATCAAAAACCAAATTTCCTATTTTCCTAGCTGTGGTGCAAAGTGCTAAGTTGAACCTGTATTTACATCATTAAATGCTAAAAATACTTATGCTCAGGTTCATATTCTGTTTTGTCTGCAAGGTGTTGATGAAGGATGTGATGATAATTTTAAAGCCAACCATTTTCGTAATTCTGGTTAAAACAATTCTAAAAAATAAAAACAAAACACCTTTTTTTGAATAAGCTTACTGCGCATAAATGTCTTTTTTCTTTCTTTATGTATATCAATTTATTTTATTTAATTCCCTCCCCTAGTTCAGCCTACTTTATCATACACGTTTTTTTTTTATAAGACACCTGGCGAAGGGCCTAGTTCTAAAAGTTTCTTATTTGTAGGCTGAAATTCCATGTTTTTAGTTCCAAAAGTTTCTTATTTAGTTTCTTAATTTTCCTAGTAAAATAAGGGTTTCTTATATCAAATAAATAGCTAGTTCTACTGTAGTGTGTATTATTCCCATTGGGAACTTAGGTACAGTAACGTAATAAAACTAATTACTCCCTAGTGATGATTGTAACATCATCTTCAATTAATTGTAAGAACTAATTAGAAACAAGTTTCTTATTTCAGAAATAGATATAGAATGTAGTAGTAAAATTTTCTTAATTTTTGAAGATTCTACATGTAGGTTTCTTATAAACATGTTTCTTATAAAAAAAACCGTGTATATAGCAGACTGTCCATGTCTGGAATAGCTAATATTACGTTATTAGGCATTTCCTAGACATGCTGACGAGCCCTGATATTGGGCGAAACAGTCTTAAAATATATGAATTTAAACCGTTGCTTTTCCTACACTTTTTTGCAACCCTTTACAAGATGGTTTGTTATTTTGCTGTACATTCGAAACTTAAAAGTAAAAAACGTCTCTAACAAAGCTAATAATTTGGACATTATTTAGGCCGTTTATAGTGCGTAGAGGCTCAAAATAGCGGAAGTTTCCCGCCATGGGGGCCTACAGCGCCCCCCATGACCCCCAGCTGTTCTGGGCGCAGCAAACTGCTGCGCTTTTTTTTGCTTCGCAAAAAATGTGACTGACATGCTAAAAATGCTGGATCCGCCCCTGGGCCCTTAGAATTTTAGCCACTATTCCTATGACCTCATGCGAGTGTGAGAGATCCTTTTCTGCCACGAGGAGACTAAAAAACTATTGCAGATCAACAATGACAGAAGAAAGATTTAATGGTCTTGCTTTACTCCATGTTCATTTGGGTATTCAAATAAATAAAGAAGATATAATAGGTTTTCCGCCAAGGGACCACGCAGGTTAGATTTTGTCTAATCATTTTCTTTTTTCAACTTTTTCGATTAATTTCCATCTCAATCTCTATTAAGATGTATTATAAGTAGGGTATATATATATAAAAAATTTAAATAAATAAGCAACTTACCCCGCTTCTAGCCTAATATTAAGTAAACACCCCTTTTTCCATTTTACACGTATTTGTGTTTAATTTCTAATTCGCTTTGCTTGAACGAAATTAACTTTTTTTATTTTCCCGTAGCCACACTTGACAGAATAGAAACAAGTTGTTTGAGAAGAGGAGTCGTCTTAGCTTTCGCTTAACAGATCGTCACATAATTTACCCTACGAAACTTTACAATACTCTGCAAAACCACAATATCATTATTTCTCTCACAAAACTGTTAAAGCACACTAAAAAATTATAACATATTCGGAAAAGTACCCTTAACATAATTTTTGCCTGCACAGTGGCGTAATAAACTTTCTCCTTAACTTTAGGGTGGGTGGGAGGGTGCTTGAATACTTGAAAGCTAATCGACGTGTGATTGAATTTTCTGAAAATCCGCCCTTTTGCTTAAAATCACGTGACAACGTGATACCGAGGTTATTACTGTAAGGCCAGTTCTACACCGAAAATAAATTCTATTAATTTCTAATTCGCTGTGCTTAAACGAAATTAACCTTATTTATTTTCCCGTAGCCAGATTTGACAGAATAAAAACAAGTTGTTTGAGAAGAGGAGTTGTATTTAAGCTTGTACTTAAAAGTAGGGGTTATTGGTCGCATTACTTATCGTATTAAAACCTTCTAACTTAGAAACTAAGAATTTCATATCATATTAAAAACCTAATGCTTTTGAGACTGAAAGTAACGAGTTAAGATCATCTTGCACGTATCCATCTTTGGCTGATTCCAATTTCCAACGCCCATGTCGTGTGAATAGCCTGTCTGCGACTCCGCCATTTGCAGCCGCTGTTGCACCACCGGATCTAAGGCTTTGTAGGCCAAACTTTGATTTTTCTGAACCGATACTGTCCAGCTCTTCTAGGAGTATTTCCCTCATTCTTGTGTATGATAAGCTCTTTCCTTTTCTCAGAGTTCCAATCGGATTAGATTTTGTCACAGTAACTGCTCTAAAAATAAATTCCTCTGAACTCTCGTCCGTTAACTTTGTAAGTTCTAAGTACACTTTTAGATTTTTGACTGGACATAATTCGTTTCCAGTCTTACTAATAAAAATCCAATTTCCTTCTTTGTAAACGTCACTTTTGCATCTTTCTATGAACAGTTTCATGTAAGATTCACAAATTGATATATCACAACGTCTAAGACCGGCTATCTCGAAAAATCTCATAAACCCTGCATAGCTAATTAAGCACATTGCTAATGTCCTCATATTGTAAATGTTTTTTCTCTGCGAAAGTTTTGTGTGCAATAACTTTAAATGTTCAATTGTAATAGGTTGTTTTCTATTGTTCTTGGTCGAAAGAATTCGTTTAGAAGCCTTAGGCATTTCAGTAACAATAGGATTTTCACATGGGTTTTCGTACCCTCCGAGACGATGAAAAAACTTTATAGCACCTTCGATTTTTGACAAAGACCAATCGGACTGAACTCCGCTTAATATAAACAACGCAATAGAGGTTGGTTTGGCTGGCGTAATTGACACTTTAAAAGACTTACACCAGCGTTCCCAAAGGTTGAACGACGATTGATATTTCTTCAGGCTATTCTCCTCTCTACAAAATGACATATATGTTGGCAGCTCAGTAGCCAAATGTTTTAAAGATTCATTCTCAATTTCAATTTTCAAGTGTTTTGTGATAAAGTCTAAAAGGGAGGAAGTTATGACAATTTGATTCTACTTGAACTTTCAGAGTATAGTATTGTGCTCTTAATCAAAGTCCCAGTGAACCAGTACTCATACCCTGTGGTCCCAGCGGACACATTTTGCCCTGTGGCATTTTTAGCTGAAATCCAAATTGACAGCTAGTATTGGCGAAACGAATTTTTCGCTGCCAATGAAACACTTCTTATTTTTTCCCTGTGTTACGCATACTTTTGGGTCACCAAAAAACCTTTCTGTCTGTGATTGCGGTTTTGTTTTCTGAAAACAGGAGTGGCCAGAAATAAGCAGAAGGCCAATAAAGTAACACAATTACACCTTTACATTTTGAAGATTTCATGTGTTTTAACACTTTTCCTACAAGACTTGTTGGAGGTACTATGTAGTTGTTTTCGCCTTTCCAATCGTAATTTAGCGCATTTACTCCTTCTGTATTGGGACAATAAAATTTTGAATAAAACCGACATATCTTTTTGTTGTCGTTGTCAGCAAATCTGTCAACAGTAAAAGGGCCCCACAGTTGGTTCAAATTATTATAAAGCTCTTCTTTTACTTGCCAGTCATCGTGATCTATCATACGACCAAGAGTGTCAGCAAATCTCAAATGTTCCCTTGGAACCCAGTTTACCGTTAGGTCAATTCTATTTTTCCTACATATATAAAATATATTTTCAGCAATAATTTGAAGATTCGGAGCTTTTTTCTTGTTCTACTTGTAGAAACTGTCTAAATGCAATTCTCTGTTGATTTTCATGCATCACATGCGCTGCCATCCCAGTGAGCTAGCATCGGAATTTACAACAATCGTTTTTGTAGAATTATCGTACAGTTTGCTTATGTTATATTTTGACAGATTATTTTCCAAAAGAATAGTATCGTTTATTAATTTTTTCGCTGAAACCATTCTTTTTTCTGGTATGTACCACTCCATTTTTTCCAAATCTACCGAGACACCTAACCATTTTAACTGCTGTTTAGGATCCCACACTGATTTTTCTGCATTTTCTACAAAACCTGACAATTGTAAAGATTTTTGAACAAATAGGGCATCTTGTTTTGCTTTTTTATAAAACCATCGTCAATAAGTATCGCAATTTTAATCATATTTTCTCTCCAATATTTTATAATATCATTGTTTTTGTAAAAATAAACGGGGCCGGAGAAAGCCCAAACGGTAATACTGTAAAAACAAAGTATCTTTCTTTTCCTTCTATGACCCATGAAAACCCCAAGAATTTCTGATGTTCTTCTGAAATATCAATGTGATGGTAGCCCTGCTTTATATCGAACTTAAACATGTAGCCTTGTGCAGTTAGAAATTCCCTTACCACCTCTCAATCCTCAAACTTAACTTTTTCTTTGTAAATGTGCTGGTTTACATACCTTAAATTAAGAATTAGTCTATTTTTTCCTCCTTTGGTACTGACTGAAAGGGGATTTACAACATGTGGTGCAGAAGACACTTCCTTAATTCGACCTGTATCAAGAAGCTCTTGTACCGCTTCATTGACGAATTCCGAATTTTTTATAGCGGATTGATTATTAGAAAAAGTTTGTTTTTGTGGTGTCGTGAAAAAGGAAATAGTATAGCCTTCCTTGATAATTTTGTGAATAGTCGTATTACAGCCGATGGTTTGCTAATATTTTAAGTTTTCCTTAAGCCTACCCTTAACTCTAGTTCCAGCCGTATTTTTACTTAGAAAAAATTCGTACGTTTCCTCATCTCTTACATTGTTATCAAAATTTAAACACTTATCTATTGTCTTTTCTTTAGACTTGCTTATGGCCGATAACGTTTGGGCACAACCTCGTCCCCAGGGCATCTTGTATCTTTTCTGACCCTGGGACGGCGATACGAACATGGCCCTGGAGGAGGCCTCGTCACGTGACCCTCCAATACACAGTATTTCTGTGTGTAATATTTAATGAGATTTGTCTCAATGTACCAAAGTTTTATATATAACCTTGCAGAGCTAAGCGAGATCGGCGTTTAACGTAAAAGATATGTGCGGCGAGTTAGTTGTTGTTGTTTTAAAATTCAAAGCGTGAACGCAGTTTTTTACTGTTTTCAAAATGCATAAAGATATACTAACGTTATTCAAGCGATTGCAAATCGCATTGCATCAAGGTGGATTGGAAAATGTTTATTTAAAACCTAAGCAAATTATTTGTTTGGAAAGTCTTTTCCTACATATTGACGTATTGGCAGTCCTTCCCACTGGCTATGGAAAATCAATGATATTTCAGCTTCTCCCTTTCTTCCTACCCCAAAAGACGAGTAGAAATATTGTTATTGTGGTTTCTCCCTTGTCTTCGATAATTGAAGATCAAATAAAAATATTGAGAAATCGTGGCATTGTTGTCAATGTCCTTTCAACACATTGTCATAAAGAGGAGGAGGTTGACTTGTTTAATAATGATATTGATAAAAATGAACCAAATTACTGGGGTGTTTCTGTGGATGTGTGGTCTGGAGCTTTGGATATTTTATTTACCCATCCAGAAGACTTATTAAGTGAATCTGGCAGAAAATTGATGAATTCTGATATTTTTCCAAAAAATGTGGTTGCATATGTGGTTGATGAAGCACACTGTATAGAAGGATGGTAAGACATTTTGCCACCATTATTTTTTATAAGAACACAATTTCAAAAATATTAACTAAATATTAACAAATATATAAATACAACTATATATAGACATCAAAATATAGTATATCAAAATCAAGCTGCACCTATGTGGCAGTGTTTAGCAAAATACTTAGTAAAAGTAGTTTGATAATAGTTTAAAAAAAAATTAAACTCACTCACTTTACTTTTACCACCCTATTTACCACCCTATTATAATTAAAAATATATATATCAACAAAATACTACATGCACAAATCTTACAAATAAAAAATATCATATCTTTTATATAATATTCTACAAGCTATATATAATAATAATCAAAATCCTATTGGTAACAATAAAAACTTTATAATACTTCATTAAAAAATCCTTTCAAGCTTTTCCTCTGTTGTTTTAGGGGAAAAGATTTTAGAACAGAGTTTAGTAACCTTTCATCTGTACGGGCATACTTCACTGACATACCGACACTTGCACTTACTGCAACAGCTCCTCCCGAAATGGTACAAAGTATAAAAAAAGCGTTATCAATAACAAAATGTAAAAAAGTCATTGTTAGTCCAAACAGAAAAAATAAATCTTTAAAAACAGAGACAAGAGATGGAAAACCTGGATTTGCCAGCTACGAACAAATTTTGTTACCTTTGGCAAAAAGATTGTTAAATGAAAAAGAAAAGCATCCATTAACTATCATTTATATGAAGCTGAAATATTGCGCCTATGCATACACATTATTTAAAGAAATTTTGGGTGAAAATCAATATATAGGTAACCAGATTCAACCATCTTCAAGTCTTTTTGTACAATATCATGCACCACAAACAAGTAAAATGAAAAATGAAATTTTGCACGAAATAAAAAAAGAGAATTCTAATATTCGCATAATATTTGCTACCACTGCTTTGGGAATGGGTGTTGATTCAAATTCTGGACTGTATTCATGTAATATGTGGTCTGGTATCAATGATTTCAGGAATTTGAATTTTGTTAAATATTGAACCATTATTCTACCAACTAAAACTTTTGTGTTTTCGATGTAAGTTTTCCATTCCACTATAGATAGCGAGAAAACAGATCGTGGTAATGATGAAACTAGACTTCTTGGTATGTTGTTGGGAAGATGTAAAAAGTCAATTCTGTTTTCTATTAGATTAGAAGCAAACAAGTGTAAGTCTTCATTTTGTACGTCCTTTCCCATGTGACCTTTCATGATGCGGAGGTCCCAGTTGTCTCCTGTACCACGAAATGTCTTTCCATCTTTAATTTTTGCCACTGCAGTGTCAATAAAGTGTCCCCCAGATAATTTTAGCAGGATATCTCTGCATTTTGTTGATAGACACACTCCAAGGGTATTAAGACGACATTGAAGCTATTAAAAATATGTTTATATATAAATATGTATATTGAACACAATGAGACCTTTATTATAGATTCTTTGCACACAGCACTATATTTTTCATTATATATATATATATTTAATATATAAATATATAAATATATGTTTTTTTTTAGCATTCTGTTAAGGACTCTTAATATCATCAGAGGTTTTTATTAATAAGTTTATAATAAGTTTTTGTTATATATATTAGTAGTTTTTATAAACTTTATTTTAGATTATATACCTGTTTTGAGCATCCACCATCTATTAGCAAAACTGTGTTGATTCTGTAGTAAATTAAGTTCATGCCATCTGGAATTCATAAGAACTGAATATACAAAAGAGTGTTTTATTTTCAGTGACTCTTTAGTTTCTGTAAAGTCAATTAAGTTCCCTGAGATAGCATTAAAATTATCTGTTAGAAAACAGTGATGTTGGACCATTTCTTCCCAAAGTTTACTAAATTTGAATTTTGCCATTCCAGCATAGGTGTTGTTGTAAAGAACTTTTACATAACTGCTCACACGAAATGGCCAAATCGTCTAACAATATTTTTTTTATAGCAACATAAACTGATTTGCAATCTGTCCTTATTATGTGTGCCACTGCAATTGGATCTGATGTATCTATCGCATTACGTAAAGATTCTGTTTGTTTTTTTGACAAAGGAGATGATAGTAAGCTGTCTGTCAAATTTTTGTTGTATATGGAACCTGTAAATGTTGCTGGAGAACTTTTCGTAGTTGACATATTTGTTATATCTTGTAATGGAGTTTTATTAAAATTTAACTGCTTTTTGGTGGTAGTTTCCACTTCCTTTGTTGCTGATTTTTTTGGTGATATTTTAGAGCAGGGTGATGATTTCATACATCTTTTCACTGAAACATTCTGTCTTTGTTGTAACTGCGACCTTTGGCAAAGCTGTCTGTATTCCCAAATTTTATTAACAAAGCTTTCACATTTTCTGCATATACAATTTGAGAAACCATCATTTTCTGCTAAGTCTATGCCACAAGCTCGTAATATTTTGCTTTCCTTGCACTGAATAGGTACGTATTAGATGACTTTTCAGGGTGTCCGAATTACACAAGCGACACTTGCCTTCTTTTGCCGTACCAGACCGTTGATAAAATTTTTTTGGTGTTGATTGTGTTGGATTCATCACCCTGAACAAACCAAAATTATCTTAACTTTAGCTATAGCTATGTCACAACTTTTTTACTTTGTTATATAATTGGTAAAAAACACATCAAATAATTTTAAAGTAAGTTACCTACGAAGTACTTGGTTCTTTACCAGTTATTCTTGCATTCCAAATTTTTTAAAATTAACAGTGATGAAAAATATCAGCTACTGTACCTAGCCACAGCTAGCTATATAAGCTAGCCATGTAACATCAAAAAAATCATAAAACTACATCATTTATTCAGCTTACAAAAAACCACGTTGTTTATGTAGTCTTTAAAACGATATTAAATGCACCTACCATCATACCAATAACCAGTTGTTTTTAAACCTTTGCATCCATGTCTAGACTGCTAGACAGCTACTAGCTACTAGACTTAAATTGCTACAATAATGCTTTTTTAGATTTTTCTGTTGCAACATAATCTCCTTAAGCCATAGACAGTTTAAAGCTGAAACAATAAAAAAACTTTATGTCTTTGACATCCATAAATTTAAAATGTAGTTGCCAATACCAAAAAGTAAAAACTTGTCTTGCAAAACGTTGTTTTCATCTCGTCAGCCATTTTTATTTAGAGCAGATTCCGTCGCAAAAGATTTGTCTTTGTTTCGACGCATTCCTCGCCGCCTACCTCGCCACAATGTTTATACGTGACGCAATAATTATGCGATAGATCCGCGCCAATCAGGTTTCATATCGGACCAGCCTCCTCCAGGGCCATGTTCGTATCGCCGTCCCAGGGTCAGAAAAGATACAAGATGCCCTGGGGACGAGGTTGGTTTGGGCAGTCTTTCCTCCAGTGCCCAGTCTTGCCACAACCGAAGCACATTGATCTTGCACTTTGGAATCTGTACGCTGATTGGGAAGAATATGGTGTGTTATGGTTGCCGATACTCCCAGACGGTTGAGATGGTTTTCTTGGAAATGCGAATCTTTGTGATTGGAAATGGTTTGCCATAGGTGGCGACGAGGACATTAGTTGGGTGTGCATAGGGCTGAATCGTGGAGGGTAGAAGGACTTTGGCTTTACCTTTGCTTTCTTTTTTGCCAGTGCTTTTGACTCAGCCGATTTTATCCGTTTTTCGTCATCTGAATTGCTTGCTAATTCATCGGATAAGTACTCTTCTACAGTGGCCCATCCTGCTGGTGATCTATCCGCCATTTTTATTAGCTTGTTTCGCTTCGTGATTTCGAGTTTTATTCCTGCTAAACGTTTTGTTGATCTTGATACAGAACCTTCTTTGATAAGGTCGATAACATCTTCCAAATCTTCCGCTAATTTTTGGTTAAATTCGAATTGGATTATTCTTGTTTCTGTTCGATAAACTCTTTGTCCAGGTAGCTTCTGATTAGGTCAAATTGTTCCATTCCGTTTAGCGTTTGTGGGGCAGATTGGCTGTTGATAACAGGTCCTTCCAGGGGCGGATTTAGACTTCGGCCACTTCGGCACTCGCCTAAGGAGAAATTTTGCCAATGAGAAAATCATGTGTATCTAAATGTAGAAATTGATTTAAAGCAACGCATAATTTTTATTATAAGCGTTTAATAAGATTCCTTTGCGCCAAGGATCCGAGGTAATATTCTTATCTCCACTCAGGAGTGTTTGCCGAGGCTCGACTCTCCTTCGATGTGCTTTGCCGAAATACTATGGTTCTTACGGTAGTCGAACTACATTTTGCCGCATTTCGCTGACTTTGTTTCTCTCGATTCCTTTGTTTTCTGCCGTAAAAACAGTCGACTTCGGCGGCCGCCGAGGTGTGGACTTTTGGACTCTCTTAAACAAAAGAAAAACAAAAGAATTATGACGTCGAGAAAAATCTCGCCGAGGTGTGGACTTTTGGACTCTGGTTAAAACAAAAATATTTGTGACGTAAAAAGAATCTCGCCGAAGTGTGGACTTTTGGACTCTCTTTAACAAGAAGTCGTCGAAATTTACGGTGAAAGAAAGATTGATATTAGGGGATGGGTGCGTAGGAATAATTTACTCTTCCTATTGTTATTGCCTCGCGGTAGCCGGTCTGTTTGATAGGTTCGGCCAACTTCGGCGAGCTGCAATTCCGAAGTTTGCTTCCAATACAACTGAAAGAAGGCTAAAGGAATTGTTTTGTATTGACTGCAGCAAGTAAATGGAAGTTTTGAATATATGATCAGGGAATGAAGTTGAGCAATGTTGCTAAGAAGAAACATTACTGGAAAACGTTTATTCTCTGTGTCGCCTGTGATTGCAAAAAAGCTGTTTGACAGAAAAGGAGGCTTTGACTTAACAAAAATAATAGCTTTAACTCACTGACTACGCTTTCAGGTACATCTGTTTACTTTTAATTCCATTAATCTTAGAGTAAGATACACAATTGCTTTCTATTGCTGTGCTAGCAAGTGTGAACATGAAACTGTTTATAGTTTCACTTTCAACAAATTTGAAAAAGCCTTGTGTCATATTCAAAAGAGCTTTGTGTTATCTTGGGTTTCTTTTTTATTTAAGTAACAAGTCATTTTATAACATCACAATAAATCGAATAGCTAGTCAGCTGGTTACCTGTTGTAGCTGGTAAAGGTGTAATGTATAACAATTTGTTGACTTCATAACAACTTTATATGTTTACTTTTGTAGATTCAAAGCTTCTGGCAATAAACACTTTCCAAACGATTTTTTAACATGCGACAAGGCCAAGGAAGAGAACACTAGTTTTGGGAGGAAGACTTTGACAAGACTTGATAATGTTTCGGTTTAAAATCTCTATCCTCGTATCGAAATAATTCCTGGAAATGGTGCTAATTATATATATACAATTCGAATAAGAAAAAGGCATGGTTTTATTTAATGGGTGAAATGACAAAAGTTTTTCACATTTTTACTAAAGAAGTTGTCATGCTGATAGACATGGAAAATGTTTGTGGTTCTACCAACCTGGCGAAAATGACTTAGCATATATACTTATTACAACCCTATCCAGATGGACACAAAAATGTGTAATAATGTAGTTAACGATATCTGTTCTTGAATGATTTTGTTTTGTTAAAAATTTCAGCTATTTATAGTAATTATTGCATCACAGCTAAAAGGTATTTTCAAGTTTGATTCAACATTTTTAGAGTCTGAGCCAGAAATGGTTACCGAAAAATAAAAACAGTGTTTTTCTTGCTATTAGGCTAATAGGGCTAAATATTTTTTGACTGAATGTTGTGTTGTTGTGTTGTAAGTTTGTTTTTTTAATTAGCTACTGCTGCTTAAAAATCCAAATTTTAAGTAGCTGCCTTTACCTGTACAAAATCTTGATATATTCTTGCCATTTTTATTTTATTGTATTTATCTCTTGTTGTTTATGTTGTTGTTACTATGATCTAATAATACAAATAAAGCCTGTTTACATATGCATTTTTGTGTTGTTGTTTTTTGCTTATTTTTCTTTTAGGCCTCCTCTTTCATGTTATTAAATTTTTGAATAGATTAAATATGAAAAGTTTTTATTAGTAATATATACCGTTTTGCATTACCGAATTATAAGAATTATGTATGTCTTTTTTACTGAACCTAGTTTCCAAAAATTTATTGCCTCAATATTAGCCAAAAGCTATTACATTCATAACTTGCAAAAACAAGCCTGTAAATATTTTTTTCTGGATGTGGAAGAAAGAAGAAGTTTTGCTGGCTAGCTAATTTTAGCCTTAATTCTTCTGAAAACATTATTTGGCTTTCATTTATGGGCTTGCAAAGGTCCTGTCTGCTGCATTTTGGAGTGCTGAAATAGGTAAATAAGCTAAAGCTTCTGGGGCTTCTGGGCCAGACCCCACTTGGGGGACTTACAGCGCCCCCCAAGACCCCCATCTGATTTAACACGCGCAATTTTTGCGTGGTAAAAATTGCGCGTTGGCTTCGCTTCGCTTCGCATCCGACTAATGAGAAAAAAATCCTGTATCCGCCCCTGCCTTCCATGTTATTATTAGAAGTTTCGTCCATTTTTAATGCAATTGCGTGACCTTGAACACTTGAAAGCTAATCGACGTGTGATTGAATTTTCTGAAAATCCGCCCTTTTGCTTAAAATCACTTGACAACGTGATATCGAGGTTATTACTGTAAGGCCTGTTCTACACCGAAAATAAATTCTAATCTAATTTGATTGATTCACTCATTCATGGTTTGGGTATGAAACTCTGATCCTTGCCATGTTTTTATTCATTCATTCATGTTAGATTCAATTTGTCCATGGTTCGATTTCATTATATTTTTGAAATTTTTATTAATATTTATGAAGGAAGAAGATTTTGATTTGGTTATATTTTTAATAACCTCCAATCTGCAAAAAACATTATTTTGGTGCTGAATATGAAGAAAGAAGAATGACGATTTTAGTTATTGCATTAATAACTTTCAATCTATAAAAAACATTATGATGGTGTTATGCTGTCTTATTGCTGGTTTGATTACAACTTTGCTAATAAAGATTTTAATGTGTTTTATGTTGTCATTTATTCCCCTTTTTTGATCAATTGTTCAGTTCGATCAATTGTTCAGAATACTTAACGTGTATCATGTATCTCAGAGAGTCGGTTTATGCAACCTCGTCCCCAGGGCATCTTGTATCTTTTCTGACCCCGGGACGGCGATACGAACATGGCCCTGGAGGAGGCTGGTTCGATATGAAACCTGATTGGCGCGGATATGTCACATAATTATTGCGTCATACAAAACATTTGGGCGAGGCGGCGAGTCTGTGACGAACACGAGGAAACAGTATTAAAATGGCGGAGGAGCTGTATCAGTATCATGGTGTTTTCAAAGTGAAAATTTAATAAAAAGCATTACTAAGCAATGAGAGTATAAAATAAGACATCATAAAGTAATACTGCTTACATGGAAATATTTCAATAGCTGGGAAAGTTTAATAAAACTAGAAAAGTAGCTAGCTAGCACACTATACCTAGCAAACTATCAAGATAAGAACAAAAGAAAGAAACTCAACTTCTTTCCAAGTGGACAGGTTTAATTTGCAGCTTTATGCAAAGAATGACTTTACATAAAATTACTAGCTGAGAGACCTAGTGCTGCCCATGTCCTTTATAGACAAAATAATTTTGCACAAAATGTTGAAAATGTTTTTTTTATAAAATATATGTATCATTACGTTTTAAATAATATCAGGTTGTTATTAGTGGGCATGTTTTATTACTTTATATGCTTTGGTTACCATAAAAAATATAAAAAGCCAGTAGGTTAACCGTCGGAGCCATTTTATCATTGACTGCACATTTACCCGGCCTAATTCAAGAAAATTTAAAGTGCAATAACTTCGGTAAAAAAATAAAGTTATTGACTTGAAACTTGTTATGGAGTACTTTTAGACCAATCCGATAAAAGATAATTTTACACAAGGCATAAAAAAATTACACAGCCATTTTGAGGAAGAGAAAAGGTAGGAAGATTTTCTTAAACTGATTCTTGCTAGGCCTTTTTTATCACACTATGAAAAAATTTTAGAAAATCGAACTCAATCAAATTTCAAGTCACACTTTGATTGGGCACTCAATCTGGCATATGGTTAAATCCAGGATGTGCTGAAGATAGTGGTAGATATTGAACAGCTCACCACTGTGATATATTATCTGAAGAGTTTTAATACTAATTATAAAGCAGTGAACATAAAAAAATAACAAAAAAAATCTAAACCGAGTAAATAGTATATATATATAGCGTCCCATAACTTCAGTAAAAATTAAAATATTTACTTGAGATTTGGTATGATATGGTTTTAGATTGGTTTGATGAAATTGAGTTAAAAAATAGTTCTATTATCATCATACTTTCCGAGTTTCAGAATTTAGCCCTTTTCAGAGACGCCGATAAGCTGTTTTTGACAGCATATCAATTTTGACTAAGATACAGGTTCAGAAAATTTTAAAAGCTATTCTAACCTCAGAAATAGGTCAGATAAGATTCAACCTAAAATTATGCCAGTAAACGAAAAATTTAGTTGCAAAGAATATCTTTTTGCTGATATCTTTTTGTGATTGGATGCTCTTATGAGAATATATACTGAATTAATCTTCACGGTTAGCTAGTTTGGCATTTTAAATATTTTTCAAGCAGAATAATAACAATAAATAGATGTATATATCAATTAAAAATCGTTTTTTGAACAGCAGCAGAATTTTGATGAGATCTAAAACTTTATGGGACTAATTTTGGTCCAAAATACCCAAAAATTTTATTCTTTTAAGGTACCAATACTTTGCTGTTGGTAAAGTCGTGTACCAATTCTTTCTAAACTATTAAGGCAGTGATACATTGAATCGACAAAACAGATCACATGTGGACTTGTCGATTTCAATTTTCAAACCAGCATAATGCTTTTGATAAAATTTTTGGATTATTTCTGTGTGTGCAATAAAATGTGAGCGTGTTGAGTAAAAAATAAAAAGGCTGTAAGGCGTTTTAAAAACATATCATTAGGAAAAGAAAAAGCAGAATTTATCAAAGGCCACAAAATTTAAAAGCAAAAAAGACTTCTAAAGTAAATACTTTTTTGAAGCCTTTTTCACCCAATATAACTGCAAGCAGTGAGTCCACCATATACGAATTCAGTTTCAGTTAACTATTGTTTAAATAAATTTTGTGCAAAAAAAATAATAAAAAAGCAACTTTGGGACTCGTACAGCAAAATCTTGGTCATCATATAAAAGCAGTTAATGCAGACACAGATATGAACTTACAGTAAATGAGAATTCTAAAGTTCAGCCAAAATGAATAAAAAAAAAATGTAAATGTTAATATGAAGTTAAATTTCTTCCTAGCTACTTGCAGTCAGGCACCTAGAATGACACGATCATTTGAAAATTATGTAGCCATATTTGCACCAACGAAGTGCTATGGTCAGGTGGGCAAATCATTTACCAATTTCCAAGTTTCCCCTAGCTATAAGTTTTGCAACCCAGTGCTTGCTAGCCAACCAATTCAGTAAAATACACATAACTAAATTGCTTGAATTTCTTCAAGTAAACAGCAGCCTAAATAACATGATTGTATATTTATACATTTAGAAAACAATCAAGGGCAATATGCGAGCAGTTTGTGTGTTGCGTATGAGAGGAATCAAAACAAACTCGCCGCACGTATCTGTGACGTAAAACGCCGAGCTCGCTTAGCTCTGCAAGGTTATATATAAAACTTTGGTTAATTGAGACAAATCTCATTAAATATTACACACAGAAAAACTGTGTATTGGAGGGTCACGTGACGAGGCCTCCTCCAGTGCCATGTTCGTATCGCCGTCCCGGGGTCAGAAAAGATACAAGATGCCCTGGGGACGAGGTTGGGTTTTATGGCGTTTTAGTGCTTAAAGGGCGTAAAAAGGCGTTGGCTTCCAGGGCTCCGCAGTTGCCTAGTTCCCGGTTGCCTATTATCGCAGCTTTGGTGCGATGTTGACCCTGCGGGTCAATGGTTCGACTAAGGTTAATTTTTTTCCGACTGCGCCCCTGATCTTGTTCTATTCATTTACGTTTATTAGTCAGTTGGTCTAATCTTTTTCTTAGAATTCTTGGATTTTTATACTGACGTTTTTTACGCAAAAGAAAGTTCGGGTGAAATATCTTTGGTCAGCTTAACTACAAAACTCTCCGATAAATTGTGTAGATTATATGTAAAAACAATTTTTATGAGGAAATTGCGTACTGAAAATATTTTGAAGTGACATTGCGTTCAAAACTCAGTAATGTATACACATAATTGTACAATGAAGAAAGAAATTGTTTTTCGGGGACATTTGCAACATAATGTATGGTTAGTGGGATTTTAATGTAACATTGCGTTTAAAATTCGATAATGTATATACATAATTGTAAAATAGAGGGACAATGTTTTTTTCGAGGACATTTAAAAGGCAAAATATGTTAGTGGGACTTTGGAAGCAAAATTCCCTGCAGATATGCATATTTAATAAATATATAAAATGATGATGAATTTAAAGGGAAGATTACCTTTCATCGACCTAACTTCAAAAATGTTCAATAAATTGTATATTATTCGTAGAATATATGTAAAAACAATTTTATGAGTACATTGCGTACTGAAAATATTTTGAAGTGACATTGCGTTCAAAATTCGGCAATGTATGTACATAATTGTAAAATGGAGAAATAATGTTATTTTAGGGAACATTTGAAACCCAAGATGTGTTAGTGAGTCTTCAGAAGTAAAATTCCCTATATATGCATATTTGTGAATTATGTAAAATGATGGCGAATTTTAGAGAAAGATTACTTTTGATCGACCTATGTCCAAAGATCTTTAATAAATTGTGTATATTGTAGAATATATGTAAAAACGATTTTTAAGAGGAAATTGCGTACTGAAAATATTTTAAAGCGACATTGCGTTCAAAATTCGGTAATGCATATGTTGTAACCCAAATAAGATATTGACCCAAGTAGGTCAATTACGTACTTGGTTCGAACCGAGTACGCTTACCGGTTAAGTATTGAACCAAGTACTCCTTCGCGAGTTACGCTGAACCAAGTTGGATTTGGCGAGTTATCAACTACAAAATGTAAACCTGTTGCGAAGATTAATTTTAGCCAATAAGTCATTTCTAGTAATTTGGCGAAGATTTTCACGTTATGACCGTTTTGGGATTTTTTTACAGGCAAATTTAAATGGAGAAAGGTATATAAGATCTAATACGATAAGTTTAAAAAAACGGATCACGCGTATGTTAATCGAATTCGAGGGTGATAACAAATGCAATAATTAGCTACCTTTTTAATTTTTTTATACAACAATAATAAAATACAATTAACGCATATTAGGACAGTGGATAGAGTCAAATGATAACCCGGGTATAGTGTATCTTTTTTAACGAGTGTTCCCTACTTAATAGGGTTCTGTTGTACTTGGTAAACCAATATACAAAGCATGCTGTGCTTTATACGACGACTTCAAATCCGCGGGGTGTAAAATCAATATAGAAAGTGTTGCGGAGAGGTTGCCAAGGCAAAGGCATTAAGCACGGCAAGGAAAGGGCACAGCAAAGGCAGAGGAATCAGCAAATGCAGGGGTAGGCAAGGCAGGGGTAGGCAAGGCAGGGGTAGGCAAAGGCAAGGGCATAGTAGGCAGGCACCAGAAAAGGCATAAGAAGTGAAGGCAAAGGAACGGTCAGCGCTGGCAAGGCCAGGGAACGGCAGGGGCAGGTAGCTTAATAGAAAATCTCCCCACTACAACTCAAAGATTATGTATACTCAATATGTCTAAGATATGTATCATATTAGGCCAGGAGTATAGAACATATTGAGGTGCAAATATTTCAAATTCAATAGCTCATAAAAAAGGTCTCAAATGTATATCAGGTCAATATACAGTGAATCATGTTAGCAGAATTATGTGCCAATACAAGTATTTAAACAATCGGTTATAACGCCGAAAAAACTATCATTTGAGATTAAAAATGAACTTGGTTCCAATGACAACAACATTAAAAAGTCAAGAATGGTTCTATAAATGAAAGTGATGAATGTACGCAATTTCCCCCTCTACGACTCAAAGATTACCTATTATACTCAATATAGCTAATACCTGCTTGTTGTAGATGCAAGATAATTATATTTTTCCTAGCCCTGTCCAGGATTTGAACCTGGATCTCTCATTTGCATGAGTGCCATAGCCATTACACTAACAGGGCATAAATATATATATATATATGAAAAACTTTAAATGTGCATCTTATATATGCTCACATAGCCTTTTTACTAACTAGACAAGGGGACCTGGCGTTGAAATGTCTGGTTTAGTCACAAGTAACTGTAACACCCAGCGTTAAACGTCTGGTGTAGAGCGATTTATACGTTTTGTAAACAGTGCAACATATTCATGTGGAGCGCTTTAGTACAAGTATGCAGTATATCATAAATTATGTGAAGCACACACAACAGTAAGATGTTTCAGGTGTAATATATTTTTCAAATAATAACTTTTCTACAAAAATACAGTTTATATGTTGTGCCCATCTTATAGCGAATTTCTCAAAATGTTTCTCGCAAAACTTAAAAAGTGAATTTCAATCCAGGGTGAGCGCTTAGTATAGGTAAACAATGTTGCACATCCATATAGGTTTAATACAGAGATAGGGAAATGTTCCTTCTGGCACAGTCGCGCACGAGCACGCACAGACGTCACAACAAGTCCCAACAAATCCAGTACCATGCAGTGCTTGGTGGGGTAAATCCCTAATAGACCGTGTTGAGTAGGGTAAGTCCATATAGAGTGATGACGTCATCATTTTATAAGGGAATTCCCCCCTACTGAGTGTGCTAGAAATTTTTTGACTCATTTGCAGCATACTTTTATGACGTCATCAAATAATCAACGCATGCGCAGTAAAGATGTATCCAATATGTAGGTGAAATCCATGGACCTTGTTGGAATGGTGATAATAAAATGGTACTCTGTTACTGGTGCTCTGTAGAACTGTGCGATAACATAGGCGTCGGGTGCCCCATGAGATACAATCCGCCGCAGGTTAGTACAAAACATATGATTAAATCTGGCTTTTTTCATACCAAGGAAAACATGGCTGCTCATATGGGCGAACATGACGACGACGACGGGTATGTGTACGAGGGCTACTTTTGTAGTAATGCGTGCTGCCTGGCTTACGTGGAGGAGCGAAAGTTGTATGACAGCGCGTACGAAATATCGGTGTGGTTGTTGAAAAGGCGCTATAAAGGCCTACCCGCCCCGAACTGGAGACGCCTCGTCAGATTTGGGGGCGACTTGACGCAAAAGGAATTCCTGGCACATATTTGAACTGGATTATCTTACAGCAGGGTTGTAAGATGAAATCAAAATACTACTATAATAAATGTGCATTAACTGTAAGACAAAAGTAGATATGCTTGGAACCGTGGCGTTCATGACATTCATGGGGGGTATTAGTATATCACTAGCACTTATGGCCATGACATTGGTAAAAGAATCTGAAAAGGAGATGGATAATGGATTACAGATCTTGAGAACCGCATGAATTACCCCCAGGACTATAGGATGGCGGATTAAATATCTTGGTAAGGGATAATATAAATGAATGAAGAACAATGTAAGGACTGTGAACGTATGCTGGATGAGCATGACAGGTGTACCTGTGGGCGCAGGTTTGTGGTACAGGCTAAAATGCTGTGCTGGTACTGCTACCAAGAATATATCATATAGTGGCGGCTGCGTATGCACAATGACATGTAATTCTCTGAAGTCGTTTGGATTACAATAAAAACAAGATACTACAATTTGAGAATGAGCTTGTCAGCCCTAAAATTTTCTACAACTTTGCGACTACCTTTACAGACATTAATGATATCAACGTGGACTGCCTGACGGTGTCAGATCCAATACCTGCCAATGGAGGTAAGGATAATCGGTACATATTAGGGTATCATACACAAGACCTCGTGGTAGCCCTAAGAATAAAGACACCTAAAATATGGTCCCCGAATGGAGTGAATTGGTATAATGCCAGTGCCGTATCATCGATGAGTCTTGATTTCGAGGAGTACCCCGACTGGGTTGGGAAGTATCGCCAAATCTGGAACAAAATCGAGGAGCTGATATCTGAGCAATTGACGACGGAGCCGGTTAAAAAGGACCGTTACGTGAACGCCAAGCTCAAGTACTATAAGGACGCGATCACGACTAAATTCCATGGTATGCCGGTACCCTATGATGAGCCATGCCAGGCCAGTGCCATTCTAGCTATTTCATTAGTATATGTGCAAGGTAAAAACTACTACCCCCAGGTACATATTACAGAATGTCGGTATAAGGACTTCAAAAAGGAATTTTTGCTGAATGAGGATTAGAAAACCATATATTTTATAGGCCCTAGGATGCCTATAAAATATATAAAAATTAAGGCTTATACTCGGGTGGGGAATCTAGATACCACTTGCATACTGCACAGATTGTACGTTTTTTAAAAACTCCTCCCTACCCTCCTGTCTCCCCCTAGCAACTAGCTTAGCACGCTCCTGTTCATTGATGGAGTCAACAATGCGATTGAACCGCTGCCTCATTTGTTCTTTAAGTATCATATACCTTTGCTTCTCCTGCATAATCAGACTAAACTCATACTTATCAATCTCCCCATTTTCTACCATCGGACATGTAGCAGATATCAAACCACCTCCAAAGGATACCATACCACCCACACCTGCCGAACAACCCCCACAAAACCAGCACTAGGATACCAAGGCCGCATTGATCACGACGGGAGTAGGAATCCTCATTGCCTACATCTGGCTTAAAAAATAGTTCATATTACACCTTTCCAACGTAGACCACGACAAATCCAACGGCGGCAGCGATTGCCATGTACAGATGCTTGGCTGCGTATTCGACAACGGTTGCCGCTACCCCCAAAAAGAACGAGACTATGGTACCCATAATCCCCGGCAATGCAACACCTGCCTTACCTGCTAGGTATTTCAGGAACTTTCCGAGCCTTCCAAGCTACTTTTCTACAAACCCCTTCCCTGCGGCACTTCCTCCTGCAGCACCCGCTGCTGCACCCCCTCCCGTAGCTGCAAGTACGATGGTGCATATTAATAGACCAATAGCGGAGACTATGCTCGCTATGGTTATACCCTGCTCCCTGAAGAGGATCTTTAGCTTCTCCAGCAGGGACGTGTCATCCCCAGCAATTTTCATCAACGTTTCCTTGATGGTCCTCAGCTGGCTGTAAATTTGTGAGGAAGGTCACGTGCATTCTGCGTGGCCTTTTTTTATCATTCAATTTTTTGATCTTATCATTAAGATTTTCTATTTCTATATCAATGTTAACCTTTTGCCCCTCGGTTGCCCCGGCCTTCTTCCTCTCAAGTTCTTTCAATTTACCCTTTGCCTTGTCAATCTCGCTATCAAACGAAATGATCTTACTTGCTAGGCTTTTCAGGTTACCCCTTATAGTTTGAAGTTCGAGGTTAAGCCCCCTTCTTTCACGTTCAGTGATTTCATCATTGCCGCCAAATGAAGTTTCCTCTATAAAGTTTTCCGTGGCAATCCACAAATTCCTTTATCGATTCCATCGAAATGATATCATCAGCCCCGTCATTCCCCACAATGTCATCAACCTTTTGCCCAAGTGCCTGGGCCGCTGCCTTACCCCTGTTGGGCGTAGCAGAATAGTGGGGAAAGCCAAGGGCTCGCACGAGATCTGTCTTCAATCTCCTGGCTATCTCCCCGGCAGCTCGCAACCCACCCTTATCTTTTGTAATTAATACTGTAAGGTCTATGTCATTGAAAAAAAGACGTTTCCCTTCCATCGTAAATTCATCGTAGGGTATCGCAATAGGTTTCCTCGTCCTCGAATCCTTACTAAGGGCTTCGTAGAGGTCGTCGACCATTGAATGTAGTAATTTTTTCCTCTGGTCCGAAAGGAGATCCCCTGGAGCACCTTGTTGTTTTCCTTGGTTTGAAGGCCCCGGCGTTGATGGAGGTTTTGGCGTTGGTGGGGGAGCTTCGGGTTTATCATCTTTCCCACCACCATCATCATCAATATCAATGTCAGGTACAAATACTGGATTAGTTGGCATTTATTTAAAAATTTTCCTTATATAATAAACAACATGAGTGTATTTGGAACTACATTGGATCCCAACGCAGAGACGAAGCAGCTCTTCGGCATCAAGGGACGAAAACAACGTGTTCAGATATCTAACATACCCTCTACAATCAATCAAAATGAGGACTTATGCGTTGATATACCCCACATGTCTCAGAATGACGTCATATTTCCTGGAAGTCTCAAACTCCTGTTTGACTTGACGTTGACGGGGACCAATACGAAGCGCACCCTAGTCAGCAATATCGGCAAAAGCCTGGTGAGAAATCTGCCAGTTACCCTGGATGGCAATGAGGTACAAAATATATCTGATTACAATATCCTGGCAGTGTACCGGGACTTGTGACTGCCCAAATTCGATCGGGAAAACAACCTCATTTTAGAAGGCATAAACCCCAACGATGGTACAGTCAGAGCCCTGCAGGTCAAGGCTACTGAGTACGTCGGTACGGATGAGGAGAAAGCCATCGCCGCGGCGTATGGCAACACTTTTTGTATCCCGTTGGGTAGGATGTTTGAATTGACGAGGGATCTCCCTTTTTATCAGGCAGAATTCCATGACAGATTGCAGTTCGTTCTGCATTTCGCGCGGCATGCTGACGTGATCAAAGATGCAGGGACAGCAGCCGTGGGATCTACAGCAGCCAAGGCAGCAGATGCTGCGTACAAGATCACCAATATCAAGCTAGAGTTTGACAAGATCACTCATGAGGGCCTAGCAAGTGCCATGATGTCAAGGTATAATCGTCTCGCGTTACCCTATGAACGGATCCTAAGAAGCAAGGTGGTGGCCATGAAAAAGGCTGATACAAGCTACAACCTCCAAATTGATACGCCCGCAAAGAGTCTCAAAGGTGTCTTGTTACTCTTTATAGACCCTGGGAAAGTGAAGGCCTATTCCGGTGTAAATGAAGTCTTCTATAATCCCAAAATAGAGAAGTAAAGCGTCACGGTGGAAGGTGAACCTAACGAATTGTATAGCCATGCCATGCTTCCCAAGGATCACCTGGAGCAGATTGTCAACCTCTTTGGTAGTCACGACTCTTCGATAACGATTGGGCAATTCTTCAATGAACGGTATGCGTTGTTTATCGATTTCAGAGCATCTCCCGACCATACCCTACATGGTAGCGGGAAGCCCCTACAGAGGCTTAGTGACGGCATTACCCTCCATATGACCAAAAAAGCCGACGGAACTGGGGACATACGCTGTTATGTGTACTTGCTGATGGATGCTCAAATAAACATTCTAGGCGGCCATTATCATTCTGCGGAATATTAGTGACCACAATTTGTATTTGCCTCTGAGGACAAATACAAATCAATATGGAAGAAAACAAGAGATGCTCAAATTGTAAAAAAGTGTTGGCCTTAGATGCATTTAGGATGCTGGGAAATGGTCAAACTACAAAGGCATGCATCAAATGCCTGGATAAAAAGAAACAGCGGCGTGCCAAAAACAAATGCCCCCATGGTAGGCGGATGGAGCAGTGTAAAGACTGTGGAGGAAATCAAATATGCCACCATGAAAGGGTGAGGGCCTATTGTAAGGAGTGCAAGGGTAGTCAAATCTGCCAGCATGAAAAAAGGAGGGCCTATTGTAAGGAGTGCAAGGGCAGTCAGATATGCGAACATGAAAAACAGAGGGCTTCTTGCAAAGACTGCAAGGGTAGTCAGATTTGCCCTCATGAGAAATTGTGGCATCGCTGCAAGGAATGCAAGAAGAGCAAACAATAAATGGCGACAATAGCTGTCATTGTTGCAGGTGCGGCAATTAACGCATTAGCATTTTCGGGGACCAACTTCCTATTTAGCAAACTATCAGGACACGGAGGAGCTGAGCGGAAAAGGCATGACGAAGCGATGGAACAACTACAAGCAGCCCAGGCTAAATGGGTACAAGATCGACAGGCAAAGATCGACTGGTTCGGCAAGCAAAGGGAACTGCAAATAAAAGCGGGGAAGAGTCTTCGCGAGTTGGACGACGACATGGACAGGTATTATATAGCCTCAAGCGAGAAAGCCCCGCAATTGAAAGATTTTTACACACCCTCCAAACAACAACAAGATGGTGAACTCACATTCGTCGTTGGATCACTGTCCCTGCTAGGGTTCGTGGCATACAAGTATTTGTAAGAACGTTTTTGACATATAATAAAACATGTCAAAAGCATCACATATCGTTACCGAAGAGGAGGCGGAAAAACTAAGTCAAATTTACTACACCCCAGAACATCTGTGGACTGGGCGCAAATCTATCAGACTGCTCGCGAAGGAGAGCGCTCTATCCAAAAAGCTAGTAACCCACTGGCTTTCTCGTCAACTGTTGTGGCTGCGGCATATCAAAGGCCCAAAACGTATTGATTACCCTCATTTCACCATTACAGCACCCAATAAGATGCACCAGTTTGATCTACTCTACATGCCACATGATCGGTTGTATGGCAATACGTACAAGTATATCCTGACAGGCATTGACGTTGCTTCAAGGTACAAGGTCGCGAGACCTCTACGGACCAAAAAAGCTAGCGAGGTCGCGGATATGATTAAGGACATTTTTAAAGCGGGACCTTTACGATACCCCAAAACTTTTCAATTTGACAATGACTCCGAATTTAAGTCACATGTAACAAAATTGCTAGAGGATAAGGGGGTGGAGATCAAACGGGCCACCACCAAATACCACCATACATTCACGGCCTTTGTAGAGTCTTATAACAAGGTACTTGCCGAAAGACTCTTTAAGCCTCAAGATGCACAAGAGTTGGTCTCTGGGGAGTCTAGTACCATTTCGGTCAAGCATCTGTACACTATAGTAAACAGTCTCAATAATACCAAGACTGCCATGATTGGCCTAAAACCTAACAAGGCTATTAAACTCGATGATGTCCCGCTTGCGAAAAGTCAAGAATACTTCGAAGAAAAACCCTTACCTGAGGATGGTTTGTACTTGTACCTGCTACAACCAGGAGAGGAGCATGATGATTCGAAAAGACGAAGACAACCCTAACGACGCCGTTGGGAACAAACATACTTACAGGTTGGATCGTATCGTAGCGGGTAGCCGTATTTTGTACTATTTGAAGGACGGCCCTGATCGTAGCTTCGTGTCAGAAGAACTCATGCTAATTCCTGAAGATGTTCAGGTACCTCCGGATGTTATCAAAGAGTGGTAATAGCTCTTCATTCGTCATCATCATCATTCGGATCTCGCAGATAATCCAAAGGATGTAGGGTATAGAACGGGTATCCATGGACGATACCTTTGATGACATTGGGCTCATTTTCCAAATCAATATCGACTAGACGTCTATCCGGTATCGGAAAGTTGAGTATATTGCCTATTGTTGATATATCAGCCAAATCCGATAGCTTCAAATCCCTATCATTGATGATCTGGTAACAGAGTACACCATAGTTTTTCTCTTTAGCCGCAACGATATAGAGCCCTAGGCGTTCAATATCATCCTCTAAATCCTCGTCAATCTCGCTTCTTACAAATGTACCCATGCTTTTTCGCCCGACGCTACCCTGTTTAAAAGCTCTTCGGCGGTTTTATATTCAAACCCCTCGTAGTATACCCCATCTCGATATTTAAAAAATTCCAGGCAGGTAGGGCAATATCCAGTCACCGACCCTACCTTGATACAGCAATGTAGTACAGGTACCTGGATATCGTAGTTGATTGTAAATTGATTTTTTTTATGTATGCTGCCATCTTTTTGATATTTCACTGGCTTTTAACATACACCCAAAAGGGTCAAAAATGATAATTTTAATACCCTTATGGGTATCAAAATTAGCGTCTGCCTAGTCCTCCAGTGACGGAACACCCAGGTCATACAGGTCATCCCGAGTAAGGTCAATAAGACTGAAATGGTTTCCGTAACGCTCCACATGCCCATCCTCCTCAAACCGATTAAAGGAGTGTATACCGTTGGGGTTCTCGATGACGACAATCTCCTCCGCATTAAGGTAGTTGTCTTTGAACCATCTCCTTTTAGTAGAAAGAATGCGTCTTTGAACACGCGCACAGTAATATGGAAGATGATGATATTCGTCGTCATCATGTGAGGCATGCTTTCTGTATATCATAATCATATTGTCCTTTCCGGGATCTTGGGCATGCGGTACGGTACGTTCTTTTAGCACTGTAAGTTGTCGATCTCTGTCCTCTAGCTCATCCCCAAGAAAGACAATTTCATCATCCCTATCCTCCAGATCACCCGCCATCACCGCCATGGTCGCGTCTCTATCCTTTAGGGCTTGACGATGTTCCTTAAGTACATCTTGTAATTTCTGGACGCCTGCCCTGGCGAGCCACTTGATTAGACCTACAGCTTTGGGCTTTCTGGAACGACGCACAATCTCCAATGCATCGTCCAATGTCACGAAGGCATCATGGCTATTTTGGTCCCCCTTTGTGGGTTGGTTAGTAACCAAGTTCATCTCACGACGCGCAAGGGTAGGAATATCCCGATATGACTCGGCAATCTTTTCAATGCCCAAAAATCTACCAATATCGACACGCTTGAACATAGGTTGATTTTGTATGTTGGGCAAGGTTTCAATGGCTTCTGTGTTAAACGTAAGCTGCGACGACATCTTTCTAATATAACAACGTAAGGCAGAAGATTTCAACGTGGTCATTCACAGGAGACATCGTGCCACCCCCTCACTTTTGCCCATAATTTTTACTACCCATAAGAGTAGTGAAAATTGTGCCCGTTTACGACATATCAATATCAAACATACCTTCGAATAGCTCTCGCGTATCATCGTCAGGTAGAGTGAAGTGGTTCTTGTAGAAATTATCCTTGGTAAGGACATCATCCTTGAAGCTACACCAAGCATGCACGGCATTAGAATCGTCACATTCCGGTTTCCTTACAGCCATATCGGGGTACATTGCTCCTAATATGTTTATTCTTGTGCCGAGCTCCTTCCTTTGGCATCGGATCATATAGTGCTTATGCCCGCCTTTTTTTCCATGCTCGTGGGGATCATTTTTATCAACCACGCATAGCACGGTATCACATTGATGCCGGTGTGGGACATGTCTCTGCCTTAGTTCTGAGTTGTCTTGCCTAAGAACATTAAGCTGTTCATCCCTGGCATCAAGATCGTCCTCTAGGATGGCAATGGCAATATCTCTTTCCTCGATTGTCGCAGCAAGCTTTCGCATTTCCCTGGGTAGCACCTCCTCTACAACCCACTCCAAAAATGATTCTCCTTCGGGCTGACCACATCTCAACAGAAAACAATAGAGGCCAGGTTCAGTCAGTAAAATTGTATTTGGCTGGGTGTGGACAGATCTGTCCACACCTTGGAGATCGGCAAAAGTGGTACCTATCCTCATTTTATACTTATCGGGAACATATCGCTGAATGGCTTTTACTCCCGCTCCTCGCTTATATCCTGCGGCTCTCCAGACATCGAAGGCCACGATACATTGACCTTTATCCCCGACATAAAATGATCGGACTTGTTTTCCTTGGAAATAATTAACCGTTGTAAGAGACATCTTTGTTCCATTTTCAGGTAGAATTTTGATTTTTTGTATGGTCACTCGAGAATCCTCCAGGCCCTGGGGTGTTCAAGCCTTACGTACAGGCATGCATGTTTGGATTTTTTCAACTCGGCCTTGATCTCTCCCCAATCGGAGATCATGTTCGTCTCCTCATCAATGAGTCTCAAATCTGAGCGTTCATGAGGATATCACAAAAACAAGGCTTTCTTTTGTCTTCTCAAGTTATTTGTGAGTGCGCTATACGATTGAGTTAATAGCCAAAGACTATGCTTGCGATGCCTACCTGAAATAGCCAGCTCAAGCAACGGCTGCCTTTTCTCGTCGAGACTCTCTTCAGATATCATATCGTCGACTATGAAGAGACTCTCCTCGCCTGCCAGCAGCGACGACAATTTCGCTATCCATTCAAACAGCTCATTTCCAGGCTCTATCAGGAACACATAAGGGTCCTTCCAGAGCGATGCCCTTTCAAGGTAGGTGGTATTCCATCGTAGGGTAGGGCATAGGATGATGATATTGTGATAGTGCTTTTTATACTCCTGCTCGAGTAGGTCCAAAACACAACGTGTTTTTCCGCATGATGTGGGCCCTGTAAAGATTGCCGTGTGGGGGTCTTTTACAGCGTCTAACATTTTATTAATAGTTCGACCACTTCCTATCGTGAATCTTGGGGTATAGCGCGGCACATTAAGAACAGATCCACACACCGCCGTGATTGTTCACCAAAGACCCCCGGCAAACAGGACAGAGCTTGGTATTTTGGGTCTTATATTCAAGTGGTAGTGGAGTATATGTTAATTTACCTTGTAGACACCTCAGTACCTTGCGATATCTCTCAATTAGCAGTGCCTTTTTCTGGCTCTCGGGGGGTGCTTCGAAGAGTTCGGTGTGCTGGGATATGATGTCGCATGTGAGCAGAGTGTAAAGAAGTAGGTAATCTTCATCCTTTTTAAGCCCTTGAATCTCCCTGTCTATTCCGATGGGGTCTACCTTTTGTTCGATAACATGGTCCTTGCATTTGGTATGCCGCGTCTCCTTCGCTTTAGCCAGGCAACCTATACAACTTTTTGTTCCACCATTCCCCCTAATCTTGAACTTGTCGGGGGTTAACACTTTTTTGCACTTGGAACAACATTTGGCCTCCATTTACTATGAAGAGACTCGCCTTGTGTAATGCCTTGGCAACATCAGCAAGCGTTGGGGACTTACCGGTTTCTATATATTTATAGGGTACCTTGTGATGAATATGCAAAAACTCGTAGTCTTCCCAGGTCATACCCTTAACAAACTGAGCTTCAATATGAGCCCGCAGTATAGCCATGAGCTCCTTGTTTTCATGTAGGGGCCGGTTGCTGGTACGGCACCGTTTCCTTGAAGCTTTGTTGGAGGCGAGGCATTTAATGCACTGTCGAAGCATTTGACCATTGCGTTTTCTAAAATTGTCTAATGGGAGATCATGTTTACATTTTGTACATTTTTTACCCTCCTCCATGTTGATTTCTATCTCTCGTAGAGAGATAGAAATTTTACTAGGCGGTCTATTTAGGTTTCGGCACGATACTCGCGGGGAACCATCCCTTCTTCACTGCCATCTTGCGACTCGCCCGTCCCGCCGCGAAGTAGGCAGTCATCTTGAGGACGTCATTCATGTCCATTTTGGCAGAGGGTCTCGTTATCCCTAGAAATTTCTTGCCCCCAAGGGCATAAGCGAAGGTAAAACTAAGGTCCACAACGGTCTCATATAGCATGTCCAGGATCTCCTTCTCTTTTGGGGTAACGTTGCTTGTAGTCATTTATATTAGAGCATTTTAAAGAATTCAGGATGAGCCTTGTCATTTTGAGGTTCTGGATTAGTTGATAGCTTGCTAGATTCATTTTCACCTCTACCAAACTTATACCAGACGCATACTCCTATCGCCAATATGGCAAGCGTACCCACACCGTAAATGTAGACATTGTCTATTGACTTACTAGGACCTGATACAGGTTCTTGATCATCTGGCGAAGAACCTTTGCCCACGTTCTTCTGCAGGTTGGCCTTGTTTTTACGGTTCCATTCCGCAAGTCTCTTGCCAGCAGCAACAACAGCAACCTTCATTCCTCTTGGTTATGACTTGGTTAGTAGACTCCTCACTCATTTCTTATAAGTCTTATGGCTTATAAGAAATTTAAATGTAGGCCCTTAGGGCTCTTTCTCCTTAGTCCCCTCCTCCTCCTCCTGTTTCTTTTTCATATGCATATGCCGGGCCGTGTGTCCTTTTTTGGGCAAAAGGTGTCCTTTGCCTTTCCTCAGGACCTCCTTCAGGGCCTGGCGCTTATCGATGGGTTTCTCTATCTGTTCATATTCTGCAGAGGTGGTTGTGTCGAATACTTGTGCGATATCGGACATCCTCTTTATTGTACGTCTATATCGAAAAAAGCAAAAAGCAATCATGGCATATGGTAGAAGTATAGTGATATACAAACACACTTCCATTTATTCCCCGGTAGGTACCAGGCGGCAATGGCCACGGGCTAGTGTGGTAACCTGATCAGGTTGAACGATCCGTTTATCGTCGGCCCTGTTAAGTGCTAGCTTGTTCACCTCCTGGGTGTATACTTGATGGTTCTTGTTTTGAATTAGGACTTGGTTCTTGTATATATCAACGCCCTCCTCCAGACATCGCCTATAGTCGTCAAAAGTGATAGACTTTTTAGTCACACATCTCTTCACGCCCTTCGCTTTCCTGTCACCGCCCTCTTTTGTGAGACTCTCATAGGCATAGAGCTTTGCCCTCAGTGTGATGAACTCGGTCATGACCTTCCCTGCAAGCTCGTCTTTCATCAGGCCCACGACCTTCTTGTTTTTTCTTATGGGGAGAGGCCTGTTATCATCAGGATTATAGGCACTTGTGTCAAATCGATCTTCAACATCGTCCTTGATATCACGGTAGAAGTCCTCCGTTCGAATGTGGTACACAAAGCTGTCTGTTTCAAAGTAACAGAGCTGTAGCTTGCTGCCATATTTGGGTTGCATATAGTCGTAGTGGAACTCGTACATCACCATTTTTGACAGATCCAGGATGGCCTGCCCTATATACACGGGTTTGTTCATTTTGCCCTCTGTTTTACCCATCTCTACACCTAGGAGGTGCTTGCTAAACCGGCTTCCACCCTTGAAATTCGGCTTTATCACGAGTTTCGTGTACTTGTCCTCATTGGTAACCAGCTGAATGTTGCGATGATTCCGGATATTCTCCATGGTCTTGCCAAACACGCTCAAATTCATCAACTTGTAAAAATCCTTCTCAAACTCGTTCTTCGCGTTTGTTCTCAACCCCGTGTTGTGATCTATATAGCCCTTAAGCCAGGGTTTCTGGTTAAACTGGATGACCCTGCACACTCTCTTCAATTCAAGCCCATGTTTTAAGGCCTCGTGAAGGGCTCTGATGTGTACCACGTACTTTCGCTTGTCTTCCAAATTGGGTACCAATTTCTCGACCTTGTGAACCGTCGTGCGTTCGGGTAGGAACGGCAACTCGTTATGTCTATCGTGTAGTCTCTCGGGGTAGTCGATGTCAACCTCTAAAATGTACCCATGCCTATTGTCCCTAACGAGCTTCTCGATTCGCCTTTCTGTGAGTGCCTCGATGTTCGATACCCATTTGAAGCCACCTGTCGGGAGGTCCTGCCTCATAGCCCATCCGTACAGGTTGTTCGCGTCAAGGTATTGGAGGTAGGAGGATTCAGCCTCAGGGCTATACTGATCCCCCATATACTTATTATTTGCCTTGGTATAACGGTGTACGGCCTGGGTTATACCTCCTCTTATACCCTTCTCGAACATCAGGAGCATGTCGGGGTCCGTGAGGAGCTCTAGCCTTATCCCGGTATACTTGAGTGCCGCCTTCCATGCCAAACCAGGTGCGGAGTAGAAATGGGCAGGATCGAGTTTGTAGTTTGTAAGGCACACGTCTCGAAACGTTTCAAACACGTCGGCCAATAACAGGACGTCTATGGTGAGATATATATCATGATAGTCGCCGATGGTGACGTTATCACCCTCTGGGGTAATACAATTCCATACCTTTTTAGCATAGGTATAGTCATTGTCGCTGATACCCTTCATATTCAGCTTACTGTAGAATGCCTCCTTTGGCGGCAGCCCCAATTCTTCAAATCGTTGCCATCCGTCCATATACTTGTACGGGTACAAGCCTTTTCGAAGCATCAGCCTGAAAACATCATCTTTGTCGATAAATCTGGCCATGGATGGTACGTTTGCCTTTCCTGGTCCCTATTAAGTTGCTTCGTGGTATTCGAGTTGCAATTTTTACAGTAGAATTTTGCCATGTATTCAGCGTCTATGCCTCGGAATTCGAGACATGTATCTGCACACTGGTGACATTTCATACCGGCGGCGTTTGTTCCAATGAGGTTGCTTGCCAATTTGTCCAGGCTTGATGGCATGAATCGACAACTATCGATGAATCGAATTTCTATGGTCTTGTACGTTTCTCCATCACCATATCCCATGCCTGCAAGCGGTACCTTGATTTTCACGTTGAAACTGATATATTTTTCAGTATTCTCTGCTATGCACCCAATGTCCTGGGTGCCGTACTTCTCGCCCAGTTCTCGGATAAACAGGTGTGCGTCGTACCCCGAGAGATTGTGGAAGATGACGGGAATATGGCCAGGTATTTTGTATCTGAGGTTGCAGATCGCGTGCGCTGTACCTCTATACAGCCCCGTATAGTGACAGTGGTCTCGAACTTTACGGCTATACTCGCAGTCGTCAAACGGCTTCATGCAGATGTGACATTTCGATGCCCCGTCATGTTCCCTTTTTAACACCTCTGTTAGAGGCAACATGGGTTGCTGCGGGTAGGTTTTGTAGAGACGCTTCACCTCGTCCTCCAGGTGGTTCACGAAGCGGGTGACGCAATCCTTGCCGCGGTACACCGTTAGGGGATCCGGTACATCCCCATAGGCAAAGGTACTGTATGTACACCAACCAGACGGTACATGCTTACTCAGCTTTTTTGTCTTGGTCTCCCTGGCATCTTCTACCGGGATGAGTAGACTCTCGAAGTCCGCATAGAGAGCAAATGGTACCTTAAATTGCATCTGGCCATGTCTGTAGAATAACCATTTTTCAGACTCTCCCAGCATCGTAATTTTAATAGCCTCGTGGTCCTTGCAGTATCCATAGTGTTTGTTCCTTGATTCAACCGTGTTGAAGCCCTGTAGGCAGTTCAGGCAAAAGTGCATTGCATTCCTATTCTTCGAGGTCTCCTTGCATAAGGAGCCTCGATAGACTTTTGACAGCTGTGTAGTGGGTCTTTTTGTCATCCGTGATAAGCAGTAGATTCACCTGCTTGCTACGTCCGTTGTGCACCGATCGGCGCAGGATGTTGATCTTCTTCCCCGTCACATACAAGACGTTTACCGCAATGTCCTTGTTATTCTCCTCAAACTTGTATATTTCCTTGATTTGTGTAGGGAACTCTATACCCTCCCAATTATAGAGGGGAATATAACGATGCATTTGTGATGTTCGATTTGGATTTTTTTCAATCTCTGTATGGTGTAGGGATGCTATAACGGCCCATTTGAAACACTCCTCATCCTCGTTTTTTGGGTTGATGATGGCCTTCTTTGAGGCTATCCATTTAGGTATCTCTATATACGACGAGCCCCTTGTTAGCCGCAGCTTATGGAAATCTACATCAAGGTATAGGATTCTACTGATCGTGAACCCACTTTGTGGTAGCGCAGGATGTTCCACGTGTGTCTTGATTTGGGCAAACATCCTATCCAGCATGTCGTCCACGTTGCTACCCTGGAAGGCTGAGGCCATATTTGAATTAAAGGCCTTCTTAACCTCAATATACTCATCGTTGGCGCCCTCCATATTTGATGGCTTCTTCCACATGATCCAGAGGGACAGCTGTATCTTTGCTCAGCCCATATCTTCTACCTGCTCCTCAACCAATGTTTTGACGTTAGTTCGCACCATTCCAATATAGCCGTCGACGTCGGCTCCTCCTATACCGGTAATGCGAAAACTTTGAAATGTCCTATGCAATGCGTGCTTATGTTCCTGAGGTGTGTAGTCATGCTCCGGCTGATTGTAGAGATTTTGGATATCTGGAAGATAGTCTTCCTCGGCCTCTTTTTCTACCTCGTCATGAAGCGTAGGTTTCGTGTTGGCTGTCCTGTTATAGAGCCCCATCACCCTACGCTTAAAGGCTGTATAGGTTTTCTTGACCCCTCCTTTATAGGCCTTGGAACAGCGTTCACAAGCCAGTTGTACTACCCTTTCATCTTATCCCCTACAACCGAACGATTTTTCGACAGTTCCTGCTTCTCGAAGAGGTCCATCTCGGATGGGGGCAATAGTCAGTTGTGCCATTCCCGGATTTTACCCCATATAGTTGGACGGGCCTTTAGCATCTCTTGCCTCTCAAAGATGTTCATATCCTCCGGTGTTATAGGTTTAGCTGGCTTTCGTACATTCTCCAACATATCCACTAATTCAGCCTTGCGTAGCTTGTAATACCCCATAAGTCCACGACCTTTTGCGATATTACGTAATTCTTTCACTGTGTGTGTATTCATTTCTTTATTGTAAGATTTTTTGTTTTGTCAGAGTATTTCATTCTGCTCAATCAACACATCTTTACTGCGCATGCGTTTGATTATTAGCATTCTATAAGGGAATCCCCCCTGTATAATGCGCTAGAATTTTTTGACTCATTTGCAGCATTGATGACGTCATCACTCTATAGGGAATTTACCTTGGATGTATATGACTCAACAAGGTCTATTAGGGATTTAACCCACTAAGCACCGCATGGTACTGGATTTGTTGTGACGTCTGTGCGTGCGCGTGTGCGACTGTGCCAGAAGGAACATTTCCCTATCTCTAATACCATTTCAAACAAAAAATTAGCGTAACTTCTGTTAAATAGAAACACAGGTAACAGCTTGTTGTTAACACTGGGCTGAGTGATTTGTATAAGTATACTGTTTCGCACATACGTTTCGGCATAATTCCTATTTCCAAAAAACTATCCTAACTTTGGTTCAAACAAACAGACAGTTAACAACCTGTTGTTATCCTACGCACCTAAAACAATTTTACTTTGTGGAAAATTTTGTAACATTTAAAATTAAAAATACAGTTTATAACCTGTTCTTACCCTCTCAAAGTAAAAAAAAACTGCAATATTTTATGGATAAAGTTCCCGTGAAAGATCAAAAATTAACCGTGACATCACATAGGGGTAAGACATTTTCCATAAAAACTTTATTGCAACTTCGGCTAAATAAAAACAGCCCGTTGTTACCCAGTCCAGGTAAAAATCAAACAGCAGTATATATATATGTTTATTTTCATGACAGTAGGATAAAAAGCTCTTGTTCCAAACTGAACAAAAACTTTAAAAGAATAAAAATTAATTAGGCTAGCAATTATTAGGTAGCAAACCTATAGCTAGAGCTGGCCTGAAGCTTGATATCCCGCATTGGTGAAAGTTCATGTCAAGTTACAGAAACAGAAATTATCGTGACATTATTTGTATACATATCGGGAAATTAAATAACAAATATATAATGAATATATTTAAATTTTTTCAATACATTGTTGACAATTACATGAGAATTTAAAACGCCTCAGTAATAACAAATTTTGATGTATATATATTGAAATAATTTCACTTTTTGTAACTTTAGCCGCACTGGTGTATGCTCACCGGTATGGTAAAAAAAGTTTATTTCCTGACGTGCGTAGCTACAATCGTCCATAAAAATATGGCTCTCTCCATTCCCCCTCAATGTTAAAAAGTGCCCTTTGTGGCTGAACAGAGTAAACGATTACACTTGACCACATTAACCTTTATATAAACATTGATCATGAGTAGGGATGGAACGTACTATCTGCAAAATATGTGGCTAGCTATATGTTCTTTTGCTGACTTTGCTAATTTTTTTGGTTCTTGGTTTTTGGTATAAAATTGCCAGAGACAACAAATTTTGTGGACGATTTTAGCTAGAACAAGCTTTATGAGAGGGCATTCCTACAGAATACAGAATAGAATTATCTCACTCACTGTGTAGTATATGTATAGCTAGCTAGCTAGTTTGTTAGAAATAGCTGTCCAAAAGAATTTTTTCTATGCTAGCTATGTAGCTGATTTTATGCTGATTTTAAGCTAGCTAGCTTAAAATAGTGATATATATGCTAGCTAGGTTTAGGTGTGAGTCAGGATAGAAAGGGGTTCATTACATGTAAAAAAATAGTGATATACTAGCTAGATTAACATACCCTTTCTTTCTTCGTTTTTTTATCATAACAAGCCCTTCCGTCAGTTGCGATATGGCTTAGATTAACGAAAGTTTGAGTTTGAGGCGATATGTGTGCGAGGAAAGGTCATGTGATATTAGTAAAAGTGATTTATGTATCACATGGCTAAAAAGTGTAGGCTGACTAACTCTTAACTGGAAACGGTACAAATTACGCTAGGCCATCTTTAAATAAACAAAAGCACTCCCTCGCTATGTCAATAAAAAAACACCTTGTCTCGCTTAATTTAGCAATTATATAGGAGAATGACCGGATTAAAGTACTGGGCAACCCAGTCCAAAAAAAAGTGGCACGAAAATTCAATGATTTTGATGTATAGTGGGGGCGGAAATCCTATACACCCTCCACCCTACTTATATTTGCCTAATTAATGAGGAAATGGGCTCCGCTACTCTCCGCAATAACTTGTGGAGGTCCTTTTAAACCGTCGTAATATAGGATGTTATCACGTTGTCTTAAAATAGCCGTATAATGCTGGCTTCGCAGTGCGTTGTGTAACGTTGTTCCCAAATGCATCAATCTGAAATAGCATATAATGTATGTCAGTGTTTTTTTAGAGTATGTTTAATGTTTAAAGCACCTTAAAAAGAGAATATTCCATTGAACTAAACTAAACAATAGGCAAAGAGAACTTGATTCAACCAAATTATAATTCAGTAAAAAACTTTACCGTTGTCCATTAAGTAGAAGTATCTCTTTTGGTAATTTTTCTTAGGAACTTGATTAAGTCGGGTTAACATAAAGACTCTAAATGCTGATATGCTCGTTGTCCGTCTTATAAAGATTTCTGCTAAAACTGTATTTAGAGCTCGCATTTTGCAGATCTAAAGATACTTTGTTTTTTTTTACTTATTAGCTTGTTCCCCAGGCTAATTCCCCAGGATACAAAAGTATTTTAAATACTTTAATAAAGTACCAATTTTTTTTTCTTTCTAAAACAAAGGGAACATAAGAAAAGAGCACAAAATTATTTAAAGTAAGTATAGTCCGTAATTGTAGCTTGCATCTTAAAAGATAATGCAGTTATAAATAGAAAAGTTAAAAAGTACACAAAATAAATATATATAAAAAAATCAAAAAAATCATGGGGTTTTATCTAGAGATTTTCATGGTAAATCCGTCTTAGACAAAATTTGATCTTTTACACACCAGAAGCTCAAAAACTAATTTTTTGAGGAAACTACATAGAATATATAAACCTTTAGAAGTTGCTAAAAAATAATTTTTTAAGGACACAGCACTCCGAGCAAACGTTTTGAGCAAAGTTATTAAAAAGTTATGATAATATACTCGGACTGTGTGTCCAATAAATCTGCTAAAACATATTGTAATAATAAAATAAAAAGGAGATATGTACAACAGATAATAAATACAATACATGCATAAACATAATTAATTGCAGTTGTCTAAAAGCAACTGCTCAGCTTCCTTTGAAATCCAACAAACACCTGCTTCGCTAACGACGTGTATAACGAAGAACTGCTTGGAATTCTTACTTACACGAACAAGGTTGTTCCACACAATTTTGCAACTGTCTCCCATACTGTATGACCTGGTGGCTTTTTGTTAAACCAGACGCCCTCTATTTTCCTGTTTGATACCGAAACAACTCGCAATAGCCAAAAAATTTCATCATGGCCTGGTTCAGCATACACAGCAAGAACGCAACCAACTTTTATTTCCGATTTCGGTAATACTAAATCGAATAATATATTAACAAATATATTAGCAACAGATTTTTAACTTTACACATGGTCTTTAAAAATTCAGAATTCAACTTACAAGATGCTCCATCAACAAAATTACCACCAAAATAATTTTTCTCCACAACAGGAACAACATTACTTTCTTAAAATATTATCATTGTTGTTAGAACACATTTGAAACAGTAATTGTTTAAAGCTATTAAGAAAATGGTGAGTAAAAAAGAGCAGAAATAAAGTTAATCAAAACTACCACTATGAAATTACCTGTTATATTGGCTTCTTTAATGCCCTGACCTACATGTAACAAACAATTGAGATACAAAGCACAGTTCAATGACTGAATTTCAGAATATTCTTAAATCAAATTTCGCAGAAAAGGAACAAAAAGGAAAAAGTTAAGTACACAAAAAAGGTGGTAAAAGTCACAGTTTTTTTAACCTGCAACAGATGTAACATCTTTTAAAAGAATATCAGAAATCAAGTGTGATTTTACTTACCAGTTGTTGTAATAGTTGCCACTTCATTGGCCCTGTTAATCATACCATCACTTCCTAAAAATGAAATTGAAATAATAATTAACCAAAAAAGCCAAAAATCATCTCTTTGCACATATAGATACATTTCAATCTAATAACACACCTGAACTACTTTGCAGCCCATTCTCCATGTGCTCTACAATCAGATCTACAAGCAAAAATGTTTTTTGATTCACATAATGTAATCACATAATGTAATCACAACTTCAATTCACTACTTAACATAAAAAAATAGATGTAAACCTGTGTATTCTGGTTCTGCTTTTTCAGAGTCTGGTTCCATAGATTTTTCATTATCTACAAAAAATACAAAGCTTGTGAAAATCAAAGAAAACTTAGCAAGTGTCATTTTTAAAACAAACAGTTCTTCTAAAAAGGTTTACGGATCAACTGTAGATATTTAGTTGAGAAAAATATACCTAGGAAACTCTCTTTTAGTGCCTGTATCATTAACTGACCCGATTCGGTCATGTTTTCTTTTGTACCTACGAAATTTTCTGCAAAACCTGGAGTGGCAAAGCAATGAGTGGTAATATTCAAGTTTTTTCTTTTAACGTAGAACACGTATGCATGAACATGACGTTCATGCATACGTGTTTCTGATGTAGACCTAACAAGTAAAGTAGACAAACATTAAAAACTCATCACAAAAATTCAAAAATCTTAAAACATTACAATTGTTTTACATTAAACTATGCATGATAAGTAAGGCATCAGCAACATACTCAACCATGAATTATATCTTTTTGCAGGGTAGCATTTGTACTTCCTGCTGGCACATAATCCTGGACAGTTTTTCGCTTCCTTGCTATTATTTCACCACACATTTTGCATTTTCTGCTGGCAATTTCATTTTCACTATTACAAGAATCACAATTCTAAAAATCAAATGATAAAATAACAATAATGACAATGACAATGACAATGACGGCTATCACCTGCTATCAAAGTCTTTTAGTTATGAAGTAAGAATTGAAAAAAAAAAAATTTCTACCAGTGTGCAAGAAATCATATTTTGATCAACTACGATAGCCTTATTAAAGCTATAAAAAGCATACGTCTATTTCTCAATAATTTAAGATGTTAATGTAGTAATATATCCCCTTCTAAGGTATCAGTAAAATAGCATACTTAAAAATTGGCAAGAAGAAAATGTATATATAGATAAAAACAGTAAACAACAACTGTATATAGTTATGAAAGGGTTAATACCTTATATCGTTTTTTAAAAACTATGTTCTGTTTTTTTTTCTTCCTTTCCATTCCTGGACCTTGAAGTATCTTTGTTAAAACAGAAAAAAATAGATTATGAACACATTTTAAAGCAATATTTTATTCAGAGTTAAAATTACACACAATAGTCCAAATAACCTTATTTGGCGAAGAGATATTCAGCAGTTGCCTGAGCCTTGATTTTAAATTATCTCAAAGCGAGGCTAAATTTTTCTTATTATTTTCCCTGCTTTCTTTAATCTGTTATAGCAAATCCAATTTGATGACGTCACATGAAAGTTATGAAAGGGTAGAAAAATAATTGATTATTTTGCACTGAATTGTCATTTAAACACTTCCAATTTATGATTTACTCATCATTTTTACCGTTCGAGCTTAACAAGGTGCAAACGTTCTCAATGACCGTTAAATGGATACTTCTCAGTTAAAATTCCTCTTCGTGGATACTAAGTTCTCAAACTCTTATGTAGGAAGAGATTATCAGTGGTAATGGCCTTGAAATAGAACATGCATGTTACATTGAGCTATGCAACAATGACTTGCTTTCTTCAATTACTTGTTGCTTAGATATAGTGGTAAAAGTTACTTGTTAAAAAAGAAGCAGAAAGGGTTTTGCTTTAAGGTTTAAAGACTATAGCTAGGGTACTTTACGTAAAACGTGTGTTTGTTAGCATTGAAATCTATCTATTAAAACTGATTTTCTTAACATTCGTACTCGTTTTGAAATTGTTTACAGACCCACCCTGTTGGCAGAAAAGACTGTTACCGTAACTAAAGTTATTAGTGCCACCACCGATCCCTCAGCAGCTCCCTTTCTAGTAGCACGTCACTACTATTACTAAGCGTGCATATTTTGCATATGAATCATAATGAAATCATTTTACTACTTGAAAAGATCATTTGGACTGGGAAAGGAGTCTAGCTAGCTAGCTAGCATAAAAAATATAGCTAGCTCTAGCTAGCTAGCTAGCTATACTAGCTACAGTTAAAAGCTATAGCTAGCTAGCTTCCTTTCCCAGTCCAAATGGGGCATGCATTACTTTGAAAACTATTTAACTAAGGCTGAGGGCTAGACCAGCTAACTAGCTAGCTTCTCAGACATCAATACGAAAATTCAAAAACACCATGACAAACACTTGATACCAATAAAAATAATCAGACCTATGATGCTAGAAGCATAGAAGAAGTATTTTGCTGTATCATGAATAAATTTATACCTTGTGGAATCGCATCCTCGTGTGTTTGAGAATGTTTCTCATTATCAATATTGCTGTCAGCCATGCTGTTTTGAAAATATGATTCCTTTACGGGAAAGGGTCTGGGTACTAGATACACGATATATCGTCCTCATATAAATTATGATTATCATAATATCTTTTGCGCGAACATGTTGTCTCCTTTCATTGTTACTCGGGCTAGCTGTAGCAAACTTAACCCATTTTACTTAGTATTGAATAATAAATGCTAGCCTAACCTTAAATGTAGCAATAGGGTAGCTAAACTGCCTGCTTAAGAACAACATGAATCAAAGTCGAAGTTGTTCTCTTTTGTAATCATTCGTTGGTGGTATTTCTGTATAAGAACTATCATATTCTTGCCCATGTCCTGTTGTGCTATTGGCTCACTTTTCACAAATGACACCATGTAATCGTGTTTTACTATTCCCCGTGACGGATACCGAGGTTTGGTAGTGATATATAACGGAATTAATTGTCTTTTAGTATATTGCCACATCGTCCGCAATAAGATGTTATATGGAAAAGAAACAAAGTAAGGCTTTAATTTAGAGGACTATCCAATTTAGACTTTCTGATGAAAAGAAACGAGGAGGAATGTACTCGCGTATTAGAATGAAATAAAGTTGACAAACATGATCAGTAAATAATGGATGAAAGATTGACATTATTTCACGTCAACACTTTTTGGCACGTTAGCACGTCATTAATCACACTCGTTATGTGCCTAACCGAAAGTACCTTGTGTGTAGGCGGCCTACCTAACTTTTTTTTTCTACCTCTTCTTCTGCAGCTTCTCAGTGAGGGAAGAAAAAAGAGTCAGGTATTATTAGATCAAAACAACAACAAGAAAAACAACAACAAGAAAAACAACAACAGATATATACAATAGTTTAAAAAGTGCAGGTACAGGCAAACTACTTGATATTTGAAATTTTTACTCTAATTAAAAACAAACTCACAACACAACAAACTACAAATAGGAAAGAACCAACACTGATTTAGCACATACAATCAGTCAAAAAAATATTTAGCCCTATTAGTCTAATAAGAACAGATATCGTTAACTACAATATACACATTTTGTGTCCATCTGGCCAGGGCTGCAATAGTTTTATATGCTAAAGTCGTTATCGCCATGTTGGTAGAACCACAACCATTGTCCACACCTGTTAGCGTAACTGTTGCGTCATTCACTGCTTTTTTAGTCTGCCCCAGTCCCCTCTTTTTGCGCGTGCTTTTCGTTCTTTTCAGTAGCTTTTACGAAACAATCAAGAGAACACGTGCTCCCTTTAAGGCCTTATAGCATGTTGAAACATCGTTTGGAAAGTGTCTATGGCCAGAAGATTTGAATCTACAAAAGTAAATGTACAAAGTTGACATCGGTAGACATCCTGAATCGGAAAGAAGTTCAGAATCACAGCTCGCCGAAGTTGGTCGAAGGGTAAATTATTCGTACACACCCCATCTTCTAATATCACTCTTTCTGTTTCCGTAAATTTCAACAACTTTCCTCACAAATTTCTTTTGTTTTAAGAGAGTCCAAAAGTCGACTGATTTTAGAGCAGAAAACAAAGGAATCCAGAGCAACAAAATCGGCGAAATGTAGTTCGGGTATTTTGCATTACCTGAAATTTCCAAAAAGTAACAAAATGTTGTTTAAATCGACCATAGTACTTGGCAAGGAACATCAAAGGAGAGTCATGCCTCAGCGAACACTCCTGAGTTGAGACAAAAATTAATAACATGCGAGTTATTAATTTTTATCTCAACTCAGATCCTGGGCACAAAGAAACCTTATTAGACGCTTATAATAAAATTATGCGTTGCTTTAAACCAATTACTAGTTTTACATACACAGGGTTTTCTAATTGGCAACAGGCGCTGGGAACGAGGTTGTTTTTTTTCATAATACATGTGAGCATAGGTTACAAAGAAAGTATAAAAAAAAGTTTGTGGAAAGGACCTGGTGAGTACTTTTTTTCGGCTGTACGTTATGTGCTGCTCAACCAGTGAGTGACATGTATAGGAAGTATGGTGTTTAAAAACATTTTGTTTCTTCAAAAGAACAATGACAAAAAATGGGACTCTGAAGTACGGAGTATGAAATAAGAATGGAAGAAATGATAGTAAGCAGAATTATTTATAAAAAAATCAAACAAACCACCGCAACAGCTGTTATTCAAGGAAATCATCCCCCACAGCTGCTGTCCATTCGTTTGTAAATTAGACGAAACTGGCCGAACAACTCATTACTTACTTACTTAAAGGCGCGTAATCACCCTGTAGGCAATTTTTTTTTAGGTGCCTATTTTATTGTAAAAATTGAAGGATATACATGAAAAAACGTTATCCTGAAAATTTTATTGAAAACTGACTACCAGAACATGATCAAATGTTTCATGGAAATAACTCACCCCAATTTCTCTTCGCCTACAGAACCGCCATTGCATTTCATTGCACGAATCATGCGATAAAAAACGCACGGCAAAATCGATCACATGGTTGCTGGATTCATGCCATTACAGAAAAAATAATGAATGACGGAGAGCATCCGTAGCTGTGTTTCCATCGTAATGCTTTTATAAATGTATCAACAAAGTTTCGAACATGATAAATCAGATAAATCAATCGAAGTTTCTGTGTTATTTTTTATTATTTAAACGTTTTAACTTACTGAAATCAGACTTCTTTGCAACAACGACCTCTTCTTCTTGTTGTTTCGGAAGATAGCTTCGCCTCACTAGCTGTCTTACTTTTTGATTATTTTCCTTTGTTCAAACAGTTAGTCGTTTCCTTACAGAGACATCAGATCTACAATCACCCACATAAATATTGAGACTTTTCGATTTTTGACAAAAAAAAATTCACAAACTCGCACCACAAGTCTTCTCAAACTCGACGTACTGCCTCCAGGCTCACGGCACTTCAGCTCAAAGTCTTAGGAAATTCTGAATTCAACTAGTGAAACCTAAAAGTTCACTAGAACGAAGCCTTACAGTGCTGCTATAGGCTAATTATAGCTTTTTACATGTTTAAACCGTCTCAGTTGGAAAAATGGACATTTGCGTCAACGGCCTATTCTGGTTTTTTGATAGAATTTCTAGTTTGTCTCAAAGATTATGTGGATGGTTGTAGACAATTAGAATACCTAAATTTTCAGAATTTCCCCTTTTGATGCTCTAAATTTAATTATCTCCATAGTGCTTCAACTATCTTCAACTATCACAATGAGCATTCTCCCCCGTTGGGTTTTTTGCTTATAATATGCAATAATCCCGGCCATGATAATAAAGAAGAGAGAGCGTGATAAGCATTAATTATCATAATTAATAACCACGAGACAATGCTGTGATTTCTTCTTTCTGTTTTGTTTTGCCTGGTCTCTAAAAACAATGGCGAATAGAATAAAGAGAAAATTAAATCTAAGTGGAGAAAGTGATACGGATGTTTTTACTTCTTCTGTGCCTTTCCAACAGAAACTCTGGGATAAAATTTCTTTCCATTTGTTGATGCCATGTTTTACAAAGAAAAACAAGCCAAAAAGAACAGCGTGAACGGAGCCTACCGTAATGGCGATTTTATCGAACTCCATCTCAGTGCTCATTTTAAGTTAAGGCCGTTTGTTTACCTACGGCTTCACACGAACATTTTGCGACGGCCCGCTTATTGGACGGGAATAAGAGATCAACAAGTTAAATCGTTAAATATGGCGGCTAGAAAAACAACAATAAATGTAAGATATTAAAGTACCATTATTTCCATTTTTAGTGAGTTTTATATCCTCAAATTTTCAGGAAAGTCATAACTCCGTCTGAACTTTGAAATAAATAAAAAAATGTAAGTTTAAAAAAAACGTTGGGTTCTACAACCATCCACATAATCTTTGAGACAAACTAGAAATTCTATCAAAAAACCAGAAATGGCCGTTGACGCAAATGTCCATTTTTCCAACTGAGACGGTTTAAACATGTAAAAAGCTATAATTAGCCTATAGCAGCACTGTAAGGCTTCGTTCTAGTGAACTTTTCGGTTTCACTAGTTGAATTCAGAATTTCCTAAGACCCTAAGAAGACTTGTGGTGCGAGTTTGTGCAATTTTTTTTGTCAAAAATCGAAAAGTCTCAATATATTATGTGGGTGATTGTAGGTTGATTAAAAAGCTTTTCTTTTCCCATTTCTTTTTGGTTTGTGTGACCATGTGGATATTCTTTACTACAGGTAACTGTTTACTTTTGATCTACATTTCTTGGGGTAATAATAATTTTTCAACCTTTTTTCCATATTTGCAATGTCGAACTTAGTGCGTGGTCGAGAGGCCTACATGAAAATATGAGACATTATTGGCGTACTTATCAGGGAACGTGCGGTCATTATCTCATTGAACGTGCCTCACCGACAACGTATTTATATTTTTTTCGCTCACACCGACAATCAAAATTTCAGCCAATCAGCGACGTGAATTCATATTGTGAATTGAATTTTAAGGAGGTTTACCTGATGCTCTCCCGTTTGACCTCTACTTTGAATTTTTTCTACTTTCCGTGGCCCTGTACCGTAGTCGCCTTGTTTGTAGGGAAGCTTTGCAATGATTTCAAGTACAGCCAACGCTATATTCAAGCCAATGCGGTAAATGGATGTAAAAACCAGGTTTACAAGTTGTCAAAAAGATATCCTGTCAATAAAATATAAAGTCGCTCTCCATATGAGGTACTTTTATAGTATTTTACACTAAATTCAACAATGCTTTAATATAAAAACGCTACAGAAGAAGTGTGATTGGATTTTCTTATGAGTAGTCACGAGGAATTTCATCATGACTATGCTATCTTTTGAAAATAAAAATGGTGGGCTTTAAAGGCGTATTGTTAACTTCAGCAAGCTGGTGTGTATCTGGTAAAAAACTGTAATACAAAATGAAGGATATTTATTCACAAAACTTTCAAGGAACTTAAAAATATTTCTTGAGAAAAGTAGGTATATTTTTTCTTCTTGTTTCGTATTCAGATCATTCACACAGGTAACACATTTTTCTTCTTCAAGTTTACCGACGTGCAACTAAAATATAACTAAAAATACGGTAACCGATAACACTTGTATATAAAGACAACAACATTCTATTTCTTTCTTTTTCAGGTAAGCAGAAATGGCGGAAAATAAATTTACCCTAAATGATACTCAAGCTCGCTTCAAAATTATGGAAAGTTTTTATGAGGAAGTAACAAGTATGATGCTAAAAAGATTTTTGCTAATACTTTGGTATCGAGCTACTGGTAGTATACCAGATGAGAATAGTGACGTACTGTTTGATGTTTTGCACCATCTGGATTTACCATCAACTCATATATTGAGAAAAATATTCGGAAGTCAACTGTACACAAATAAAAGAAGTTCTACTCCTAAAACAGGAGTTGAAGTGTTGAAATTTGATCTTTCTTTGAGTAAAGCATTTTTGACTGGAGTAGATGGTTTTCCTTCCAGTAATAGCCATCCCATTAGTAGTTGTTCTGAAAATTGTATTTTATGTGCAACGTCATGCACATCTATTCGATTGGGAATTTCAACCGTCAAACAACCGTGCAACAAATGCAATTTTTGCAGTTCCCCTAGTGATAATTGTAACTCAGATAAACTTAGAGAAAATTTAAGTTTTGCAGGGAAAACAAGAAACACGGGATCACATTCATCTCAAAGTCAATGCTCGTCACATCCTCTTATGAGTGAAGATATAGAAGAAAATATAAAGGCCATAACCATGCTATATGAGTATTTGTACACAGATGGAAATTGGAGAAAGTTTCATGAAAAATGGGTAAATGTTGAACAATTTAATGAAATTAAAAGAAAGCTCCAATTAATTAAATCTAGTCCAATAGAAGAGTTGAGAGAAATATTTAAATGTAGACTCCAATCAGATTCTGAAATTCTCAGAAGAATAGATAATATTCAGGAAAATATTGCCAAGATGAGTACAAACTCAACTAAATCTTCTTTTATCATGTGCCTTCAGTTATCCGTTAGTAAAACGGCAGCACAAAATAATGCGAAACTGGACAACCTTCTTAATAACGCTCGATTGTTTTTGCTAAAATCGCGATTCAGTAATCTCATTTACAACGTCATAAACGAAGCAGTCAAGAACATAGGAATAAATAACTTCGAAGTGAACATGCAAGACCTTGAACCTACAATTCTTCCAGGCTCAGAGGAATATGAACAATTACAAGTTGCTTTGGATATCAATTCACAAGACGAAGGAGTGTTTGTTGACTACAGTAACATACGCAAAGCCAAATCAGAAGTTCTATCGCAAGAGATAGAAGAATCTTTTTTTAGGGAACTAAAGAACGACGTACACATTATGGATAAATGTGAAATTACACCAAAACATGTGATCTTGGCTTTTAAAACCTGGAAGCTTGGTTCACTTCACGTCGTCCTATCATTGAGAAAAAAGACCAAACGTCAATTTAGTCAACAAGAGGTGGACATAATCATGCAGGTCATAAACCGTGTAATCAAGTCCAGACGGAAATTATTCGAAGCTGAGTTTGGAACATCAGTCCAAATCACAACCAAAATTATTCCTCCTAAAAGTGGAATTGAGATATTTACCACAAACCTAACAGTTGGTGTGCTAACAGAAGAGAACATTTCAATGGATGATTTTGCATCTAAACTACAGGGAACAACTGAAATGTTGCTTACAAAACAACTGCAATTGGAAGATTGTTCTAAGGTGAAAGCACCTTTAGGTAAGCTCGTCAAAAGGCATGATTAAACATAACATAAAAATTCATTGATAAGTTGAACTGGGTTTATCATCACAAAAAAAACGTTAAACAGCGAGGGGTAAGGTTGATCATCACAGATCAGGAGGGAGGTTAAAGGAAAGCTCCGGGGTAATCATTACAAAACTGGGTTTATTATCACAAAACTGGGTTTATCATCACTAATATGGGTTAATCATTGCTAAGATGGAGGGGAGAGGTTGATCATCACAGCTCGTAAGGGAAGGGTAAAGTATAAAGAGTGTGATCATCACAACGCAGGGTTGCTTAACACCAAGGAAAGTTATTTATCACAAGGACACTTAGTTGGTTTAGACGTATTATTGCGTCTTGTTTTGCGTCATATAATATTTACAGTAATACGTAAAAGGATTTAGAAATCTGTTTAGTATAATTAATTATGTTTTTTTAAATTTTAGCTGCGATGTTACAGATGACTGAAAATCAAATTCAGAGACTTTCCTTATTATCTCCTGCTATGTGCGATATTGCACGCATGAGCACAGTGAATGCATATCTCGCACATACTTTGCAACGGTTTATGCTTTCTGTAAAAATTGCGCCTGGTGAGAAAATATTTAACTCTGACTATTGTTTGAAAAGTACTCAAAATTGTCTTGCAGAAAAATATATGAAAACGTTATCTTGATTTTTTAGTGTTACAAGAACAGTCTCAAGGTGAAGAATTTAGAGGCGATGTTAGAAGAAAGGAGAATGTAATCAACTTCATTCCTAATTTAATACCAACAATATGTGAAAGCACAAAAATTCGAATCTTGTATAAAATATGAAAATATTGTTTTTTTAATTTCGTCGTTTTGTTTTATTAGGTGACGTACAGTAAAATGTTGTTAATCTCGAAAAATTTATAAATAATCAAATCGAATATAAATTCTTTTATTTCGTGAAACAGATTTTATTTTTGATTTTGATTTTATTTTCTCAGATAAACATTGGTCCGAAATGGAATGGTCCTGGAATGAACATGCTAAAAACAACCAAACACGGAATAAGTGTTAAAGGCAAAACGAAAGAAAAATGCAAGACAAGGTAAATTTTGATATCAAAAGCGTCGGTGAATAACTGTTTTTCGTATTTCTGCGAACTTAACGAGCTATGTATTTTTCAGTTTTTATGTGTACCAGAACATGCAAGAATGCATTGTGGTAAATTTTAATGACGAGTGTGTCAGTGGTATTAAAAAGATTGAGGAAGGAAATGGAAAGGGCATTGTAAGGCAGTTACAACCAATGAGAGACTTTCATGAGGAAAGAATAGAAAACAAACTTGTTATCAAGTTGCACAAAGAAGCCGTTCAAAATAGTCGAGATATTCGCATTACTTTGTGTGACAGTGAAGAAGAAACAACTGTTTTTGCAATCAAAGGTAGGTAGTGAATAATTAGTTAACTCCCAGCAAATGGACTGAACAAGGAGGTTTGGGTTGAGGAAACTAAGCCATCCTCACCCCCGTTAAAGCTTGCTTCTAAGGCTAAAAAACACATAGACTTCGGTTCAAGCTGTTCTTCAAATAATAAACTAACCTAAAAAACGTTTCTCTGCCTACAAATCGACAGGATAAGCGGTTTACATGTTTAAAACATCGAGGTGTCTAAGACTTACCAATTTGTTTTTCCAGCGATATGCCCAACCATCAAAAAGTTTGTAACATCCTTATTCCTACTCCGAACAACCAGAAGCCATTTTAATATTGTTTGATTTATATAGATACCGTACCTCAATCGCTAAAAAATTGGAGTTGTTTCCTTTCCTTAGGTGGAAATAAAAATGGGTTAAGTTAACGAATGTTCCAGTTATCCGTGGTTAAAATTAACCGGCGTTTTTATAAGAAGGTATTAAGAACCGTTTCGGAGACCTAGGAAAATAATTCTAGATAATGACAGTTCGCGTTCCTGGAACTTATTTGAATACCCCATCTCACTTTTACAACATTATACAGACAAGGTAATATGCATAAATTAACCCTAGTCTATCAAGTGCACTGCTTTTGTTTATATTTTTAGATATTCTTAGTCACTGTTCTATCAATCGCAACCCTGAATTGTCACTGTACACACATAACAGTTCCATGCTATCATCCGAAATAGCAAGAATTGCATCCGTCGACACTGATAAATCTGTTATAGAAATTGTTAGCAATGGAAGGGTAATGGTCATGACACATTGCGAATATCTGGCATTTTCAAGAAATTATGTTGATGAGTATTTTACTAAAGGAAGATTTTTGAATGACAACATTCAGTGCCCTCCGTTTGTTGAAGGTCAAAAGATTTCCGGGTTCGCTTTTAAAATCATGACAATTTTGGGCGAATACAAACATCGTTTTGCTGTATTCACGCACTACAACGCTATGGAGAATTTACTTTTTTTAAAGTTAAACCACCTTATTCCACGAGTTGATGAAGTTCCCGACAGCGAGCATCGAATCTTAATCTTTTATCCAAGCAATAATACCTTCGTGAACATTAGGTACACGGAAACAAGTTACGAGTCGTCACTTCGAAATGAATTTCAGAATGGTGAGAAAGACCTAAAACTTTTAGCTGCAGTTAATCGAAATTATCTTTCCAACGGCAACTTAAAATTCGTCAATGTTGTAGCTGCTCCAAACTTTCAAAAAAATGTGGACAGTGACGTTTGCAAAGATTGTCAATTGCTAGATGCTTCAATTCTATCATCTGACAAGCGTACTAGAAATTTCTTCTACAATCTTCTGGATGGAAAAGAACCCAACGAAAGAAGTCAAAACCAATACTTGGATATGTTGGGTCAAATGATGTGTTTCATGTCCATGAGAAATGTTACATTACCGACATTAATTGGAGGTGCCGACGAAAAAATTAGAACTCTGATGTTGTCAACGCAACAACTGAGTTGTTTGTACCATGATTCAACGAAAAAAATTATCATCGGACCTTATGGCAGCGGAAAAGCAATCCTTGCTGTTCAGCATTTGCATCTTTTTTACCAACGCCTTAAAAAGGAATCAGTTTTATACTACGTTCTCTGGAGTGACAACCTGTTGCTTCTAAATGATATAAAAATACTCTCTAAAGAAATTCAAGATCAAGCAAAAGGTTGCATCAAAGTCATGACTATTGTTGAAATAGCTAAGGAATTTGATATTTGTGGATTCCCAACTGTATCACAGTTGCTCGGCAAGATTTTGGAACAACATGGCGATGTTTGGTTGATTGGAGATGAAGTAGACGGTGAAATGTTTGACTTAAAGGAGTCGCTATCATTAAAAGAGATGTTTGAAACGGACCAACGGTTGCAAAATTCCGCTGTGGCTCTTTTTATGCGTCCTTTGGAAAAACGTCGCGCAGTTATTTCGCCGAAAATTGATGTGCGTTATAAACATAAGTATGAAGAAACTGGTATGACTGTGTTTCGTCTAAACAAAGTTATGCGCCTCTCAAAAAATATCTATAACTTCTTAAGTGCATTAGAAAAAAGAATTGCTGAGCATTCTGACCATGACAGTCCTGAAATTTCAATAGAATCACTGTCAGTTGCTTCAACTCCTGAAAACAAAAGAAGAAAAGCTGATAAAAATCCTCAATCTCTGCAAATGGAAGATGATTTTATTTCAACTATACCATCTGGCATTGGAGACACATTATATGACAAAAACGTTTCAAGTATTGGACATAATATTGAAGGAGAAAAACCGACATTAATTCACCCTGAGCACAAAGACGAGACAGAAGAGCATGTTATAGTACTCTTGGCTATAGCTTTAAAACACACACTTTTCACTAGTTTTAAAAAAAGATTATTTCTTTATCACACACCGGCTCAAATGAACATGTTTAAGAAGATCTTAATGTTACTTAAGCACGAATATTTTGTTTATGGAGATCAAACAGAATGGAAAATTGTCAGAAGTGACAATACAATCGTCAAGAGTCTTCCAGATGTTTACACCATACTCACTGATATTAATGGTTGTCGTGGGGCAGAATTTTCCGAATGTATCTGTGCAATTGATGTAAATGACGAAAGGGTGCCACAATTGACTTTGGAAGCTATGTCTAGAGCCAGAAGCAGTTTAACAATTGTGTCAACCTTCAACGTAAATTCCACTAAAGAAAACCATTCACCTGTTGGTAATATCATTAGACAACTGCTGCCAGAATATTTAAACGAAGTGAGTGTTAAATGTTTAAACAGTAGTTTAGACACAGAAGAGCCCTATTATACCAATCATGCCAAAAGCATTCTTAATGTGAACATAAGATCTTGGGAGTACAAGGAACTTTTGGGGAACGCAAGGTGGATTAAATACGACAATACAAAGTTAACAGTACCTGGTTTAACTCAAACCATTCCTGAATAGTAAGTTCCCTGTTTCCTGTTCGCTTTTGTTTTTTGTTGTTTTGTTTGTTTTTTTCGATAACCTCAGAACTTTGATTTTCTTTGCCAGATTTCACAAAGTATCAGTGAATTCAGCTGGTTTAAAATACACTATCCCGACGCTACGTTTAATGAACAGTGCTAATAATTCTTAGATTTACCAAAAAAATTTCAACTTTTTGTTTCAGTATCGATCTACCATCCAAAGTAAAAGATCTAAGATGCTATTACACAAGCAAAACAAGTTGTACACTCAAGTGGACGAGTGAAGGTGCAGACAACTTTATCGTGAGAAGGAAGAACAACATCTCAGAATGGGATAATGTAGGTTCTGTCGGCTCATCTCGCCAATTGTACGTCATAGATGGTTTGATGCTTGGTGAAGCATATACATTTAGTGTAAAAGCTTGCAACCGTGCTGGCGAATCTGAAGACAACACAATATCGTACTTTCACAGGTAAGAAACACTTAGTTTTTACTTACTATGTGAGTAGGTGTCATGTTGGCGTAAAACAGAAATCAGTCATATTTATTACTGCGTAGTAACTTTGGTTTTTGTTTAGGAAGGCGAGTACTTCAATAAAAACAGCTGGTCTATTCGGAATTTCACGTAAGGATCTTTCTTTCTTCTCTGTTCATTTAAATATTTAATTTTGCAGGATTGTGGGTATTTGGGGGGGTGTTTGGATTTAATCACTCCAAATAAAGTAGGGTTGGTTAGGCATAAATTTTGTTGAAATGTTATTTTTATTTTGTAACTGTATAAACTGAATTAAATCTTTTTAAAATTCAATTACTTTAGTTCTAGAACAAATTTTGACATTCAGCTTAAATTTTTGGACAGCTAAATAAAATTTATTTAACATATGTTCCTACAAATTGCCCGAAAATCTTAACATTGGATTATTCACGTCTAGTCGTATCGTCCAACATCATAATGCTAATATGGCGTACTGTAGCTTTATTTATTTGAATCTTTATTTAAGGTTTGTTGTTGAAATTAAAATTTGAGAGTAACTATTTCTTATTATTTTTATAGCTGGAAAGATTTTGAACACCCTTTCAAACTTAGCTGATAAGGGAAAGAACATTATGGCAGAGTTCTTCACATTGGGATATACGATTGTTATTCAAACTTCTGAACAAATATCAATAATAAGAAACCCAACCGACAAAGATGACCCATAGTGAATTTATTAAAACGCACAAATTAACGAAATTTTTTTTTGTTTTTTGACAATAATAAAGTGATTTTAATTCGTACATGATGTTATTATAAATTAATTATCAATTCTCAAAATGTCGATTCACATTTAGCCGAGTCAAGACATTGATGGAATCTATCTAGTAAACATATCAAAGGAGTCTTGCAATTTCTTATCTGTTTTAAGCACATAATTTTGTAATGTTAGTTTTATCGTAGTTGCAAATTTATAAATTTTCGTTTTTGAGAAAAAAGAAATGTTAAAAACGCTATTTTTTCTTCGTCTACATCAGCATCATGGTAGTTTTTTTATAATTAAAAGATTTTTTATATTTATTAATTAGACACTTACATGCCGAGTGTTTAGGTCCCTCCTCTCAAAGTCTTAGACATAAGAACTAAGAACTTAAAATTCATAACACAACTTTATTTCGTTAAGGGAAATCATTCTGTTCGCCATGCTGATTTAATGAACGCAATGAATGTACCCCTAAATATACGGGTATCAATTAACGCGGACAGCAAAATAAAGTTTCAAAAACTGTGTAATAACTAAGGCAGCCAATTATTACCAATTAGACCAATTTTTTAGCACGTGGACACCTGAAATATTAAATAATATAGTATCATGGTAAGGCACAAGGGTGCAAAAGTTCTGAGTGACACGGTCAAAGGCTGGAGGCTAGACCTGGGTAGTACTATCCTCATGTTCAAAGATGATTTCTGACGGGACGATTATCATAAAAGTAGAGGGACCCTTGGAACGTGGTTGGTTGGTTGGTTATGAAATCGATCTCTTAAAAAATAAACCGGATAATCAAGTGAAATAAACGTCTAGTGTTTTTATGAGGTGGGAAAAAGTTATATGAGGTAGTTTTCTTGTCGTTCTTGTCCGTTTACGAAGCAGTGAATTGGTTTGACCGTTTTTTCGTGATGTTGGTGTTTGACAAAAAACGCAATTTATCGTCTACTAGAGTTTTGTTTTTCGGGAGCTCCCGCGTTTTTGTGATTAAGCCGTCATGTCGCCAGAACAAGATTGCAGCTTTGTCCGACGCGAGGAAACGGCAATCTTGGTTTGGTTGGAGCAGGTTGAATTTAACATAATAGAAAAGAAGCTTTGAGTTTTAGTTTAGCAGTATGTTATATTTAGAACTAAAATATGGAAAAAGTTGTACAACATCGAAAAAAACTACTTCTGCCAGCCATATAGCTAAACCTTCGGGTGTTTCATACATCTTCAGATTTTAGTTGCATAGCTAGCTAAAAGTTTGAAGCCAGAACCAACTTACCAGCTCTAGTCTAGTCTAGCTAGCTAAATACTATCTACTTTCGGGTCAAGTAATTCCTGGAATGACAGCTTAAGGTAAGATTTCAGAGTTGGCCAGTCATGAAAAACAGTAAAACAGCAAACTATCATGAGATAAATATATATAGCTATAGGCTATTTACAGGAAGAGAGGAATTGCTAGCCTGACTATGCTATCCTTAGGCTTTAGAAATATTCTAAAGTTAAAAAATCACTGTTACTGTCGTATGTGCATCTTTGTTCAACTTCTATATAGCTAGCTAGCATAATTTGTTGTTTTCCCTGACTGACTGTTGGCTAGTAACACCCGGTTCGGGATAAGGTAGCTACAGATATGGAAACACGTTTTAAAAGGGAAACTGTTTCTGGACCATCTGTTGTTGATTTTTTCCCCCATAGAACAATAACATAAGTCAAGTTGCTTATTGGCCACCAAAACCCATAAGTGCTAGCCAAATTTGGACTAACCGAAGTCGGTTTTCATAGTTAGAAACTATGATTTTTGTACTGAAAAAGTTTGTAAACAAGAAACTGTTTTGTTTCCATCTGTATAAACCTTTTTTCCGGACTGTAGCCTTACACTGCGTGGTGTGACTTGTTCTAATTTATTGTGAATTTATTTCGGTGAATTAAAATCCTGGGAAATTTAAAAACTTTCGTCGATATATATATAAAATTTCACTACAACGAATTTGCCTTGGTGCTTTTTCTACCCCCTTGATATTATAACCATAGCTAGGTATAAATATATGTATATATGTCTAGTTATATGTTTGTTTCTTTTGTGAAGTGGCAAAAAAGATTTGTGCGCAAGTTTTGGAAATAATGTTTGCGATTTTGCGATTGAAATATATAAGCTATATATAATTCAGATCTTCGAGAATTAAATTTCGTGATAAAGAAAAATAAAGACTTACAATATGACTAATAACTAATAACTTAAAATAACCTACATTAATAACTTACAATAACCTACAAACAGTATATATAACAATATTATATATACCTATAATCTCATCATCATTTACAATATTTTTATTTAGGTTTTTATCGAAATCTTTGGTATCGTCGACGGAGTTTTGTTATGTTGAACATGTTGTTAGTGTATTTTGTGAAATCTACACCAGATGTTTTAAGAAATTCACGAACTACCATGTTGCCATTTGGGATGTTGTATTACCGTGCCAATGTCGATAAGTTGAGCTAAAATGGAAAATCAGAAAAATAAATGAGTTGGCTGTTCAAGTAATTCAAAAAATTGTATGTATTTAATCGAATTTGAATTACTATTTAAATTATATAATTACATTAAAGAAGACGATACATTAATTTTGTTAAATATATATATATGTATTTAAACATTTTTACTTACTGGAGAGCCATCTCCTACTGATTTTACTTCATTCAATAAGTCTGCTTTGTCAAATTCCAATTCAGATGGATCTGGTGAATGTCTTTTCCTTTGGGAATTTCTATAATGTAATTTCTTACATATTTGTTTGCAAATTTTCTAATACAATTCAGAATGAAAAAAATAATACAATGCAAAAATCAAGCCTGTTTATTGTTTCGATAACAAAAGAATTTTTTAGGGGAAATTCATTTTGTGAATCGCATTATTTGTGCTCAAATTTAGAATTTTGCAGAGTGCATAAATTCTGTGGGAACTTGATTTTTGCGGAATCTACAAGCTTTTCTTTCAGTAAAAAATTACCGTAAACCTGTTTTTTTTTCTTGAAAGAGTGTCCTGTTTAGGCTCAAAGTATAATGATGATCTCACGTTAGTATATGTTGCCTGTGTTTGCCTTGTTCTCAGATATGTATCACCGTCTTTTTTTCTTTGTCCATGCTTCTTGTAGTTTTAATATTTCTGTATAGTTTTCTCATGTTTCGTTTTTTGTTAACTTCAGGTTTCTCCTGTAAATTTGTTTCCGGTAACTTAGTCAATACTTTTGTAAAAGGTGTGTTATAAATTTCGTCCCACTTGTTAGTAATGTCAGAGAGGACGGCTCTTGCAGATTCTTTTATATACTTATTGTCTTGCTTTGTTCTTAGAACATCAATTGAAAATCAGTATGTGTTTTTGCTTACTTGTAGCACAAAGTTTGGACAACCGTGACTTTGAAAAGTATTTTTCATACTCTGTGCTTCTGCACTAGGCCACTTTTTTCTTCAGATAAAACTCAACAAATCTTTGGATTTTCTGTGAAAATACATTTCTTAAATTTAAAGATCTGAAAATTGCTCTTTAACAGATTTATAACGTTCGGGAGAATTTTGATTATGTATATTCTTAAAAACAAATAATATTGCTGCTCTGAAACCCACAAACCCATGCAGCCATAACAAAATTTTCGAATTTCGCGCGTAGCCTTTTTTATTTTCTGCATATCGGCATTGACGGCAAATTCGTAAAGGTATTGACGTCATATTTTACCGTGTCGGAAAAAATCCCGTCAGTTGAAGAAAAAGACCCGTCAAATGCGCGGGTTATCGTCAAATGTGTACCCGCACCACTAAACGCCGGATACGTGATGTAAAATTTATTACGAAACATTTCTTATCGTTTGAGGACCGGCCCGCACCCTGTACCATTTACAATTTTTAAGTAGAGCCGGCGTGATTGGAATGCAAAATGCGTCATACCGGAATGACGTCATCCAATTAAATTTTGGACATGGTACAGAGTGTTTCAGAAATGGTTTTTTCTCACTAATAAGTTTGCCAAAAATGGTTATGTACGACAAGTGTTGGTGGCCTTATGTATCCCGAATAATTTTCATAATTTGATTTAAATTTTCACATAAATTTAAAACAATATTTTCACGATTTTTACATTTATTTATATGGCCGCAGATATAAAACATACCTACCTAGCGATTCGACTGTTCCGCGTTTTCATGGCCGTGCGAATGCGCCGTTCTCGATACATGAATACATGCATTTGATAATAATACCATTTTCAATGTGCATGTTCCCCCATCCCAGGACCTGTTGTCTCTTTTGGCATATCGGACGCTGATGAGAAACAAAAAGCCCTGGGAACGAGGTTGCATGTTCCGCCATCATATTGATACTTCCCCGCCGACAAAAGTTTGTCTCGAGTAGGCAAACAATTTTGTACGTGCATTAGTTCGAAACATTTGCAACTTTCAACTTTAGGTAAGTTCTAAATAAATTTGCATTTAAAAACTTTTCAGAATCTTTCATGGTCAAAAATGAATAAAGAAATCACACGCCTTGATTAAAAATTAAGTAAAAGTGGGATGTGTCGTATGCATGTTGCGTTACTCATCAAGTAGTCTCCTATGGCCACCGTGCCTAAAAGATAATAGTTTTCAGAGTCTGGCCACGTATCAAACGGTAAAAAGGTGTAGAGAAAGGAAGCAGGTTTGTCATCAGGTGTGTATAGGTCTCCCTGCTTTGTTTTTATTATACAGGTGTGTCGACCCTCAAGTTTACCGAACAAAAAACGCATTTCGATAAAGTATCAAACCCTTTTTTCTGAGCATGCGTACTTCAAATGTTTCCGTCACGTGGTCGAAATTTTCTTGTCCGTTCCGTTCCAAGCAAAGTAGAATCGAGTTCAACTGTTTCCGTTCTTTCTGTGCGGAAACAGTAGGAAAAAAATTATTAACAATCAGGTTGGTTTGTTTCTTCAGAATTGCGCCACAAATCATCTAGAGTTTAGTATCGGAAAGTAAGAGACAGAATATGGACGTACAAGAGGAAACCCAAACTTGGACTGAATGAAGATTTTAGAATAACTCAAAATTAGCAAGGTTTCAACACCATCAGCAACAACAACAGTGCGAAAACATCATCTTGAAGAAAATTTTGACAATGAAATTGGGACACTAAAGATTTCCTTGCTGATCTTATAGAAGAAGTAAGAAATTATAGGTGCTTGTGGGATACCAAAAAAACAACAGGCATGGACACTCGTGGCTGCAAAGTTTCAACTTAGCGGTATGAACTTCTTTTAGCTAGCTACATTAAATGTTTGGAAACATGTCACTTTTTAGGTTTTTGTTTATATATTTATATTTTTAAATAAGACAGAGTCCTTAGTGAAATTTATGTGCCATAACTTTGGTGTTGAAAAATAAGGCAACTTGGTCCGGAGCTGGATTGAAAAATCTTTCAACATGCCAATATTTTCGGGAGTTAGAGTTTATAAGCGATACAGTAACGAATCGAGCTACAACCAGCAACGTACCAGACATATTTAAACCACCACAATCTCCTAGTTTACATGGCCAAGAGACTACATCTGAAAGTGTACCAACTTATGCAAATGAATATGCATCACCAGTTCTTTGCTCTGGTGCTAGGAAATCACCTGTTTTTGCCGTGTCAACTTCCCCAACTAGCCTAAAAATAATAGCCATAAACTAGCGCCGTAGCGAGCACCGTAACGAGCACTGTAACGAGCACCGTAACGAGCACCGTAACGAGCACCGTAACGAGCACCGTAACGAGCACTCAAAAAACTCAAAAAATCGAAAAAATTCAAATGATATTGGCGGCTTGTTAATGGCTTCCATCAAAGCGACTTAACACAAGCAACAACATCGCAGCCAAAAGAGGAGAAAAGAGATCCAGATACTTTGTTTTGATAATTGGCGTTCGAAATATTCGAAGTATGGTTGCCAAAAGTGTTCTCGATTATTCGCCTGCATCGCGACAATCGATAGTTAAATATGCGTTCTTTTATGCCAAATGTCTCTTGAATATGGTTTCATTAAATTGGTTTTTAAGGGAAATGTCTCATCACCAACAAAAATGTAAGAATAAACTTTCTCACTGTCCCAAATTTCCTCTGGATGTGGAAAACGTAGTTTATTCTCAAGGATTAAAACACCAAGGCTATTTCTACCCCAGAATCTCCAATATCCACCATGGTAAATTGATAGTTGGCATTGCACACGACCATTAAGACTATAGAGTGTGTTTTTTGTAATTAAAAAACATCGAGCCCGATCTTGCAGGAGCCTGCATTACTACGTGTTTTCCATCGATAGCACCAAGGCAGTGGAATAATTTGCCACTTCGTTTCAAAATCATTAGCGATTCGCTTCCACTGTTTCTCTGTTGCAGGACATGGCAAATATTCAGGCATTAAAACAGTCGTTGCGTTTATGATTCGTCCAATACTGGCGAAAACTAGCTGCTATCGTGACTTGTGCATCACGGGCAAATATATAATATATAACGTAGCGTAACGCTTAAATTGACTCCCTCTTCTTGGATGACTTTTGTATGTACGGTCCCACTTGATGAAGAAGATGTTCGTATTGAGTAGGGTTCATACGGAAATATTGAAAAAACAGAGCATGGTTATGTAGCTTCATTTCTTTTATCAGCAAGTGAAATTCACCTTTCTCTTTTCTTTCTTTATAAATTTTACGAACCCACATGCTTTTCTTCTTCAAGCGATTCGAAGTGATAACAGTTTTTGTTGTTACACTTAATCGCGCCATACTTGTTTACTTTATAATTTGAAAAAGTGCGCCGGAAATTTCTTTCCTTTCCGTTCCGTTAAAAATTTTCCTGAAGTGGGAAACGGCCTAACGGTATTTCAATGAGAGTGTCACTGGACACGTGTCACAAACAAATAATATTGATTCAAAATACTGAATTCTTTATTTCAAATTGTTGACCACTCTGCCTTTTCGAAAAATTTTATATGATATCCTTTGCTAAAGCTACCAAGAAAAATATTCACAAGAGAAGGAAAAAAATTGTAAAACAAAATATATATAAAGCTTTGTACATTTCTATAAAAACACAAAAAATTCTACCCCTCTTCATAAATTATAATAAATTATCGTGATATTTAGTTTGTAAAGAATCACATTTTATTTTTGCATTTTTAATAACGGTTATGAACAACTTTTAAGATTATGAGGGAGCTCTGTGGCGCTATTTGCAGGCCGAAAGCAGGCCTGTCGTGTGCGCATGCGCATACGACAGTTCTCATTCGGTGATATTGAACATACATCATTTAATGGCGCCATTCTTTGTCTAGGTAATACTTCACCCTCTCTCGTAGAGGTTATCTATAATTCTCCACCGCAGAAGATTTAGCCAGATCGAAGTCTTACTATTCGCACAAGCACTTCTTTCAATGTTGCATCAAGAGAATCCTGAGGTATAGATAAATAAGTAATTTGTCTTAAGCTCTATCCACACGATAAAGTAATATATTTCCTTTATGTGGAAAAAAAGCAGTTCGAACCTACCTGATGTAATGCTACCATGTTGGCACGATAACATTCGATCGTTTGTTCGTACGAAATTTGACAGTCCTGAAAACAAAGCATTGCTTCCTTGAAACTTTTTAAATTTGAGAGTTTTCACAAAATGGCGGGTGTAACTGTTGAAAGCGGGTTCAAACTATTTAATTAATATATTCTTGTAACAGAAAGTTAAAGAAATAGGTTAAAAAAGATATTAAAAAACCTCGAGTTCGTTCTTCAAATTGTTCATTTCATTTTGCATGATCAGCATTTTTTCATTGAACTCTTTCGACATATTTTCTTCTGACTGCAACCTTGTTTCCAAAACAACTTTTTCTTCTTTCATTTGACGGTCCTAAATTTAAAGATATACCACTTGATTTATTCTTTAACTGACTGTAACCTCTCAACTGACATGATTTAGCCTTCCATTAACCCGTAGCCTGTAATAGACAAACCTTACCTTTGGCATTACCATGTAATTTTTCATTACTAAAATATTTGATGCAGATGTTACACCACTTACCGCTTCCTCAAGTTTCCATATTTTATTTTCCAATATTTTTATTCCTTCCTTGAATGAGTTTCTCTCGTTCTTGTTATCAGCCTAGATTACACAATCGTTTAAAAAATACACGCACATAAGCACAGGGGAAAAGCGGTACGGTGTAATCTTACCCTTAATTCGTTATACACTTCAAGAGAGACCGTGGTATTGTTATTCAAATCAACTAATTCTTTTGTATTCTAGAAGAGAAATATGGAGTTTGAAACTAACTGCAAGAATGAATTGTGCACACGACTTGAAGTACTGAGAATAAGACAAACAACCTTTAATTTAGTTTCCAGTCCACATATTTCGTTATCTTTGTTAAGTAAATCTTCTTCTAAACTTAAAATGTGTTCTTCGAGCATATCAATATGTTGCTTCGCTGTACCTAAGGTAAAACTTTTTGTTGTCAATACCTAATCAGGCTGACATCACAAATAAAAAGGTGGCTTCAAAAAATTCACTAACCTAAGCTTTTCTTACGGTAGCCGGTTTCCTTACTAACACTTTCGTCACTGTCGCTATGGGCAACCTGTTGTCCATAGCTTTCACAATCTGAGTTAGCTTCTTCTTCCTCTGATTGCTCATTGTTAATTCCTCCATCCTCGTGATCACAATCTCCATTATCAACGTCATCAGCATCTTCATTATTATCGTCATCAACATCTCCATCATCCTCGTGATCAGCATCTCCACCATTATCTTTTACAGTATCGTCACCTAAATAATTTGAACGCTCCACAAATTAAATTTAAACAATTTCATTCAAATTGATTAAGGACGTTGATAACCCTCGTCCCCAGGAATTTTTGCGTTTTTGATATGAGAGAAGACGACGAAAAATACCCTGGTATCGTTGAGCATTTTTGGCCAATATATGGCTGGATTATGCGAACACGTCATACGTAATATGTATTTAATATGTTAATTTAATCGACGAACAATATGGCGGAACTTTCTTGGTAAATACAATAAACGTCTTTAAAGTTTAAAGAAGATGTTATGTTTTACCAACAGGTTAGCTAGCTAGCAAGCTAGGTCCTTCCTAAATAAAAAATAATTTTGTTCGCCGAAATGATAATTCATTGCTAGATTTCAAATCCAGTTTATCGAAAAGGTTTTTTAATTTTTGTAGCGTTTGGAAGCACATATGATATGGAGAAAAGCAAGGGAGTAAAGTGAAAGGCAGAATCATTTTTGAATATATGTAGTAACAGCTTGAAAAGTAACTCATAAATTAGTTAGAAATTAGTTTATAATATAGACGAAAAGCTTATATGATTGATATCATTGATGAAGTCTTGCTCCATGGATATTCAGTAATGTTCAGATGTGTGATGAGGTAAAATTTTAGATAAAAACTGATTACAAAAGGTTCCAGACTTTTGTACATACACGCCCATTATGTTATGTAAAAAAGCAGGACCACAAAGGGTGTCTTGAGGGAATTAATTTTTGCAAGAACTAATACATATCTTATTTTTATCAAATCGTGAAATTCGCATTCCCGCAGAAATTTATTCCCTTAACCCTATTAATGCTAGGTCGTTGTGCTAAATTAAGAATCTTTTTTCTTGATCCTAAACAAAGGATTCATTATACCGGGTTTCGCAAAGTATGTGAAAACAAGCCCAGTCCAAAATTGCTCAAAGAATAATTTTTGTCTTCTTTCAAATGCTTGTTTCATTGTGTGATTATTAGGAAGAAACATGCGGGTACATGTACTAAAAGGGATAAGCTGAAAGTGTCTAAAACATACTTCTTGTTCTAAATCATACTTTTCGCTAAAAATAAAATTCATATATATACCTTTTTTTTAAGAAACACGAGGCTCAAAATGACAAAAACTTAAGAAACATTTAAGAAACTTAGGCTCAAATGAATGATTGACCAATAGTTTAGCTAGCTATATCCAAATTTAAACAAAATACGAAGCTAAAATAAAGCTATCTGATATCAGCACATCTACAGTAGATTACTTGCTATGAGCTACGCAGTGTTTATTATAAAACCTAGCTACATACACTAAGGGTCTAGGCTGTTGTTGTTTTTTATTTCCCCAGCCTACTTCTTGATGTCGCTATCTTCTTTCTTCATGCGCAACGCAGACAGCATTTTAATTTTCACCTGGAAAATTGCTGACTAATGAAAAATCATCATAATTATGCGAAAATGTGAAAGCCAATCATATTTTAAAATCCGGTCAACGATACCAGGGCATTTTTTGCCGTTTTTCTCATATCAAAAAGGCAAAGTTGGTAGCAAGGGGCGATGACAGACACGAGGGCATTGATAGCAAGGGGCGGTGACAAGGGCGTTATAACTTAATTATCTTACCAGATAAATATTCGTCGCTACCAAAAGTTACTTTCAATTCGTCGTTATGTGAACTTCTGTTTCTACTCTCCTATGAAAAAAAGTTAAATATTCAGCTATATGCGAATCTTCACACAGTTAAAGTACCAACCAACCAAGATTTGTTGTATCAAGACGCCGAACACATGTTAGTACTTCTGAAGGTACAAATACTCACTTGCAACAATTCGATTTGTGATTTCAACTCCAATACTTCTTTCTAAATCAGAAAGAAAATTGAGAATTACTGTTTGAGAAATACACAACAGATCAAACGGTGCGTCGAAGTTCTGATTACAAAAAATTATACGAAATTTTGAGTCTCTCGAGTCATTTAATGCTCTTAAGTGTTTTTACCTCCGCAGCGAATCGCAGTTCTGTTTCCCATTTTAATTTATTCTTTACTGATGTCATCTAAACGAGGATGTAAAGTATAGTAAGAACACTGGATTGGAATGTAAAGTGAAAAACAATACTTTTAACATTTCACTAGATTGAATGTAAAGTGTACCTCTGATTCTAGCTCTTCAACTCTCCTATTCTGTTTGTTCAACTTCATTTCCAGTTCCTTTCGCTCATCTTCAATCTTAAAAATATTAGCCAAGCTGTTGACAAAATGGTCGTATTAAAAATCTTCGTAATAACTCTGCTTATGACACAGTTGAGGAGAAATTTTCCAGTTGCAAAAATGTAGAGAAGAAAGAAACAGAGAAAATATAGTTGAATATCGCATCTCGCAGTTAACGATAATAAGTATACCTTCATGTGAAGCTGATCCTCGGTGGCACTCACTTCACTTATCGTATCACTACCTACATCGAAGCCCTAAAAAACCCGCAACTGTTACATATCGCTGTGAAGTTTTGGACGTCGACGCAAAAAATTTCCACTCACCATCAAAGATTCTATTATAGACGTCGTCAGACTATTATCGTCGTGTCGTAACTAAATAAAATGTGTCGACACTGATTATGTATCTATCGTGATGAACATATCAATGCAAATGCTGCATATACTTTATACGCAGTGTACTTACCACGGAATTCCGTTTGGTCGAACTAGATGACGAGTTCTTAAAAAACGAACGAACATAATTTTATAAAATTGATACAAATATGTAACATCAAGCAGATTCACTTCACCTACCCTGGTCATTCTTTTCTCGATAGGTGCAATGTCGTCCTGAAATACAAATTTAATGAAGTGAGATTATAGTTTGGGCACATCATATTATTTTTTAACTCGGATACTCACATTTGCTTCGTGTTCATCTTTTTCAATATTGTCTTCTACATCTATCGAATGAGAAAACTTTTTGAAGGTTCATTCTAGCACAACTTTTCACAACTTTCTTATCGCTCAATTGTTGTTATAACACACTACCAAACATTTCTTGTGTTCGACCTCAAGCAGATTGCATACATAGGTTTGATGTCCGTTGACGTCATATAGTGACGTCACACATAATATTGACGTCACACACTATAGTGACGTCACATACTTATATATTACCAAACTCGTTGCGTTTTTGCAATATTTAAAGGTCTACACAAAATGAACAAACCGTTGCTTTCTTAAATTAGGATATTGGCTGGGAAGACAACATCTAATAGTCGTCATTTTTTATCGGGTTTTCTGTTTTTTAAGTTTGGCGTGACGGACGGACATGTTAGGGTTTTGTCACAAATTTATCACAATTGAACGTGTCAAAGAGCATTTCACGCAAGTCAAGAAAAAGACAATTTTCAGAACTTACAAGACAAACTAAAACTTTAAAGAAAGACAATCATCTCACCTTCGGTATTCACCATGCCAGAATCACCACTAATTTCCAACTCGTCACGTCCATTCTGCAAAATATTAACTATGTCTGTCTGTCCAGCCTCCTGTGCAATTTGTAACACTAAAATGTAGTTGATTTTAAGTTTTAAAATTGAAAACTCAGCGGAAGGTGCAGCCCAAATTTTATGATCTACCTGTTTTCCCTGTCTTGTCTTGCACTGCAGTCTCAGCGCCTTTCGAAAGGAGCAGAGCGGCTACTTGGCACATTCCTTGTGCGCACGCAATCATGAGACAAGACCTACACGACACAGTAACATTGATTATAGATATAATTAGCATAAAAATAAAACTCATGCTAAGGTTCAAGACAGCCCACCTGTTTTTATTGTCACAAATATTTACATCTACTCCATGAAGGATAAGCGTCACTGCGATCTTGTCATGTCCCTCTAAAAGTGACATTAGTAACGATGTTCTCCCTTCACCATCCTGTGCATTTGCAGGACAGTTGTTGTCGATCAGCAGCTTCACGCATGCAGTCTCGCCGCTGCGCACAGCGTAATGAAGCGCCGTCATGTCGCATGCGTCTTTAATCTCTAAATTCCATCGACTAAAGTCGAGTAATTTTTTTAACACGATGGTGTCTCCATTTAAAGCTGCAATATGATACACTGTGCGGCCTAAAGAAGAAATAGAAATTTGCCACATGAGAGTAATTATATTTTATCCACAGCATCCAAGAATTGCAATGTTACCTTGAATGTCTGTTGTGGATAGATCTGGTTGTTCTATCAACATACAGTCAATAGCTGTAATCATGCTTTTCTTAACAGCTTTGTGCATGCTATAATAGATATAGAAGAAGACTGTACTTTAGAATAATCTTTATTCCATATGCAAATACATCATAGACCTGAACAAAAAGAATTTAGAAATATTGTTTTCTAGAAGTGTTCCTATTTTTTATTGCAACCTCCGTTCTTTTAAGGAGTTTTTGTGAGTAATGGTGATTTAGCTTGGCTGGACATTCTTCATGAGTAGCTATGAAGTGAATTGGTAAAACTTACGCTGTTTGGCCACCTCGACTAAGTTTAATAGGAGAAACTCCCTTCTTTTTGAGCGTCTCTCTGAAACAAACAAACAGCATTAGAAAAAAGGAAATAATGGAGAACACATAGGTATTTTTATAGCAAAGTACTCACTTTAATTTTGGTATATCCTCACGGGCAACACAGTCCAACAGTCTCTCATCGTATTTTGACCATTCATCCTGAACAAGATAAATTAGACATTGTGGTTTGCATATATAATGTTAATTTCATTTCCACAAAAATGCTCTGTCCTCCGCCTTACTTACCTGGATGGATATATTTTCATCTGAAATATATTCATTTTTCTTTTTGCGTTTAGACAGTCGCAGTATTCCGCGTTGCAACATTTTTTTTATCAGACTACAAGATTTTAATGTTAAAACATGTTTTTATTTTTCAACTGAAATGTAACAACAATAAAAAAACTTTGTTGTAACAACAACACAATTTCATTTTCAAGTGCAACACTCCCATTACAATTCAAGAAGCAATTATCTCGACAAACAAGAGCAGCTTTCCAATTTTATTCTCAGTTAAAAGTTTGTTGCGAAGCGATATATTTAATCAAATTAATTATCTGCTAAAGTATTATGCACCGTGAAAACATGTCATAAAATTTGATCAGGAATAATATAAACACATCATAAAGCTGGTACAAAAAAACATTCTTTTCACGTCGACAATTTTGTAAAAAACTTGCTTCAGTATAATATTAAAAAACTTTTTCTTTTCATAAGCATTCACCCTTTTTAACCTGTCACAATGAGAGCGAAGTGTTCTTCAGATGGAATTATTTTAATATTAAACATCCGATACCAGACAAAGAAAAGTAAATTGAAAATCATTTATAACTATGCCAACATCATTAGCGGTGGTAATGGACAAATAAACGAAAGAACTTATGGCTATCAATCTTTCTGACGAACGAGTTGGCCTCATTAGACATTTTAAGCAGAACTTATTATAATCACAGTGATTTGATGACAATGACATCACGTTTGTTGTTTTTTCACAAAGAATTAAAAAAAAACACTTTTAACTCTGTTGATAAAAACAGCAAAAAACATTTGATAACGTTGTGATCACTTCCACACAAACAAAACGTCTACCACTAGATTTTCAACCCTCAGTTCACACGAAAAACATTTGAACGAAAAAAGTGTTAAAATATAGTCACAAAACACAAAAGAAATTGATTCTTTTAAACACAAAACTTTAATTAGGACAGCAGGAAAGAACTTGTTCAAAAATTCGTTCGGCAGTACATGCAAATTAGATTAATTACTGAATGTAATGTGACGTAAATTTATAAAAAAAAATCGAACACATTGAACGATTAAAATAGATTGGAGATGTTATCATATTGTTTGTTTTGTGGAATCGTTTTTGTATAAACTGCGGACTTACTATCGAGACTTGTGAAGTAACAGATGATGAACTGCTCAGCCGAAACTTTCCCTTCAATCTTTTCATACTCATTGTGAAACCGAGGCGGTCTGCTAAAGAAATAAACACAGGCGATACTTTTGATAACGGTTTGTGAAAACCGCAGTTGTTTGTTGTCGGAAGAAAGCACATGCTCTGACTGCATGATACACATTTACAGGTGATATAACTAAAGATAGCATCATTAAAAAAAGAACTGACAGCTGCCTAAAAATGAAAATGACGTAATCCAACCTGACGTCAATTATATACATGTTATAATTACAAAAATGACTTTTTAGCATGCATGCACTCTACATTATCATTAGACGTAAAAAAAATCTACTTTTTGCATGCTCACCATTTCAAATCAAGTTTATAAAAAAACTTTTTAGGAAGTCACCGTTTTTTCAGCAGGAAGAAGATCAAAGGTAGTGTTAAAGTTACGGATGTCCCAGGAGACAGATAGTAATATGTTTGCACGACCATCAATTAGCACTTAGTACTTTGAGAAAAGTTAAAGAATTTAATCCTTTTTGGTTCAAACATATCGATCAAGTATTGTGGCAGTTTAAAAGTTGGGGGGTAGTTTCGAATAATGGCCAGTATCTTGCAGATCATCACATGTAAAAAATCAGTCAATTTTTAGCTAGACCAATTAGCAAAATTTGTTATATAAATTCTTAAGGGACAAGGTGGACCCCCCTTTTGGACAAAATAAGGTTAAAAAATACTGTACCTGTTGAAAGATTTCAGGATGAATAAAAGTCACATCTATAAAAAAAGTAAAAACGTTACCTCGTTTATTTAAAAATTGAGTTGAACGAGACAAGTTTGTCGATGTATTCATGACTGTTACCGTCTCACGAACAGTGTAAATATCTTGATTTGTCAAACAGAGAAGCATTAAAAACTTCTGCTACAATTAAAATCAGGATGCAATTAATGCTAATGATTAATTAGCGAGCTTTAATTACTTGATGTTATCATGTTTCAACAAATAATTCTCCTTCACGTAGTGTGGTTGTCATTGTGAAGATAAATTGAAAGAGAAAAGAGCCGGCAAAGCATAATGACAGTATGCTTAATTATGAAACAGGTCAAAACAGTAGCAAACATTAAAAGTTCAAAACGTGGAAATAAAATATAAAATAAAATGAATATATAAAAAGGAACAAAAAAGAATAAATAAGCAAAGATAAAAATTCAGTATAACAACGACATAAAAAAATACATAAAATATCTTCCACAATATACGAACAACCTTACCAAGAAAAAAGTTTAAAAAATGCAATAGTTAGCTAGCTAGGCACTTACAAAAATACTGCTTCTATATAAACAGACCGATTTGAACTTATCTCAGCTTGTGTGATGTTTTTCTCACCATTTTTACAGAGAGGGTAGAATATTGTTAGTAAAGTTTTTATTGACTTTCTCAGTGCCAGCAATTCATCGCCGACAGATCAGGTGATACAGAAAGTTGATTTAAGAATTAAGTATCTACTTGCGAAACTAAAAAAGCTCAGCTAACGTTGAAAATAAAGTAGGTATTTGATAACTGTGAAAATAAATTTTATGGAGAATGACACAAAAGTTATTTTGTTGTTCATGAATAAACATGTTATTCAGGATTTTGTTGTGTCAGAAAATAAGATTTTTTGTTTATTTAGTTGTTTATTTTTTTATTTTTTGCTTTAATTTTTTTATTTGCTTAGGAAAGCAACCTCGATCCCACTAAATTAAGTTGATTGAAAGAGAAATCTTTTGCAGACTGTGTTTCCTGTCCAACGCACCACCCACAACATGATATTTTGTTGAGTTTTACTTTTTCAACATTTACTTTTCATGTAACAGTGACTTGTTTTCGTAACAAAAATAACACTGCCACATGTATTCGTTTCTTTCGTCTGAACTTCCAATATTACGAAACCAAGTAGTGTCTAATGGCTGCAAAAGTTGCGATTTTATTGACATGTCGAGCTGTCCATTATAGAAATTAGAAAGTTCACGCGGGTATTTAATTTTCCAGTTTTTTATAAGTAGAAAATATGGCAGAAGTTAAAATTCGTATGAATTTGTAGCAAGAACTGCGAAATCTAAAAATTTAGTCCCTGTGATAATTTGTTCCTTGAGTTATCTAGACGAGTTAATTTGGCAAGTGGGCAACTTAATTTAAGAATTCTAACTCGAAAATGTCAACTTGGTTTAAATATATCGAGTAAGAACACTTTGTTTACACTATTTTTTTCTTTTGGCCAACTTACAACATTGGCACATTAAATATATAAAATGATCAATTTCAATGGTTATTCTTTCTCTTCTTTCACTTAAACATTTTCTCTGCTTTGATCCTTGACTTCTGATTTGTTCTTTTCTTCTCGGATCTCTTTTTTTTTCTCTGCTACGCGCACTTGCACTTGTTTGATCGTTCTTCTCCATATTTTAATTTCACCTCGACCACATTTTCATCATCAGTAACCTGCATATTCAACGTAGCGAAAAACTCTTTCATCTATATTACAATACCAGCTGCCGGTCTATAAGGTTTTTTTAATCGAAAACGCCATTAAAAACGCGATAATAATTAACCTTGTAGACAAGCCTGATACAGCAAAGCAATGGCAAAAAAACGTAAAAAACAGACTGTACCACAATTTCCAAAGTGGGCGGCTTAGGCATAGTGGGAGATTTTGAGATTTTATTGACAATCAACGATTCATCTAATCTATAAAATTTGCTACTTGATTGGCTGATGACAATGTTGAAACCAAAGCACGTCTATCACAACATAACATAATATATGCGAGAGTGGGACCCATTACCGCAACATCAGTCCGTCCCAAAGTAAGTAACGTATGGAAGTCGCACCCGCAAATGACTGGGACATGCAGATATCAATTGTTTCCTATAGTTGTATGTTTGTGAAAAAGATTCCCATTGAAATTACGAATTTCATCAGGGAAAGAAAAGGAACATTTAAAAACGCCTCACTTTGGTAACGAGAAGAACAGCTGTTACGTCGGACCCAACTCACTAAAACGGCATACATATTTTTTTAAGAACCCGTGAGGCTGTTCTTATTCTTCGAGTTTTTTTTAGCCTGGTTTGTGTGTATTTTGTTCAGCCCAATTTGTTCTTATTGATGTATTTTTTTCCCAAAAATTATTTGGTCGTGTTCTTATAAAATTGTTTTTATAAAAAACGTATCCCGTCTTTGTTAATCAAATTTAAAACTGTTATGAAACCGAGGCTATCACGTGCTAATTTCATCCGATGAATTGCGTTTACCACTTCATCTCGCACGTTTGCATCTGTGTTTCAGCAGCATACATAAGAAATGACTGCAGCTGATGCTTGGGTGTCATGAGTCCAAACGCTCACAACGTTGGCGCGCAAATCAGAATTTCACCTTTATGCAGGAAAATGGCGGAAATTTTATATCCGCCTGCACTATTGATGTTAGAAGATGGGCTTAAATCTACCTGTAAGAATAAAAATCTAAAAATCTGTCAAAATAACTTTTTTAGTTAAAAGAATTTTACATCATTGCGAATAGTTTATAAAATTATTAGACAACATTTATAAAAATTTCTCCTTCCTGTTTACATTGACATCACGCATGCAGTTTTTTATCATGAGCTTCTTTTGAATGAGGTTGTCGATATGCAACAAATGCTCGTATCTGTTTCGAAACATTCCCGAACTGCTATTCCGCAAAATCGTATTTGTCTTATCAAAATGTCGCTGCAAAGAAGTGTAAAGTTGCTAAACCTCCTGATAGACAGTAAACTATTTCAAATATAATATGGAAGTATTGTTTGTACTGAATCATTTAGAATTATTTCCGAGAGAGGTATGGAGCCTATAAACAAGAACATAGATTGAAAGACCCTGGTTCGTCACGGCAATATCTAAAACGAATACACACATGTATGAGGTACTCATTTCTTGGTACTACTTGCTGTAACCTTGTCTTTTCTTGTCGCAGGAAATTCTTATTCCGATTTAGTTTTCACATTTAAAATGCATCATTCAAGCATTAGTGGAATTATTTCTGAAGTTTGTTGGGCAATATATCAATGTCTAAAACCTGAATATTTACGTGTACCCGACACAAAAAGACGGGTGGGCAGAAATAGCTTATAAAACAGCAATACTGCATGCAAAGAAATTAGAATCCGATTATTATTATAATCTATATTATAAAACCCATATAAGTCTGTCACGCACAATAGTACCGCAAGAAGAGAGACGCACGCAATGCAGTATAAAAAGAAAGCCTAACCCGAAAATTTTTACACGGGACACCGACTAGCTATAAAGGATTCTTCAGCATCGTCTTGCTCGTTTTGCTTGTTTTTTACGATTTTTGTTTGTTGCAGTTTCGTTAGTGCAAGGTTTGCGTGTTGTCGGCATTCTTTAAACTTTACTATTCAGAATAAAATCAAAATGATTTGATTTTATTCGGAGCTTAAGCAAACAATTTTTTTTCTTCTGTTAATAATTTTTTAAATAGTTTATAAAACAATCGTTATTTTTAGTAACTTTATGGACTACGTTTTAGCGAATAAAAAAATAAAAAAATTGATTCTGATTCGTCAATGTTTTTAAGAAAAGTTAGGATTTCGTAGCCTGCTTAACTAACTCTCAAAAACAAAGCTAAGACGCAAACAAATGCCAGAGCAAGTCCCTAAAATGCAAATCCATCTCACAGCAAACCCCGAATTACAATCAACGAATGAGCATAAAGTCGGCATGGTCACATCTCACCCTCTTAAATAATACAAGAATTATTTATATTTGTTAGGGTGAGTGAGGCCATTCGTGCTCAAACCTAAGAATTTCTCGATATTGACCACGTGAGCAAAGAACAATAGAATTAACCAATCAAAAAGCGCGGTTAGTATTCTGACTGCAGAAAAATCGTTTGAGACACAGCGTAATCGATCTACACGGGATTTTTTATGAAGTTCTAAATTTCATCGGAGGCTGGATGTGCTTTTTTTTACACTTTCAACCATTCTTCTCCCCAGAGCTCTTTGAGATTAAAACGAGGTTTATCTCAAAGAGCTCTGGGGTCGAGAATGTTTTACAACCATAAGTGTTCTTATTTGTGTTCTCCCGAAAAATGTATGATCACATTTACGAATGACGATGGTGATTTTATGAGATTGGAGAAAAAGTTATGTAATCTTTGGCAAAATCTTAGTCTCAATATTCTTATAGAGTAGGTTCTTTAAGAAAAACGTAACAGCAAAAAAAATTGCATAGACAAAAAATTTGGAAACTGTCGACCAGCAGGTTAGCATAACTCGCTAAAAATTCCGTTGTGAACAAGTTCAAAGTTTTTACACACCCCTCCAGAGTAAGCAGATGTCGTGTTTGCATAGCTTCCATATTTAAAAATGGCAGTTTTAAATTCAAATTTTGTAATATATGGTACATTTTTGTTTTTACAAAATAATATGATTTCCATACACCCTGGAGAAGCGAGGTGAAATGTCTCGATTACCATTTTACAGGCTACGAGAATCATAATACAGAATCACCAATACCTGTTATATACTCTCTACTTTGACGTGGTAAGGCTTCAATTCATTCTCAAATTTCCGATAATGATAATCACGCAAACAAAATGCTTGATACATTTTTAGTTCTTTCAATTTCAGCTGAGCTGTAGAGCACTGTGCTATATCGTTTTTAATGGCTAGCAAAGTGATGTATGTCAAATTATTAGCGCTTATATCCAGTTTTTCAAGTCGCACATAACAACCGTTTAAATTCACAAAATGAGAGTCTTTGAAGCCTGATGCTGAGATGTTTAACTCTGCTAGATTTGAAGGAGAAGAAAGACTTTCTGAGATGATCTTCATCGCAGAGGGTGTTAGCGTTGGGTTATAGCTGATGTCCAGAACTTCAAGATGCTTTAAACAGGGCGCCAAACATTCAATAAATCCATCTTCCAGCTGGCATTTCTTAAAACTGAGCACTTTTAAATGGCTTCCGTTTTCAATGTTGTTTGTTATAGCGTCCGATATGACTTTAGCAGAGACGTCTGTTAGATCAGGATTGTTGCAAAGGTACAGTCGCGTAAAACACGAGAAGTTCTCTGCCATGTTTGCAACGTGTGTATTGTTGAGTTGGCAATGCGTTAAATCCATGTTCTGTAAACCTTGTTTTGCACATTCGAAAAGTTTCGATATATCATCTTCTTCAATCTTCACACCGGCTAATGTTAACGTCTTTAATGAATTCTTTTGAATACTGGCCAACTTTTCAGAAATTAATTGCACTGAATGTGAACTGACGTCTCTGTTGTATCCGATATGAAGTGTTTGCAAAGACGTCATGCAATCGACGACGTGCGACAAATGGTCATCTGCTAGCTCACAACCGGTCAAGTTTAAACTCTCTATTTTTCGATCTTTATCAACTAGTACTGAAGCAGCTATTAACTGGACGCATGACGAAGAGAACACGTTCCAGCTAAGATCAAGGTGTTGAAGTAAATAAATGCAATGCATTAATTCTTCAATATGAGGTTGAAGTATCCCACAATTCTCTAATTTCAAAACCTTCAGTTTGTTTACTTTTGATTCAGTGATTGCATCTGCTAGCACCTTCATGGCAACACATGTTAGTTTGGTGTTACCAGACAAATCTAACGTATGCAACCGACTGACGCAGCGATATAACTGTTTGATGTGTTCATCACCTAAGTTGCAACCGTTTAAAATCAAACATGATAAATTATGTGTCATCATGTTAGCATCAGCGAATTGCATGGAACCTGTGATCATTTTCATGGCTAGTGGCGACAAATCTTCATTGTAGCTGAGGTCTACGGTTTCTACTACGTGTAAAGATGGCTGCATCGGTACAAAATGAGCATCCGTTAAATTACAAGAGCTCAAATTTAACGACTTGAGGCCTGTCTTTGCTTTTAGGAGGTCATGTGAAAGAACTTGAAGAGCTTTTGGCGACATTGCATCGTTGCCAGTTAAATCCAATCTTGCGACATGCATCAATAAATGTCTCATAGCATGCATATGTGTTTCCATCAACTGACAGTTGCTAAATCGAAGCAAGTCAATGACGTAACCACCTTCTTTCTCCAGTTGTTGTCTCAAAGACTCCGTGACGTTTTCAACATGGTGTACTGTCATCTCTTTGCTCATTTCAAAATGGCGACCAAGAGGCTCATATCTTATCGGTTTGTTGGAAAACATGGCGTCAGATAGAATTGTTTGAATGGATTTAAAATGTTTTTCAAGGGAATGGAAAAGAATAGCCTCGTCGCAAAAGTGTATCGCGCCGAGCAGTAACTTCTGATATTTGTAGATATCTTCGTGTACATTGAAGCAAATTTTCAATGTTATCTGGTTGCCACTGGTTTTGTCAGCACGGTTTACTCTGATCTGCAGATATTGCCGTCCATGAAGTTCCAACACTTTTCGAGTGGCGTTACCTGAAAGCACAAATTATACTCAGTTAGAGTCAATCTTGTTTTAGTGTTCTAATCTTTTTCTACTTTCATCGCCAAATCTCAATTTTTGTAGGTTAACGATGAAGTTAGAGTTCCAATGCATCCCACTGCAAACGTATTTAAGGAGTAGAATTCTCACGAAAAACTGCATGTCGTTTTAATTTAAAAGTGCGTTTTAGATGCCGCTTTGTATCTATTCTAATATTTTTTTTTTTTTAAAAAAGGGATTCGAATATCGAGATTTATGATTTTGGTGATTCAAAACTTTTAAAATCAAAACAGAGTAGCTTGACGTTCGAATGATATAACAAGAAATTGGACGGTTATCGAGTAGACAAATTCGTAGACGAAAAAGGCGTGATTTCATCTTTTTTGTATATATGAGAATCTTTTTGTTGTGTCAAAATCATAAATTTTTATGGTAAAACGGTGACGAAATTTTATGCTTATTCCTTTTTGGTATGTTCCTTTTTGTTAAAATAGTTGATTTGTGTGTTGCTGTGAAAACGAATGAAGAAATGGAACAAAGAAAGTGAAAAGTAAAAAGTGGAAGATAAAAAAGTAAAAAAACTGTCACCTTTCTGCTCATCTAAAACATATATAACATCGTTTCTTTCCAGTTTCTTAAGCTCATGTTTCAATTTAGTTGTCTTGTATGAATTGCGTGTTTCTTTCGATCTCTGGAGAGAAGTGCGACCACACTTGAACACACGGGCTGCTCTCATCATTCAAAAACAAAAATTAAATATTTCTTCCTCTCGTGAAAGCAGTTCTAATGTGTTCATATGTTTTAATGTCTTTGCGTTTCTTCAAACGTTTGATCACAGGTGTTGGTTCAGTGATTTGAACAGTTCAATTCAAGTCACCTGCTATGTTGCTGAATGAATCACAAACAAATGAATCGGGAAAGAAAATGTGCAGTTAGGTCGTGAATATTTAATACTCTGTGCACATTAATAAAAAATTGTACCACTTAACTTTCTCTCTCTATCTTGTAAGGTTAATTTAAATGATTTTTTCAACACGATGACAAAAATCTAATGCAAAAACAACCTGGAGACGAGGTTGTACTATAGTTACATCCGTATTAATTTATTGATTTCACTTTATATATAATTGTAATGTAAAAACAACCTGGAGACGAGGTTGTACTATAGTTACATCCGTATTAATTTATTGATTTCACTTTATATATAATTGTAACGTAAAAACAACCTGGAGACGAGATTGTACTATAGTTACATCCGTATTAATTTATTGATTTCACTTTGTATATGATTGTAATGTAAAAACAACCTGGAGACGACGTTGTACTATAGTTACATCCGTATTAATTTATTGATTTCACTTTATATATAATTGTAATGTAAAAACAACCTGGAGACGAGGTTGTACTATAGTTACATCCGTATTAATTTATTGATTTCACTTTATATATAATTGTAACGTAAAAACAACCTGGAGACGAGATTGTACTATAGTTACATCCGTATTAATTTATTGATTTCACTTTGTATATGATTGTAATGTAAAAACAACCTGGAGACGACGTTGTACTATAGTTACATCCGTATTAATTTATTGATTTCACTTTATATATGATTGTAATGTAAAAACAACCTGGAGACGAGGTTGTACTATAGTTACATCCGTATTAATTTATTGATTTCACTTTGTATATGATTATAATGTATAAACAATCTGGAGACGAGGTTGTACTATAGTTACATCCGTATTAATTTATTGATTTCACTTTATATATGACTGTAATGCAAAAACAACCTGGAGACGAGGTGGTACTATAGTTACATCCGTATTACTTTATTGATTTCACTTTGTATATGATTGTAATGTAAAAACAAACTGGAGACGAGGTTGTACTATAGTTACATCCGTATTAATTTATTGATTTCACTTTATATATGATTGTAATGTAAAAACAACCTGGAGACGAGGTTGTACTATAGTTACATCCGTATTAATTTATTGATTTCACTTTGTATATGATTGTAATGTAAAACCAATCTGGAGACGAGATTGTACTATAGTTACATCCGTATTAATTTCACTTTGTATATGATTGTAATGTAAAAACAACCTGGAGACGAGGTTGTACTATAGTTACATCCGTATTAATTTATTGATTTCACTTTGTATATGATTGTAATGTAAAAACAAATCTGGAGACGAGGTTGCACTATAGTTACATCCGTATTAATTTATTGATTTCACTTTATATATGATTGTAATGTAATAACAACCTGGAGACGAGGTTGTACTATAGTTACATCCGTATTAATTTATTGATTACACTTTGTATATGATTGTAATGTAAAAACAACCTGGAGACGACGTTGTACTATAGTTACATCCGTATCAATTTATTGATTTCACTTTATATATGATTGTAATGTAAAAACAACCTGGAGACGAGATTGTACTATAGTTACATCCGTATTACTTTATTGATTTCACTTTGTATATGATTGTAATGTAAAAACAACCTGGAGACGAGGTTGTACTATAGTTACATCCGTATTAATTTATTGATTACACTTTATATATGATTGTAATGTAAAAACAAACTGGAGACGAGGTTGTACTATAGTTACATCCGTATTAATTTATTGATTTCACTTTGTATATGATTGTAATGTAAAAATAACCTGGAGACGAGGTTGTACTATAGTTACATGCGTATTAATTTATTGATTTCACTTTGTATATGATTGTAATGTAAAAACAACCTGGAGACGAGGTTGTACTACAGTTACATCCGTATTACTTTATTGATTTCACTTTGTATATGATTGTAATGTAAAAACAACCTGGAGACGAGGTTGTACTATAGTTACATCCGTATTAATTGATTGATTACACTTTATATATTATTGTAATGTAAAAACAACCTGGAGACGAGGTTGTACTATAGTTACATCCGTATTAATTTATTGATTTCACTTTATATATGATTGTAATGTAAAACAACCTGGAGACCAGGTTTATTGATTTCACTTTGTATATGATTGTAATGTAAAAACAAATCTGGAGACGAGGTTGTACTATAGTTACATCCGTATTAATTTATTGATTTCACTTTATATATGACTGTAATGCAAAAACAACCTGGAGACGAGGTGGTACTATAGTTACATCCGTATTACTTTATTGATTTCACTTTGTATATGATTGTGATGTAAAAACAAACTGGAGACGAGGTTGTACTATAGTTACATCCGTATTAATTTATTGATTTCACTTTATATATGATTGTAATGTAAAAACAACCTGGAGACGAGGTTGTACTACAGTTACATCCGTATTAATTTATTGATTTCACATTATATATGATTGTAATGTAAAAACAACCTGGAGACGAGGTTGTACTACAGTTACATCCGTATTACTTTATTGATTTCACTTTGTATATGATCGTAATGTAAAAACAACCTGGAGACGAGGTTGTACTACAGTTACATCCGTATTACTTTATTGATTTCACTTTGTATATGATCGTAATGGAGACGAGGTTGTACTATAGTTACATCCGTATTAATTTATTGATTTCACTTTATATATGATTGTAATGTAAAAACAACCTGGAGACGAGGTTGTACTGCAGTTACATCCGTATTACTTTATTGATTTCACTTTGTATATGATCGTAATGTAAAAACAACCTGGAGACGAGGTTGTACTATAGTTACATCCGTATTAATTTATTGATTTCACTTTGTATATGATTGTAATGTAAAAACAATCTGGACACGAGGTTGTAATATAGTTACATCCGTATTAATTTATTGATTTCACTTTATATATGACTGTAATGCAAAAACAACCTGGAGACGAGGTTGTACTATAGTTACATCCGTATTACTTTATTGATTTCACTTTGTATATGATTGTAATGTAAAAACAACCTGGAGACGAGGTTGTACTATAGTTACATCCGTATTAATTTATTGACTTCACTTTATATATGATTGTAATGTAAAAACAACCTGCAGACGACGTTGTACTATAGTTACATCCGTATTAATTTATTGATTTCACTTTGTATATGATTGTAATGTAAAAACAATCTGGACACGAGGTTGTACTATAGTTACATCCGTATTAATTTATTGATTTCACTTTATATATGACTGTAATGCAAAAACAACCTGGAGACGAGGTTGTACTATAGTTACATCCGTTTTAATTTATTGACTTCACTTTATATATGATTGTAATGTAAAAACAACCTGGAGACGAGGTTGTACTACAGTTACATCCGTATTACTTTATTGATTTCACTTTGTATATGATTGTAATGTAAAAACAACCTGGAGACGAGGTTGTACTATAGTCACATCCGTATTAATTTATTGATTACACTTTATATATGATTGTAATGTAAAAACAATCTGGAGACGAGGTTGTACTATAGTTACATCCGTATTAATTTATTGATTTCACTTTGTATATGATTGTAATGTAAAAACAATCTGGACACGAGGTTGTACTATAGTTACATCCGTATTAATTTATTGATTTCACTTTATATATGACTGTAATGCAAAAACAACCTGGAGACGAGGTTGTACTATAGTTACATCCGTATTAATTTATTGACTTCACTTTATATATGATTGTAATGTAAAAACAACCTGGAGACGAGGTTGTACTACAGTTACATCCGTATTACTTTATTGATTTCACTTTGTATATGATTGTAATGTAAAAACAACCTGGAGACGAGGTTGTACTATAGTCACATCCGTATTAATTTATTGATTACACTTTATATATGATTGTAATGTAAAAACAATCTGGAGACGAGGTTGTACTATAGTTACATCCGTATTAATTTATTGAGTACACATTACACTTTATATATGACTGTAATGCAAAAACAACCTGGAGACGAGGTTGTACTATAGTTACATCCGTATTACTTTATTGATTTCACTTTGTATATGATTGTAATGTAAAAACAACCTGGAGACGAGGTTGTACTATAGTTACATCCGTATTAATTTATTGACTTCACTTTATATATGATTGTAATGTAAAAACAACCTGGAGACGACGTTGTACTATAGTTACATCCGTATTAATTTATTGATTTCACTTTGTATATGATTGTAATGTAAAAACAATCTGGACACGAGGTTGTACTATAGTTACATCCGTATTAATTTATTGATTTCACTTTATATATGACTGTAATGCAAAAACAACCTGGAGACGAGGTTGTACTATAGTTACATCCGTATTACTTTATTGATTTCACTTTGTATATGATTGTAATGTAAAAACAACCTGGAGACGAGGTTGTACTATAGTTACATCCGTATTAATTTATTGACTTCACTTTATATATGACTGTAATGTAAAAACAACCTGGAGACGAGGTTGTACTATAGTTACATCCGTATTAATTTATTGATTTCACTTTATATATGATTGTAATGTAAAAACAACCTGGAGACGAGGTTGTACTACAGTTACATCCGTATTACTTTATTGATTTCACTTTGTATATGATTGTAATGTAAAAACAACCTGGAGACGAGGTTGTACTATAGTCACATCCGTATTAATTTATTGATTACACTTTATATATGATTGTAATGTAAAAACAATCTGGAGACGAGGTTGTACTATAGTTACATCCGTATTAATTTATTGAGTACACATTACACTTTATATATGATTGTAATGTAAAAACAACCTGGAGACGAGGTTGTACTATAGTTACATCCGTATTACTTTATTGATTTCACTTTATATATGATTGTAATGTAAAAACAATCTAGAGACGAGGTTGTACTATACTTACATCCGCATTAATTTATTGATTTCACTTTATATATGATTGTAATGTAAAAACAACCTGGAGACGAGGTTGTACTATACTTACATCCGCATTAATTTATTGATTTCACTTTATAAAAACACGACGACATAAATGTAATGTGCCTTTCCGTTTAATTTCGCTTAATCAAAAAATTTGAAAGAAGTTGTAACTTATAATTTATATATAATCAATCAGAGCCGATATTTGAAATGGTTAGTTGAATACAAGTAATATGGACATTTATTGAATACAAGTAATATGGAGATTTATTGAATACAAGTAATATGGACATTTATTGAATACAAGTCATATGGACATTTATTGAATACAAGTAATATGGACATTTATTGAATACAAGTAATATGGACATTTATTGAATACAAGTAATATGGACATTTATTGAATACAAGTAATATGGACATTTATTGAATACAAGTAATATGGACATTTATTGAATACAAGTAATATGGACATTTATTGAATACAAGTCATATGGACATTTATTGAATACAAGTAATATGGACATTTATTGAATACAAGTAATATGGACATTTATTGAATACAAGTAATATGGACATTTATTGAATACAAGTAATATGGACATTTATTGAATACAAGTAATATGGACATTTATTTTATTTCGAACTAACATGCATTCATTTCTTACTTCCCATCTTAAAAAACTGGAAGCCATTTCACAGACCTCTCGGGTTACATAACAAGCTCATATTTTCTCTTTCTTCTTTTTGGTGGCACAAAAAATTATTATGGAGATAATACGCAGGTAAGCAGACGAGACAAGATTTAATTTTAATAACAACAACACAGTAGTAGTATATGAGCAAGCAGTCCAAAATTGTCTCAATATGTTTTTACTTCGACTTATTTTGTTTCATCTTCAAATGGTGTACCAGCATCCGAGTAATCTGTTGAGTCGTCATTCATGTCGTCATCAATGTCGTCGCTCATCCCGTCTGTCGGTGAAGAATCTGTGGACGGAGTAGGGGTGACTGTGATGGGAGTTGTTGTTGGAGATGTTTTCGGCATGACTTTTTCATCAATTTCATCGTAAGCCTCCCTCATTTTCTTGCGTTGAATTTTAAGTGATTTTCTAATATACTTGAGCAGCGCTAATTCTTCAGGATCCACAGTTAACGTCAAAACATTGTCATCTTTGTCGTCATGGTGATCTATATGGTGGTCGTCGTGATCTGAATGGTGGTCATCGTGGTCCGAATGGTGGTCGTCGTGACCGTCGTCTTGTTTTGAAGGAGTAGTAACAGGCGTCGTGGTAATTTTTTCTTCCGTGAGTTCCGTCATGTTATATTTTTCATCCGGTGTGTGTTCAGATATTGATTGTAATTGATAATCACGAATTGGGTCGTCAGTCATGACATCTAAATAAATAAGATGTCATTTCTACCACATTTACATTTAAAATAACGCGAACAAAAAATGTGTGAAGTTTTATACGCCAGAGTTGCCACAAGTTCCGTATGAATGAAGTTCATCTTGGACTAATTCTGTTTGGATGAGCAATGACGTAAGCTTTGAGGCCGAATGATTTTTTTAAATAAATTGAAAAATACTCACGTGGTGCGCACATGTGCACGCAATCCTCAAAAGTGGGAAACTTATTTGAGTTTCCACCTGAACCAGTATATAAAAATGCTTCACAGAATCTTTGGTCATAGTTGTAAAAATAAAACATCTTTTTGCAATCTCCACTCTCGCTACAATTTCCATTTCCTTCATCTTTTTCATACGACAATCTTCCTCTGTCACTAAGAAGACAAGAACACGTGCTAGAGGAATAAATTACAGAACGAAACATACGGCAACCGATACCAACACTAAGGACAACAGCAAATTAAAAAAATTGATCAAACCCAAGAAGCAGAAGCGAGCGATGAGACGATTTTATTAAATGATTAGTTTTAAATGCAGTATGAGCAAAGGAGATATTTTGATAGCTTGCAGCATGTTATGTTCAACTCGTATCTCGGGAAAACAACAAGAAAATTGAAACTTTAAACCAGAATGCTAAATTGAGAAAGAAAGTCATTTAACTTACTGATGCAGGATTCCTGACATTCTTTCATTGTTTTAAATCTGTTTGCGTTTCCACTGCAAATTCCTTTACGAAGTTTGTCGCATTTTTTTAATTGAATATTATACACATATCTCAAGGGATTTGATTTTTTGCATTGCATCAATTGTTTGGGCAAAAAACATTCCTCCAACATTCCTACAAAAAGAAAATGTATAATTTCTAACAAATAAGAAACCTTAGGCATACAATTCACCATCTCATTTTCTCTAATATTTATCAATATTTCTTGAAATACATCTTCATCCAACTCCAACGTTTAAGCGTGCAAATCTACACCGACAATTTATAAGCAACTCACCATGACATTGAAAGGTAGCTAGAGAGCAAACAAAAAACAGTAGGAATATCAACATCATTTCAAATGTGTCATTGCACAACATAGCTACATAAAATTGTTGCAAGTTTTTTTTCTGCAAAAGCAAGTAACATTTTACATCATATGAGCATATTTTGTCATGAAGAAAGCTGGTAAAGCGTAATAAAAATAGCAGCACAAGGTGTGGCATTTGGAGGTTTACCGTTAGGCTTGGTTGAGTTTCGTCGCCGTTCCATTAAATTCTCAAACACGTAAGAACGCCTTTAAAGAATTATTCAAACCGGTAAATGAAACAAAATAGATGAAAAGGAAGCAAAAAAACATGGCTGCGAAACAATTCATTATAGGTCAACATTGAAGTTTTTCACAGATTTTTTTTTCTTTTTTGGGTCAGTCCTAAAATAATATAGTATCAAGTGCAGAGGTTTGCAAAGACGCAAGAAATGAAATATAATAAAATTAACATTAAGCATCTGGAGGGTTATGTATCGCCCAATGATTAATATGACGGAAACTAGCCAAAATGAAATAACTGCATCCTGCATCACTGTCAGAGACAAATGAAACAAAAGAGATAAAAAGAAAGCACAAAAAACATGGCTGCGAAACGATTCATTATAGATTAACATTTAAGTTTTTCACAGATTTTTTTGGATCCGCAAAGAAACGAAATATAATCAAAAATTAACCGCACCACCGATAAGAGACAAAAAGCGTTTTGAAAAGGAATTATAATTTTCGAAAGCACAATGTAGCTAGCACGATAGAAAATAAATAAATAAATAACATTTTTGCTGATTATTTTAAAGCCGGTATATATAATAGTAAGTTGGAGAAGCAAGTCAAACGAAATGTCCGAACAGACAGAATCGTAATGCTCTGTTGATGCCAGGAAGTTCGAAGGTAGAAAAAAATAAAATTTGCAATCGATGGTGGAGAACGATTTTCTTAGTGTACATAAACTGGTCTTCTAACGGCCGCAAATCAAAAATTCCATGTAGCTACGAAGAAAATAATTACTGCGACATTTTTGAGGAGTTTAAATTTATTTTTTTTCGCCATATCTAAATTTTATAAAAAATAAGAACCTCTTAAATGTACAAATAACATTCAAAGCTTTCCGTCAAAAACTCTTGCATCGTCACGTGGGTATATATTATTTCTGACGAATTCGGACGAATTTAATTAAAATAAGTTCGTCTTTCAAAAAACAGTGGTCAACGGATGGTCTCCACTTATGACCTTCCTCTGTCCGTGCTTTTCATTACAACAACATGAGTTAATGAGGACATTAAATTTCATAATAACCGTAATTTATTTAATACTTTTCTCCAAGACTAAATTTTGTATATATCAATTTCTAGATTTAGTATTATTAACTGAAGTATATCTGCAATTAAATATTTACAAAATTTGTACATCGTTTTCATTTTAATTCAGATTGTTGTTGTTCCAACTTCTTCCTGGGAAATGAAGGAATGTCAATGGACATAACAATAATTTATTCATTGTATTTGTAAAGCATTTTCGGAATGATTTCGTAATTGACAGCACTTTTCGTTACGTCGAGTTATTTACAACTGTGTCGTCTGACTCACACAACATGTAATGGCCCATATCTTCCACAACGACACTTATAAAACTTTCACGAATATCAGTGTCCACTTCGGATATGACGTATGATGCGTTCGTAAATCCTACTTTTTTGCACGAATATTCATCCACATTCTTCTCCGTTTCAACGTCAATCTCCACCGATGAGGTGTCTGTATCATCTCGAAATACATTATCGTTCGCCGGCTACATGAAAACAGACAAAAGTTAACATTTAAAAGTCAAAATGTTAAAATAATCAATAATTTTCTTGTTTAAGTAATTTTGTTTCTTATTTTTTAAACTTTCGTTTTAAAAAGCAAGGCAGTTAATAACATGAAAAATACATACGCGTTGATGACAACAATTCCATTCTCTGTGAACTAAATACAGTAAAATCCCAGCGATGATGAAGATAGTTAATACTGGCACAAGTAAATTCGCTTCCTCCATTTCTGTAATCCAACTACTTGTTTCATTTTTTGCTATCCAAGTTCAACACAACATTTTCCCACTGAACTCGTTAACTTTGAAGTTGAAGGAAGTATACGAAGCAATTAATGTTACAAAGTAATTGTTCACAATCACGACCACGTCACAACCAGAAGAAATATGATGACTAAACATTTTTTTTCCCACACATTCCCACATGTTCGCATAATTGATATCAATCTGAAAATTTAGAGGATGCGTTAGTAAGAGATAAAGCTAAACTACAACAGCTGGCGTCATAATGGCTACCAACTTAGTACACATACCCTTTTTTGTGTGTTTATCTGACTATACATCGCTTTATGAGTGCACCAGTATATTCTATATTTTTAATGATTAAGCTGCTTGCAAGCCTACAGTCCTGCCATTTAAACGCCTTTAATATAATAGTTAAAGAGAAACAAATCTACTGGACATGGCGACATTAATGGCAATGTTGTAATAGATTCATTTTCAGCTATTAAAAATGATTTTAAAAAATCAATATCACAAGGGATATTTCCTGACCAACTAAAACAAGCAAAAGTGATTCCAATATTTAAATCAGGTAATTCAGAAACGATGTCAAATTACAGGCCTATTTCCATTCTACCCGTATTCTCAAAGATTCTTGAAAAAATTATGCACAACAGAGTTTTTCCGCTTCTTCACCGAGAATTCTATCTTTTGTAAGAAACAATTTGGATTTAGAAACAGACACTCCACAGAACATGCGATAATGCAACTTGTGGAGAACATTTATCAATCTTTTAGTAATGGAAAATTTACTTTGGGTATTTTTATTGACCTATCTAAGGCTTTTGATACCGTTGATCACAACATATTATTAGGTAAACTAAATGCGTATGGAATAAGTGGGGTAACATTAAAATGGTTTAAAAGTTATCTGAGTGAACGAACTCAATACATATAGATATTGGCAGTGACAAAAAAACTAATAAGCTAACAATTAAATGTGGTGTTCCACAAGGTTCAATTCTTGGGCCACTCTTATTTTTAATATATGTTAATGATCTAAGCAATTGTTCTGAAATCCTAAATTCTATTACGTTTGCAGATGACACTAATTTGTTTTACTCCCATAAATGTATTACAGTGGAATCCCCCTAAAGCGGACACCCTATAAAGCGGACAGCCCTCTAAAGCGGACAAAAATTTTTGCACCGGCAGAATTTAGGTCAAACTCTCATAAAAAAATCTCTATAAAGCGGACGATTATAAAGCGGACACTCTATAAAGCGGACAAAAATCTTTGCACCAAATGACAGTTTCCCTTATAAACACTCCCTATAAAGCGGACAATGGAAAAATAACGAGATGAAATGTCACTTTTTCTTAAAATTTAAACCATTTTACTTAGTACATCTTTGAGTTTTGTTATTTACCGAGTCCAACACTTTCCTTATATTTTTCTCGGCCCACTCAACTGCCTTTTCAACACCAATTAATTGGTACTGGGCAGGAATTTCTAGTCCGTAGCCAGCACCACGGTTCACTCGCTTCCCAGTCACTTTACATCCGATGGTACAGTTAGGAAGCGACATGAATTTGTTGAATAGTTTGCTAAGGTTTTTAGGGACGTGCCCAACTACTTTTAATAAATCTGCAACTGAAATTATCAAGAGCGTAGACATACTTATGGCTATTCAATGGGTTCAAGATGCGTGGAAAGAAGTAACCAACTTGACCATCAAAAATTGTTTCGAGAAATGTGGCGTAGTTCAAGGAGAAAGTGAATTGATGGAAGATCAAGAAGATGACTTGGAATTTGAAGCTCTGGTGAAGGAATTAACTGAAGATATGTCTGCTGCAGAATACATCGATTTTGACGCCGATGTTCCAGCTTCGGAGCCAAGAACTAGAATTAGAAATAAATTGGCGACATCAAATCCGAGAAGCTAGCATTAACGCAATTGAAAATCCAGAGATGGCATGTCAGGTCGAAGAGATTTCCGAGGATGATGATGAGAGTGAAGACGTGGTTGAAGAAGAAATGCTTGGTTTCACCGAGCTAATCACTATGCTTGATAAAGTTAAATGTTGTCAACCATTACGAAAAAGATTGAGGAACTTCAGCTTCAAAATAGAAAACAATCCTCAATCAAAGATTATTTCAAATAGGGAGAAAAACGTGTATTGAAAGACCTATAAGATAAATGAAATATATCTTCGTAATATAACTTGGTTTCTTAGTTTATAACCTTAGCAACACTTAAAGGTTGGTTGCAACACCGACAAATTTGAGCTGCTAAACTTACTTTACACAGCCAACTTGGGTTCTTTGCTCGATAAGCTAAATCTATTGATGTTGCCGTCTACCCTAGTGTTGCAAGTCACCCCATGATACCCGCCAGTACTACAAAAAAAGCTTTTTTGGTCAAAATTAGGTCTAAAACTAATTTTTTGGTCAACTTCCTATAAAGCGGACATCCCTCTAAAGCGGACACTTTTTTTTGCACCAATGGTGTCCGCTTTAGAGGGATTCCACTGTAATACTCTTTATAAAACTAACTTAAACAAATTATCAAACTGGTTGTCTGCTAATCATAGCCTTGAATGTATTTCAATTAAATATCTTTCAAACGAGAAGAAATAATAACACACTTGAAGTATTTTCTAACACCTTTCACATTTCTCATAACAAATACACAACAAGATCTGCAGGTCAATACTATCCACCATTTAGGAAAACTAAAAATTTTTGTGTCTATTAAATTAAAAAATCTACTTCTAATTTGAATTCTTCTTCTTTAATTTTAATGTTAATTTCATTTTCATTTTTTTTAATTTCATTATACTTATGTATTACACTTATGTATTTATAAATAGCTTTATCATATACTTTGAGTTTTTCTCGCAACTTGATTGGCTAATCTGCACGAAATATATGCTGTATTTTGTTTTTCAACCGAGAAACGAGTGCAATTTTTACTTATACAGAGTGCAAAAAGCTTATATTCTTCCTTTGATTGGCTGATTTAGTGTGCCAAAAGCTTATATTTTTCCCTTGATTGGTTGAAAAAATCTCGAAAAATATCGGCTGATATTTTTTTCGTTTTTTATGTTCTCGTATATTTCACTCGCCTAAAGGCTCGTGAAATATGTAACAAGAACATAAAAACACTCAAAAAATATTGCCGATATTTTTCTCGGCACTGTGCGATAACTAGTACATATTGATTAGGAGATATTTGTTGTTAATAAACTTATTTGTAACGTTAAACAGAAAATAGCTACCTTCCCACAAAATAGGCATCGTGGAACTACGCTTTGCGTAGAAATAACAGGTTCTCGATGATAAGACTACTTTTGTCTTCTGCGAGTCACCTGGCTTGTTAAGGATAGTTGCAATTAATCCGTAGTATTGTATGTATATGTTACGTATATTATATATGTATATATGTATTATAATGTTACGTATATTATATATGTATTATAATGTTACGTATATGTATATATGTATTATAATGTTACGTGTATTATATATGTATATATGTATTATAATGTTACGTATATTATATATGTATTATAATGTTACGTGTATTATATATGTATATATGTATTATAATGTTACGTATATTATATATGTATTATAATGTTACGTATATTATATATGTATTATAATGTTACGTATATTATATATGTATATATGTATTATAATGTTACGTATATTATATATGTATTATAATGTTACGTATATTATATATGTATATATGTATTATAATGTTACGTATATTATATATGTATTATAATGTTACGTATATGTATATATGTATTATAATGTTACGTGTATTATATATGTATATATGTATTATAATGTTACGTATATTATATATGTATTATAATGTTACGTGTATTATATATGTATATATGTATTATAATGTTACGTATATTATATATGTATTATAATGTTACGTATATTATATATGTATTATAATGTTACGTATATTATATATGTATATATGTATTATAATGTTACGTATATTATATATGTATTATAATGTTACGTATATTATATATGTATTATAATGTTACGTATATTATATATGTATTATAATGTTACGTATATGTATATATGTATTATAATGTTACGTATATTATATATTATATATGTATTATAATGTTACGTATATGTATATATGTATTATAATGTTACGTATATTATATATGTATATATGTATTATAATGGTACGTATATTATATATGTATTATAATGTTACGTATATTATATATGTATTATAATGTTACGTATATTATATAAGTCTATGGAAACTTTATACCTTGTTATGCGAAATATACCTACATATAGATATACATATTTATGTGTTACATTTTTTATCACGAGCTTAACCAGGGTGGCTACTACTAATGCTGGAAAAAGGTTAATAGAAAACTTTTGTGGAACATATTTTCGCAATTAAAAACTGGTATGGAAAGATACGGAATTTTGCGATTTTGTTTGCGATGAAAACGCGTTTTTAACGCAAAGTATACAATTAAAACAAATCGTTGTAACGTGAAATTTGTGGAACGTAATATATTTTTTAACGAATATTTATCCATCAATCAAATAAGACACAAGCTTCTACGTTCATGGACACAAATACATCGAGAGTCAAAAGTACTAGTGGAAAAAATTTTTTAGCAAGAAGTAACTAGCAACGTTTTAGCAAGAAGTAACTAGCAACGTTTTAGCAAGAAGTAACTAGCAACGTTTTAGCAAAAAGTAACTAGCAACGTTTTAGCAAGAAGTAACTAGCAACGTTTTAGCAAGAGGTAACTAGCAACGTTTTAGCAAGAAGTAACTAGCAACGTTTTAGCAAGAAGTAACTAGCAACGTTTTAGCAAGACGTAACTAGCAACGTTTTAGCAAGAGGTAACTAGCAACGTTTTAGCAAGAGGTAACTAGCAACGTTTTAGCAAGAGGTAACTAGTAACGTTTTAGCAAGAGGAAACTAGCAACTTTTTAGCAAGCGGAAACTAGCAACGTTTTAGCAAGAGGTGACTAGCAACGTTTTAGCAAGAGGTAACTAGCAACCTTTTAGCAAGAGGTAACTAGCAACCTTTTAGCAAGAGGAAACTAGCAACGTTTTAGCAAGAGGTGACTAGCAACGTTTTAGCAAGAGGTAACTAGCAACCTTTTAGCAAGAGGAAACTAGCAACGTTTTATCAAGAGGAAACTAGCAACTTTTTAGCAAGCGGAAACTAGCAACGTTTTAGCAAGAGGTAACTAGCAACTTTCTAGCAAGAGGTAACTAGCAACTTTTTAGCAAGAGGTAACTAGCAACCTTTTAGCAATAGGTAACTAGCAACGTTTTAGCAAGAGGAAACTAGCAACGTTTTAGTAAGAGGTAACTAGCAACGTTTTAGCAAGAGGTATGTTTCCACTTGAGAAATAAAAATTTAAAAGTAATTAAAATCATCAAAATTATCTCTCAGTTTAAAATGGATTCTTCAGAGGAGGTAGAGTTAGGTTTGCTTGGTTATGATTATGAATGATTATGAATGATTATGAATGATTATGAATGATTATGAATGATTATGAATGATTATGAATGATTATGAATGATTATGAATGATTATGAATGATTATGAATGATTATATGAATGATTATGGAAAAAAGCTTCGTGACATTTACAAAAAAGTGTTGGAAGAGTATTTTGACAAGTAAGTTTTAGTTCATTATTAGCCTAATCTCTTCTTTAACTGCTAAATGGAAACCAAGCTTAACTGGTCGCGACCAACTCAGCAACATAACATAATTAAACTTGAAATTTTCTGCTAAAATTCTTTCCTCTATAATTCCAAACTTCGTGACAAAAAAAAAGTTTTGCTGCCACAATTTTTATTCCTTAAGCCTGATTCACACTTACTTCAATCTTGCGCACCGTGTGAACATAAATGAAGTAAGTGACGCAAGAGCGACGCAACGACGCAAGAATATCAAAATGTTTTGATATCTTGCGTCGTTGCGTTGCTCTTGCTTCACTCTTGCGGCATATTTTTATAATGTGAACACAAAAACGCAATGTGCGCAAGAAACGCAAAGAGATTTTTCGAGAAAAAAAATTGAAAAAAAAATCATTTCACTGAGAGAAGTGAATAAAGTCAAAATTATCGCAACTGAAAAAGAGCAAAAATTGAGTGAAGAAGTTAGAACAATTAACTCGTGTTATATGATAAACAAGACAAAAGTTTTAAAGATAAAAACAAGAAAAAACATGCTTGGGATTATGTAGCCAAAGAAGCAAACTTGTTAGATGGTACGTAAACAATTTTTTTTAAAATACTTAATTTTTAGCATTCAAAAGATTTCTTGAAAAAATTGAATGTTGAATCTATTATATTGATATGTGTAAAGTACAAAGCATAAATTCCAATAATGTTGATGTGCTTTTTTTAGCCAGTAACGCTGAAAAATCGTTCCGAAACATAAGTAACAGATATGGGAGAGAAAAAAAGTAAATAGCTAAAAAAAAAATCAGTGCTTAAGTTTTTTGTGCAAATGTGAACGGCTTGCGTTTTTCTTGCTTCACTCTTGCGTTTGTCTTAAAGAAGCTGCTACTGCGCATGCGTACTTCACGACGCAGACGCAGACGCAAGCAAGTGTGAATCAGGCTTTACAAATCTTACAAATTTTGGGCATAATCTAGTGAAAATACACAAATGGGAAACATTTCGCAGAAATAAACTGTTGAGAATTAACGTCTGAACTTCCAAAACAGTAAACAATCGCGACTCAAAATACATGATGCTCGCAGAAGCTTGTGCTTTCAAACCTAGGTGAAATACGGTAAATGATTTTTGCAGATTTGTTATCACACCGCATTTTATTCCCCAAAACGAGAATAGGACAGCTTTTCGCTTGTGTTACTTTCTGGAAAGAGAGCTTCTGAAAAAGAGTCTTTGTCAAGTAACTTTCTAACTAGATTTACTTTCTGTACCTAATAGCAACACTTCATCGTACAAAACCTCTGTCTGTAAATATGTCGGAGGAGGGGAAATTTAGTAATATACCGCAAGACAACGTGAAATATTTTTGTACTTATATATTTTTTTGTAAACAAAAGTTTTGGTTCAAATGTTCTGCTCGACTATAGGGAGAAATCACGCAGGATTTAAGCTGTTAAAAGTATTGACGATGCGAAAGTTATTTACAAAAGTACGCTAACTATAATATATGGGTGAGCATAGTAAGCAGGTGCTTCTTGTGTACAAATGTTGAACAGTAAAACTGCATAAATGGCGGATGTTCACTTTGCAGGACGATTTAAACAAATAAGTAAAAAATAATAATTTATTTTAACAATTTATGTGTTTAAAAACGTTATTGGATTGTTGTCATAACATAATTAATATGTACACATCATTGTTGTACCCCCGTCGCATTTTTTAAATGTTGTTTTACCCCCGTCTCCACGACAATATAAATATAATTTCTGGCGTTTGTTTCACCCACTTAAAGCAACGCAAAGAACAATATGGCTGCATTATTAGTCCTTGTCGTACTTGTAGCAAGAACATACGTCCAGGTGACGGCTGATGATGTCGACTTCAAGCCGTGCATTACTCAAATGACGAACGGATGTAGCGTACCTTTAAATCTTCCTTTTCCATACAAGGAGGTGTTTTTACCCGCTTGTGAACGCCATGACATTTGTTATCAATGTGTAAGTTTTTACTTCTCTTCCTTTCTTCTTTGTAAATAAATTACACGAAGATTTTAACGAGTATTTTTCGCAAATGCAGGGCAAACAATTTAAGTGGACGAGAAGCCAGTGCGACAATGCCTTCAAAGCTAACATGCTGACCATGTGTAAATTGAAAGAAGAATCGAAATACGCAGTAAGTTATGGTGGAACGTTTTGGGAGAAGTTGCAGTCAGCGTTCAAAGTGGCGACAGCTATGGCAAGATGGATTCTCATCAAGTCAGGAACTTTGGATCATTGTATAAATGGAAGTGATGTATATTACAAAGGTGTGAAGGGGTTTGGACATAACAACTTCGGAACTGGGGATCCTAATTTGTGTAATTTAAAATGTTCGAAATTGTTAGGTGATCCAAGAAATATAATTTGAACAAAATACTACTTGTCATTAATTTAAAGAGATCAGTTTTAGAATCAAAAAAATGGATTTTGCCTAAATAAGAAATGCACTTTTAGAACACATTCTACAATAAACGGCCCCTACTACAGAGAACATTGTTTTTGAAAGTTATTTCAAATTTATTCGAAGGTTGTGAAAGCAAACGAATCGACCTTGTTTGCACAGGAGATTTTTGAAAGTCTATAATAACATCAGACACAGTTCTGACAGAAGCTTGGGCCACTTGCAGATGAAACAAAGGGAATAAATTAGCATAATTATTTGCTTGCTGACGTCAGCATTTTCTGTGTGACGTCATTATCAATTTAAAATCGGGGAAAATACAATACCCTATGAAAATCGCATTATAAACCTGGGCAATCTTTTGCCATTCTATTTTGATTTTTTAGTAGTATAAATGATTCAAAATAAGAACTTAAATTAATAAAACACCGTGAATGTTTAATGCCCCGGGCGCTCATTTAGGGCGGGCGGTTTATCGAGAGGGGCGCTTTTTAAAAAATCTCATTTTTGTGTTATGTGAAATCTTTCTTTTTATGAAACAATATGTTCGTAAAATATAAAAACAGAAAATATATATAACATTATGATATGGTTAGAGTTTTTCTCGCACTGTGATTGGCTAATCTACAGGAAATATATGCTATATTTTTGTTTTCTACCGAGAAACGAGTGCAATTTTTACTTATTATTCAATTAGTGCAAAAAGCTGATATTTTTTTCCTGATTGGTTAATAACTTGTTCTCGAAAAATACCGTCATATTTTTTTCGTTTTTGGGGTCTCGTATATTTCACTCGCCTAATTTCCGAGGTTCAATTTAATTACAAAGCTATTGTTTCGTGTGCATTAACATAAATAATAATAAAAGCTCGTGAAATATGTAAACGAGAACATAAAAAACTCAAAGAAATATTTCCGATATTTTTCTCGGCACTGTGCGATAACTACTACGTATAAATAAATGTTTGTTATGGTACTAAAATAGAACTGCAACATTCGAATGTCAAAAATCAAATGTAATTATATTCGAAATTCGAATGTTTGTTAAAATATTTTTTAATGAATGAACAAGATCAAGCTTATAAAGTACAGTATTAAATTCCTATTTTCTTCTTTTTTAGTCAAAAACGTACATGAAAAAGATTGTAAAGCATTTTTGAAGGCTCGGCATAATGCTTAGCATACGCTTAAAATTTCCCCTTAGCCGAGCCTAGATACGCTTATAAGCGCAATGCTTAAAAAAAACATGTATTTTAAATATAAGATTCGAACGTGGCCACGACGTTTTAGCGTTCATCACTGGACCTTGAACGCTTTTTAACCAGTTAGATTGCTCGATTGTCCGTTCACCTGTATAAGATGTATAAGATGTGACGGAAGCAAAAAAAAGGGGGAAAAATCAATCGATCACAATTACTCAAATATTCAAACTCACAAAGGAGCGCCATTTTTAAATTATTTGCGCAAATATTTTGGTCAGATAATTGAAAATTTAACATTGGATTTTGTCATTAAAATAAAACACGAAACATTTTTTCAAACGTATTTTATGAACTACAAAACCTCTGGTTTATTTTTCAACTTTCAAAAGAGTGTTTTAGTTTGTAAAGATGGCGGGTTTGTTGTGCAGTGCCATTATGATATATGTGCTGACCCTGTATGGGGTAGAAGCTGTCGACTTCAAACCATGCATCACTCAACTTACAAATGGTTGTAGTATTCCTATGGGATTTCCCTTCCCTTATAAAGATGTGTTTCTTCCCGCTTGTGAGAAACACGATATTTGCTACCGATGTGTAAGTAAACTTTTTCTTCCATTTTTGTTATTGTGCACGTGAAAAAGATATTTCACCGTTTTTTTTGTTACTTTGTTTTTTAGGGATTTTAGCACAACGTTTCAGAGGTCCAGCTTAACTTTCATGTTTTAAAGAAAAAATTGAATACCCCTTTTTTATTTTTAACAGTTTCCATACGTGAAACATTAGTGGTTTCCAATCAGAATAATCATTTTTGGCGCAAAAAAAAGATTTTGTTGATTCCCTTGAAGTAAAATATACAATACCCTAACCCTATCTTTCAGCTCTATGCAGTGGTACAAGCAGTTTTTAGTTTGACTTTTAAAAAAATTTCGTTTGTACAGGAGGAGTAGATAAAGTTGGTATGTCACGACAAAACAACTGAAATTTTTTCTCTTTCCAGTTAGATCCTCGCTGTTTTATATTTTCATCAAGTTTTATCATTAGGGAAAAAAGTTCAATTGGACGAGAAGCCAGTGCGACAACGCCTTCAAAGCTAACATGCTGACCATGTGTAAATTGAAAGAAGAATCGAAATACGCAGTAAGTTATGGTGGAACGTTTTGGGAGAAGTTGCAGTCAGCGTTCAAAGTGGCGACAGCTATGGCAAGATGGATTCTCATCAAGTCAGGAACTTTGGATCATTGTATAAATGGAAGTGATGTATATTACAAAGGTGTGAAGGGGTTTGGACACAGCAGTTTTGGTTCGATTGACCCGAAGTGTGACTTACAATGTGCAAAGGTCTTAGGAGACCCTGCTAATGTATTGTAAAATAAAATTTGTTTCGTTGAATAAATTCACGCAAAAATCGCCAATGCAAATAATTTTTGCCATTTGTGTTTTTTTGTTTCGTGCGGCAGTTCGGACAAAACATAATGAACAGTAACATCTAATATATAAAGTATTCCAGTATATAAAAATGGTATATGATCAAACTCCCTGATAGGGCGAACTATCTCGAGCGAACATATCGTTTGACACCAGTTTCGTATGGAACGATCTTCTCTAGGAATTCATTACAGTGAAATATCTCTCTTCTAAGAAACACCAATCACTCTCTGTATCAAGGGTGTAGCTGTATTAAATCTGTGACGTCACATGAGCGATAAGTGATTGGACAACAGCCAAACTTGTCGATGTACTTGTGTATACAAGCATAGCAGAAAACAAAACCAGATACTGAAGTCGTGGTTGGATTGACGTGGAGTCGTCGACAGAGAGGACATTGTTGTTTCGACGGTGGAAGCTTGCTGTCTGTTGATAAAACCTAAAAAGTGAACAAAAATTTTAGTCTCGATTTGTAACCTTTACAGCAGAAGCCAATCACAAAAACGACTTTGTGCGCTTATCAAGTAATTTCTAAAAGTTTAATTTTTTTTAAATCGGATGAAATTAAAGAGGTGTTCATTCAAGGTAAGTATTTTTCCTAAGAGGGAGAATTCTATCGAGCGTCTGATCAAAAATGATACCATTTTTAAAAACTACTCGTGTTTTCCAGTGGTGACATCTATAAACGAAGTTAACCTGTGAAATACAAAACGCATTATGAAGGAAACAGAATTCAATAATAAAATTTAAATACACACAAATAATCCCACCTTGGGCATACTGGGAGGTTCAGTTACAGACAGTGCGGACGATTGAAAAGAAGTATCTTGTTGATAGAAAGTATCCACAAATTGTAACGAGTAGAAGAGAAGCGGAGTCATTCTGGCAGCGATGGAAGCCATACTGTCTGTTAAATAATTAACCAGCCGATAACTTTTGTTCTCCTTGTTATCGATTGGTGGATTGGACGATTTAGCGTATTTTAATTGGATGCGAGTGATGTAAAGCAGAGGCGAGGCGTAACTCGTGAAATTGAATAAATATAGAATGTAATTTACGATGCGTACCCACTTTGCACCAGTCAACAGGATAGGATATACGTTGTAAATCCATATCTCCAATGACGTCACATCGTTTTCATTGGATAAAATTCGCGCTTTCACGCGTTCATAGAGTTTATCTAACTTCCCTGTGAAATATGGTAGCAACACAATGGCGGCTAATGATATCCATTTTGCTTTTCGCAAACACACCGATGATTTAGCTGCCGTACTTTCTCTTGTCAACTCGTAAAAACTCTCCGTGATGGAGGCCGACTTTTTGCGCAAGTTGTATTCTTCAAGCACAAAAAGGAAGACGTAAAATAATTCATCAGGATACCTCAGCACTTTCGACGTGATTTGTGGCCACTTTGTACGCAGTACTTTACATAAGTATGTCCAAGCGGGTTTAAGCGATGACTTTAACGACTCCTCAGACACGATATCAAAAAGTGACGCCTTTGCACTAGATGTGTAGAGAAACTGTGCCGTGGTTAACCTGTCCATTTTTTTATTAATTTAATCTAAATGAAGATAAAGTTTGTAAATGTTCGTCAAAACAAGAACTACACTTCCATAATAATAATTTATAGATGTTAATTTTCAGCTTCTATAAAACTATATAACATCAAACATCCTAACATCCTAACATTTATAATTATCTAGCCACAAAAATGAAATACAAAAGTAAAAAAAGAGCGTATATATCATTGGAACGTTCGTTCCTTTTTATCGTGTTTACAAATTTTTAGTCAATTGGCGTCTCAATTGGTCCAAGTATCCCATAATTCGTCTAGTAGTGTCGTGAGAGATAAGTGGGCTTTCCAACAGACCATTAACCAAGCATTCCCTCACATGTGCAGCTTCGTAACTAAAATACAGAAGTAATCTGATGATCAAGCAGTTGAAACACTTTTACGATATAAGCGCAATGTTAATTCTATTGAATTTCTCAAAAAGTAACTAGAAAAAAATGTAACTAAAAAAAGTTCGGCTTCTTTTGATAACTTAATCTTAAACATTTTCTAACTAAGTTATAAGGTCGCGAAGATTTTTTTGCTATTAGATCTTCACAAGTTTTTTTGCAAACCTATTTATTGAACTTTCTCTACCACAGAGACTAACCATTATACTTATCAGCAACAAAATAAAAAATTTCAAAAGTTGTTAATTTGTTTGTTTGCCTAAACTTTTTTATGAGAATAATAACTTTGAAAGAACGCAAGCCTCGGATTTTGCCGAAAAATAAGAACAAAGAAAAGTTGAAATCTTTGTTTATACAACTGAAATAACCATAAAATAAGAACAACCTAGGCTAATGATATACTCATAAAAGAAAATGTTGTTCTTACTATGAAGAACAGTCAGCCTTAAACAAAAGCGTGTATACCACATTTTCTATTTAAGCCATAAATAAAAGTTTGTGCGTTCTTAGCATGAGACATACAAAATACATGCATTAATATGACGACCGATTGTTCATGAACACAATTATAGAGCTTCCGTTAGCAAAAAAAAAATTCTTCCTTAACACTTAAACGTTAGAGAAATTTGGAGAGGAATAAATTCCATGAATGTGAACAAATTAGGTGGAAAATGCCTCCAAAAATAACGACAGCCAGCCTCAGTCAGATTTTACTGGTTCATAGAAGAGTGTGTAGGTTAAATCACAACTGGAATATAACTGTTAGTTATTAACAGGCGATTTTTGAGAGTTTTAGAAAATTTGGATAACATGATTTCATTGTTTATACCAAGTGTTATGCGTCCACTATATATACAGAGCTGAGATCTTTAGCCACAAAGGTCAAAAACCCATATAAACAGGTTAAACTTTATTTTAACCAAAAAACATTTTGCGTACCTTAAACCAGTTGAATTTACAAAATTAGTTCCCATAGCAGCCACAGGATGTGGAAAGTCGTGTTCAATCGTTTCTCCGTTTACAAAATCTTCAATGTATTTCTCTGACGACCAAAATGGTTTGACGATTTTCACATTTGCTTTACTGCAAAGTAACACACACTCATTCGGCAGAGTGTGATCTAAATAAAATGCAACATACAGACTACAAATGAGGTTTTGTAAAACTTTATCCTGGATTTTCAAGAACACATTATTTCTTGTATGTCACATTTTTTACTGAGTTGAGAACTTCAGACTTTTCTATTTCCATCATCTGAGAAACAGGTGAATTCTGATACAACAGGACAAGTGTGTACACCTATTTGCACATTTTGTGGCTTCTTAAATCAGGAATAACGTTGGCATAACCATCGTAAATGAAGCATAAAATGAAACCTGTTTTACAATTTAAAGGCGTTTCTCTTCTAAACAATTCTTCAAGTGCACAAACTTTCATTTAGGACCATCGATTTGAAAAAATTTATAAACGAGAAGAAACTTCCTACAATTTGCGAAAAATATGCCAATTTTATATTCTTTTTTTTTGATACTCTCGAACTGGAAAGAGATAACAGGGAGTTTGTTTGAGATAGAGAAAGCTGTTGACAAAGGAAGTTAAAGTTTTTATGGTTAACTTTTGGTAATTTGAAGGATTTGAGAAAGTTTGCAAAATTTATAAACAAAGATTGACGAAATATTTTAATATGGCTAATCTATAAAAGTTTATGTTCGTGAAATGCAGACTTTGCTATTTTTAAAAGTTTCTGCACATAAAGTATGGTTAGCTGACATGGGATAGGGTGTCTTTTTAAACCTTCCCGATGTCCCTTTAAATATGAAGAAGTAAAAAAATCATTAATCTTTTTGAAATGCTGATATTTTTTGGTTTGTTTAGCCCAACTACTTATAACTACAGTATTTTTTTAAATATTATTAAAAAAAATATGATGTTTCAAAGTCAAATTGTCATGTGCCAAACCAAAAAGAAAGTATTTCAAAGACGTTGCAGGTTTTTCCAGATTAGTGCCATACTGGTACAGTTGCTATGGTAATGTCACTATTTAAATATTGTTAGTTAGTTCTTCTCCAATAATCTAAATTTACAAAATTTCAAAGCAAACTGAAAACAAACAACCAAAAAATCCCCTAACGCATAACTTAAAATTTGTGAATATATTATTTATACTTAAAATAAGAAAAGGCTGATTAACTGTCCAATTCAATTATAAAGTTGACTGCGTACAGTGATTAGCAAAATGACATCGCAAATTGTCTATACATTATATAAACTTGGTTTTTGTGAATCACCAAATTTTGCCTAAATATGGTACACCAAACTGTGTCCACAAATAGAAAGATTATATACACATGCTGCATTAAAAAGGATATATAATCAGTACACGTAACCAACGCAAATAAACCATTCTTCTTCCCCAAAATATATGTATTTTTTTATTTTGTCTTTGATATTCAAAGAAAACAGTAAAAAATATAATCCAGAATAACCTTACCACCACTTGCAAGTAACTGTGCTATCTTATTTCCTTCAAATGTTAAAGTTACACTTGCTGATCGATCAACCCCAGTTTTTTCAACATGGCCACAAGCATGTATTTCTTTCAACTTGTGCTCACCAAACATCATATCAGCCATAGTAAGCAGGTACAATCCTATGTCTAATAAAATACTTCCTCCCAATTTCGGATCATAGATACGTTGTCGGTCAAACAAGGGGAAACCAAATGTACCCAGCATAACATTTAAATCACCGTAATCCCCATTATTAAGTTTGGTAAGCACTTGTCGATGAAGCGGTAGACATCTCGTCCATACTGCCTTTTTTTAAAAATTATATAATTAACATCATTTAACTTTAACTTTACTTCATTTTTTTTCAACATTAAAACAAATATTTTAGGCTTACCTCCATATAAAATACTTTGTTGATTTTTGCACAATTCAAAACTTCTTCCAGTTCAGTACTGTTTAAAACAGATGGTTTTTCACATAGTACAGCTTTTCCATGATTTAGAGCAAGCAAACTTAACTCTTTGTGAGTAGTGTTTATAGTTCCAATGTACACAATATCTACATTTCCATCCTCCACCACACATTTGTAACTGTCACTAAAGTTTTCAATGCTAAATCTTGATGCAAATGTTTTCGCTTTATCAATACTTCGTGCACCAACATGCACTATAGCATGCTCAGATTGGGGTAATGTTGATAGTGCTATACAGAAATCTGCACAAATTAAGCCACTTCCAATAATGCCCCATCGCAACGGTCTTTCACTGAGAGAAGTCATTTTGTATACACCTGCTAATGCATAAATTCACATATTTTGCCATCAATGCAAATGTCAATAAACTAAAGCTACTTATTTGTAAATGGTTATCCCGTGAAATATTCATTTTTTTTACAGACCATTTTGTGAGAGGTGTGCGTCCCATGCGCATGCACATCAATTTGTTCAGGTGTGAGATTAATCGCACATGCAAATCACTATTCTATGTCTGTGAAAGCTTTGCCAAATTATTGAAATTACAAAAACAGTGAAATGTGTAGTCAGCCCTCATCGTTGACTATATTTTATATTTTTTGGAAGCCTCTAATCAATTTATTTTTAAAAGAACTTACTACGATAAGATAAGATAAGATAAGATAATTTTATTAATCAAAAATAGCTGTACAGTTCAAATAATTAAATAAATTGGTAATATGAAGAGAAAAAACAAACAAACTATTTTTGAAGGGAGACCTTACCTAATAGCAGAAGCTAAGATGAGGATAAGGCCACCCTTGGACGAGTACAATAGACGGCACAGGACACACAAGACGGCACGAACATATATAATCACCAGATAAATGAACCGTGTGAGAACAAAGGGAAAATTTGTTACAAATTAATAAGAGGCAATAAAATACTTCTTTAGATCACTCTTAAGACCAAAGTAATCTATGGAAACAAATTTTTTATTCATTGATGTCTGTATCTTATTCCAGGATTTAATGGTGTTAAATCTAATAGAATTTTTACCAAAACAAACGGTATTGACAGTAGGAAGATTGATCAAGCCAGCCTTTTTTGCACGAGTGCTCTGGGCATGGTAGAAGTCAACCGCAAAAGTATTCTGGATAGTAGCAGGCATTTTATCATGAAAGAGCTTATGCAAAAACAGAATGTTCTGACACTGGACAATATCATTGAATTTGAGGATTTCCAGATTGCCATAGATGATACTAGATGATGCTCTTCGAGATTCAAAAGTCATTAGTCTGATAGCAAAATTTTGTAAAACAGCAATACGATTAACATCAAGACTATTTGGTTGACCCCAAATTTGATTACAATATTGCAGGTGGGAATGAAAATGGCATAGTAGACTAGAATAAGGACATTTTGAGGCACAAAATGACGAAGTTTAGCTAAAGCTCCATTAGCCCTCTTGAGCTTGGCAACAGTATTATTGATCTGAGTCTTCCAGCTTAAATCAGAATCTAATAGAACACCAAGATATTTAATAGAATCACTAGGCATAAGCCTTTTACCATTGATGAGAAGCCTAAAATCATAATTAAGAGGTTTATGTGCATGATTTAAATATAATGTATTCTGTCTTGCTAGCATTAAGAGAAATCTTATTAGCATTCAGCCAATGGCAGAGAAGCTTGAGGTCTAAATTCATTTGTTTGGCCAGTTGTTTCAAAGAGTCACTGAAATGCAGGAGGTTTGTATCATCAGCAAAGTGGTGTACCATAGAATAGTTAATTGCACAATTCAAGTCGTTTATATAAATTAAAATAAAAGTGGTCCTAAAACAGAGCCTTGAGGGACACCATGTCTGGTAAGATTATTTGCTGATCTAGCTCCATATAAAGATACAAATTGTTGACGACCTATTAAGTAGGACCTAAATAAAGAGAGAGCATTACCTCGAATTCCATAATGATGAAGCTTGGTAAGCAGAATTTCATGATCAACAGTATCAAAAGCCTTCTGGAGATCAATAAACACTCCACATGCATAATTTCCTTTATCAAGAGCATCATAATCTTTTGAGAGATATTCATTAGTGATTGACAGGTTGAGTAATTTTTTCTGAAACCAAATTGTTGCTTATACAGGACATTGTTAGCTTCAAGAAACCCATACACCCGTTTATATATAAGTTTTTCAAATATCTTATCAATGTTTGAAAGTAAGGATATAGGTCGATAATTTGTAAGTTCCAATTTGGATCCTTTTTTATCAATAGGGATAACCCTGGCAGTTTTTAAATTAGAAGGAAAAAATGCCTGAAGTAAAAGACAAATTTATAAGTTTAGAGAGTGGAACGGATAATTCAGTTTTAACAGTAGAAAAAATTTGGGCAGGAATGCTAAATGGCCCAGAAAGATTTACCAAGGTCCAAGGAAGAAATACAATGGAGAACTTCAATATCAAAAGAATCTTTTAAGAAAAGAAGAGAAATGTTTTGATGTGAATGGGATACCCATTCTTATATTGTCAGCAATTGATGAAAAATAATTATTAAAAGAGCTAGCAATTGTCACTGGATCAGTGACAAGTAAGTTATCAAATGTTCATACAGGTTGGAGAAGCAGAAGCAGAAGAACGAACAGAAATTATATTTTTAACACCTTTCCAAAGGTTGCCAATATTTTTTTGGTTATCACTAAAATATTTATTGAAAAAATTACTCTTGCTCAATCTACACAGAGTTACAATTTTATTGCGGGTACTTTTTGAAACGCTCTAACAAGATAGACTTAAAATATGGATCTTTTCTCTTAAAAAACGTTTATGAAGAAGGTCTCTTTTAGTAATAGAGGTAAGGATACCATTAGTAATCCAAGGATTGGATTTTTTCTACTTTTTTTATTACAAGTCGTTTTTAATGGAGCGTATTTATCCAAAAGACTGTTGAAACTGTTGTAAAAATTATCAAACGATACATTGGGATCATCTGTGCTTGGTTGAAGTATAGCATCCCAATCCGTATATTGTAGTTCAGTGCGAAAGGCATCATGAATTTTTTCCAGTCACGAGCATAAATATCATTAGATACATGAGCCGGATTGACAGCAGACAAATCTCTTAACACCAAGAACTGGGGGAAATGATCAGATATTGAATTAATAATATTACCCGACAAAGTATCCCACTTGGCAGAGTTAAAATAAATATTATCTATAATTGTGCTGGTAGATTCAGTGACTCCTGTGGGCAAAATTATATGAGGCATTAAATTAAACTGGGAGGTAATATTAATATAATCAGAAACTTCTTTAACCGATTCGGACATTAGAAGGTCAATATTAAAATCACCAAGGAGAAAGATTGGCTTATTTTCAGAAGACGCTTTCTCAAGAAGGGGCATTAAAAATTGGTTGTTGAACTCATCAACAGACATTGAGGGGTGTCTATAAATGCATCCTACAATCATGTTTTTATCTTTAGCCTGTATAATTTCAATGAATTTAGATTCAAGTTCACTGCTTTTGTATGCAAGTGTATCAAGATCAAGACGTTCAATAAATTGCAAGTGATTAGAAACATACAACAGAGCACCACCTTTTTCACCTTCAGTAGGCGCGATAATTTAGTCTATTGGAGAATTAAACTTAAAAAATACCTAAAATAAAAAATCTTTAACAATAACGGAATATATTATATAAGTATGTACTTATCTATATAATAAAACGCTAAGTGTGTCTGTCTGTCTGTGACAGGCAAAGTGGATGTGTTTATTTTAGATAGATAGATTGATGTGCATATTTTACATGGCTAGCCTCACAAATATCGAGGGGTATATACCATGTCTATTATTTCCAGGAGGGGCCATGGCTTAGCTGGAGAGTCCTAGAGTATTTAATGCTCATTTTGAACTACGCAGACCCAATTAGGACCCGCGCTCTACTAGACAACTCCCAGCAACATCCAACGGCCCACACAGTGTGCCATCTCCCCAAATTCCCTCACATGACT
>JASGCC010000270.1:252589-282876 GCA_030067915.1 Hydractinia echinata
AACAATCGTTATTTTTAGTAACTTTATGGAATACGTTAGCGAATAAAAAAATAAAAAAATTTGATTCTGATTCGTCAAATGTTTTTACAGAAAAGTTAGGATTTCCGTAGGCCTGCTTAACTAACTCTCAAAAACAAAGCTAAGACGCAAAGCCAACTGCCAGAGCAAGTCCTAAAATGCAAACTACATCTCACAGCCCCGAATTCCAATCAACGAATGAGCATAAAGTCGGCTGGTCCATCTACCCTCTTAAATAATACAAGAATTATTTTATTGTAGGGTCGAAGTGAGGCCATTCGTGCTCAAACCTAAGAATTTCTCGATATTGAAACACGTGAGGCAAAGAACAATAGAATTAACCACAATCAAAAGCGCGGTTAGTATCTGACTGCAGAAAATCGTTTGAGACACAGCGTATCGATCTACACGGGATTTTTTATGAAAGTTCTAAATTTCAATCGGAGGCCTGGAATGTGCTTTTTTTTTTACACTTTCAACCATTCTTCTCCCAGAGCTTTTGAGATTAAAGAGGTTTTTAATCTCAAAGAGCTCTGGGGTCGAAGAATGTTTTACAACCATAAAGTGTTCTTATTTGTGTTCTTCGAAAATGTATGATCATCATTTTACGAATGACGATGGTGATTTTATGAAGAATTGGAGGAAAAAGTCTATGTTAATCTTTGGCAAATCTTAGCCTCAATATTCTTATAGAAGGTAGGTTCTTTAAGAAAAACGTAACAGCCAAAAAAAATTGCATAGACAAAATTTGGAAACTGTCGACCAGCATTTAGCAATAACTCGCTAAAAATTTCCGTTGTGAACAAGTTCAAAGTTTTTACACCCCCTCCAGAGTAAGCAGTATGTCGTGTTTGCTAGGCTTCCATATTTTAAAAATGGCAGTTTTAATTCAAATTTTCGTAATATATGGTACATTTTTGTTTTTAACAAAATAATAACTGGATTTCCATACACCCTGGAGGAAGCGAGGTGAAAATGTCTCGATTACCATTTTACAGGCTTACGGAGATCAATAATACAGAATACACAATACCTGTATATACTCTCTACTTTGACGGTAAGGCTTCAATTCATTCTTCAAATTTCCGCATAAGATAAATCACGCAAACAAATGCTGATACATGTTTTAGTTCTTTAATTTCACGAGCTGAGTCACTGTGCTATAAGTTCGTTTTTAATGGCTAGCAAAGTGATGTAATGTCAAATTATTATGACGCTTATATCCAGTTTTTCAAGTCGCACATATACAACGCGTTTAAATTGCACAAAATGAGAGTTTTGAAGCCTGATGCTGAGATGTTTAACTCTGCTAGATTGAAACAGGAGAAGAAAGATCTTTCTGAGAATGATCTTCATCGCAAGAGGGTGTTGCGTTGGTTATAGCCTGATGTCCAGAACTCAAGATGCTTTAAACAGGGCGTCAAACATATCAATACAATTCCATCTCCAGCTGGCATTTCTTAAAAATGAGCACTTTTAAATGGCTTCCGTTTTCAATGTCTGTTTGTTAAGCGTCCGATATGACTTTAGCAGAGACTCTGTTAGATCAGATTGTTTGCCAAAGGTACAGTCGCAGTAAACACGAGAAGTTCTCCTGCCATGTCTTGGCAACGTGTGTATTGTTGAGTTGGCAATGCGTAAATCCATGTTCTTAAACCGTTGTTTTGGGCACAATTAGAAAAGTTTCGATATTATTGCATCTTTTCAACTTCACACCGGCTAATGTCTAACGTCTTTATGAATTCTTTTGAAATACTGCGCAACTTTTCAGAATTAATTGCACTGAATGTGAAACTGACGTCTCGTTGTAATCGTATGAAGTGTTTGGCCAAAGAACGTCATGCAGTACCGACGACGTGCGACAAATGGTCACTGCTAGCTCACACGGTCCAAGTTTAAACTCCTCTATTTTTCGATCTTTATCGAACTAGTACTGAAGCAGCATGATTAACTGGACGACATGACGAAGAGAACAAACGTTCCAGCTAAGATCAAAGGGTTGTTGAAGTAATAAATGCAATGCATTAAATTCTTCAATATGAGGTTGAGTATCGCACAATTCTAATTTCCAAAACTTCAATTTGTTTACTTTTGATTCAGTGATTGCAATCTGCATAGCACTTCAAATGGCAACCAGCATGTTTAGTTTGGTTGTACCAGACAAAATCTAACGTATGCAACCGACTGACGCAGCGATAATAACTGTTTTGATGTGTTCATCACCTAAGTTTGCAACCGTTTAAAATAAACATGATAAATTATGTGTCATATGTTGATCAGCGAATTGCAATGGAACTGTGATTTTTTCATGGCTAGTGGCGACAGATCTTCATGTAGTGAGGTCTATCGGTTTCTACTACGTGTAAAGATGGCTGCATCGGTACAAAAATGAGCATCCGTTAAATTCACAGAGCTCAAATTTAACGACTTGAGGCCTGTCTTTGCTTTTTAGGAGGTCTGCTGAAAAGAACTTGAAGAGTTTTGGGCGACATTGCCATCGTTGCCAGGTTAAATCCAATCTTGGCGACAATGCTTCATAAGATGTCTCATAGCAATGCATCATGTGTTCCATCAACTGACGTTGCTAAATCGAACAAGTCAATGACGTAACCAACCTTCTATTCTCCCAGTTTTGTTGTCTCAAAGACTCCGTGGACGTTTTCAACTATGGTGTAGCTGTCCATCCTCCGTGTTGCTCATTTCATAAATGGCGACCAAGAGGCTCAAATCTTATCGTTTCGTGGAAAACTGGCGTCAGATAGAATTGTTTGAATGGATTTAAAATGTTTTTCAAGGGAAGGAAAAGAAAGCCTCGTCGCAAAAGTGTATCGCGCCGGCAGTATACTTCTGATATTGTAGATATTCGTGTAGTTGAGAGCAATTTTCAGATGTATCTGGTGCCACTGGTTTTGGTCAGGCACGTTTATCTCTGATCTGCAGATAATTGCCGTCCATGAAGTTCCCAAACTTTTCGAGTGGCGTTACCTGAAAGCACAAATTAATACTCATTAGAAGTACAATCTTGTTTTACGTGTTCTAATCTTATTCTACTATCATCGCAAACTCTCAATTTTTTGTGGTTAACGATGAAGTTAGAGTTCATGCATCTCACTTGCAAACGTATTTAAGGAGTAGAATTCTCACGAAAAACTGCATTTGTCGTTTTAAATTTAAAAGTAGCGTTTAGATGCCAGCTTTTTGTATCTATTCTAATATTTTTTTTTAAATAAAAAAGGGGATTCGAATATCGAGATTTATGATTTTGGTGATTCAAAAACTTTAAAAGTCAAAACAGAGTAGCTGACGTTCCGAATGCATAGACCAAGAAATTGGACGGTTATGTCGGCAGAGACCAATTCGTAGACGAAAAGGGCGTGATTTCATCTTTTTGGTATATATGAGAAATCTTTTTGTGGCTGTCAAAATCAAAATTTTTATGGGTAATAAGTAGTGACGAAATTTTAATGCTTATTCCTTTTTGGTTTAGTTCCCTTTTTGTTAAAATACAGTGATATTGTGTGTTGCTGTGAAAACGAATGAAGAATGGAACAAACGAAAAGTGAAAAGTAAAAACAGGTGAAGATAAAAAAGTAAAAAAACTGTCACCGTTTCTGCTCATCTAAACATATATATAACTTCTTTCTTTTCCATGTTTCTTAAGCTCATGTTTCAAATTTAGTTGTCTTTGTATGAATTGCGGTGTTCCCTTCGATCTTGGAGAGAAGTGCGACACACTTGAACACACGGCTGCTCTCATCGATTCAAAAACAAAAAATTAAATAATTCTTTCCTTCGTGAAAGGCAGTTTAATGTGTTCATATAGTTTTCAATGTCTTTGCGTTTCTTCAACGTTGATCACAGGTTGTTGGTTCAGTATTTGACAAGTTCAATTCAAGTCAACCTGCTAATGGTTTGCTGATGTTAATCAACAACACAATGAATGGGGAAAGAAAATGTGGCAGTTAGGTCGTGATATTTAATACTCTGTGCAATTAATAAAAATTGTAACCACTTAACTTTTCTCTATCTATCTGTAAGGTTATTTAAATGATTTTTCAAACACGATGACAAAAATCTAATGCAAAACAACGCTGGAGACGAGGTGTACTATAGTTCTCGTATTTAAATTTATTGAATTTTCACTTTATATATAATTGTAATGTAAAAACAACCTTGGAAGACGAGGTTGTACTATACGTTACATCCGTATAATTTATTGAATTTCACTTTATATATATAATTGGTAACGTAAAAACAACCTGGAGAGAGATTGTACTATAGTTAAGACTCCGTATATTTATTGATTTCACTTTGTAATGATTGTAATGTTAAAAACAACCTGGAGACGCGGTTGTACTATAGTTCTTACATCCGTATTAACTATTATTGATTTCACTTTATATATAATTGTATGTAAAAAGCAACCTGGAGACGGGGTTGTAACTATAGTTAACAGTCCGTATTAATTATTGATTTCAACTTTATATAATAATTGTAACGTAAAAACAACTGGAGACGAGATGGTACTATAGTTTAATCCGTATTAATTATTGATTTCACTTTGTATATGATTGTAATGTAAAAACAACCTGGAAGACGACGGTTGTAACTATTAAGTTATCATCCGTAATTAAGTGTTATTGATTTCACTTTAATTACTGATTGTAATGTAAAACAACCTGGAGACGCAGGCTGTACTATAGTTAACTCCGTATTAAATTCTATTGATTTCACACTTTGTATATGATTAATCGTATAACAATCTGGAGAAAGGTTGTACTATAGTTACGAGTTCCGTATTAACTTATTTGATTAACTTTATATATGCACTGTAATTGGCAAAAAACAACCCTGGAGACGAGGTGGTACATAGTTACATCGTAATGTACTTTATTGATTTCATTGTATATGAATTTGTAATGTAAAAAAAACTGGGAGACGAGGTTGTACTATAGTTACATCCGTATTAATTTATTGATTTCACTTTTATATATGATTGTATAAGTAAAACAGATCCTGGAGACGAGGTTGTACTATAAGTTACATCCGTATAATGTTATTTATTTCACTTTGTATATCGATTGTAATGTAAACAATCTGGAGACGAGATTGTAACTATAGTTACATCGTATTAATTTTCACTTTGTCATATGATTTGTAATGTAAAAACACCTGGAGACGAGAGTTGTACTATAGTTTACTATCCGTATAATTTAGTGCTTTCACCTTTGTATAATGGATTGTAATGTAAAAACAAATCTGGGACGAGGTTGTACTAGTTAGTACAATCGTATTAATTTATTGATTTCACTTTTGTATATGATGTGTAATCGTAAAAACAACTGGCAGACGAGGTATTGTACTTATAGTTACATCCGTATTAATTTCACTTTGTATACTGATTGTAATGTAAACAACCTGGAGACGAGGTTTGTCTATAGTTACGATCCGTATTAATTTATTCGATTTTCAGCTTTGTATATGATTGTAATGTAAACAACCTGGAGACCAGGTTTATTGATTTTCGAATTTATATATGATTGTACTAGTTATAAAACAAATCTGGAGACGAAGTTTGTACATATAGTTTACATCCGTAAGTTATTTTATCTGACTTCACTTTAATATTAGTGATTTTAATGAATGAGAACAACCTGGAGAGCAGGTTGTACTCACATTACTCGTATTACTTTTGATTTTCACTTTGTAATGATTGGTAGTAAAAATGAGAGGTTGTAAATTCTTAGTCACTCTATTAATTTATCTTGCCTTATGATCTTTATATCATATTGTCGTATTATACCGGTTATTAATTTTATCTTTTGGAGACTATCATAGATGTAAGTTTATTATATTCGGAAGTTACTTATGAGTTACATCCGTTTAAATTTATTGAGTACACATTACACTTGTATATATGATTGGTAATGTAAAAACAACCTGGAGACGAGGTTGTACTAAGTTTAATACCGTATTAACTTTAATTGATTTCAACTTTTATATATGATTTGGTAATGTAAACACAATCTAGAGACGAGTTGTACTATACTTACCATCGCATTAATTTATTGATTTCACTTTATATACTGATGGTAATGTAAAAACAACCTGGAGACGAGGGTCTGTACTGATACTTACATCCGCATATTAATTTTATTTGATTTCACTTTAATAAAACACGGACGACATCATATGTAATGTGCCTTTCCGTTTATTTCAGTTTAAATCAAAAATTTGAAAGAAGTTGTAACTTATAATTTATATAATGAATCAATAGCCGATATTTGAAATAGTATAGTTGAATACAAGTAATCAATGGACAATTTATTGAATCAAGTAATATGGACATTTAATTGATAATCAAGGTAATATGGACATTATTGAATACAAGTCATCCATGGACATTTATTGATAAGTAATATTGGACATTTTATGTGAATACAGTATATGGACATTTATTGTAATACAAGTAATATGGACAATTTATTGAATACAAGTAATAATGGACTTTATTGAATACAAGTAATTGGACATTTATTGAATACAAGTAATATGGAATGATACAAGTATATGGATTTGAATACAAGTAATATGGACATTTATTGAATACAAGTAATATGGACATTTATTGAAATACAAGTAAATAATGAGACATTTATTGAATACAAGTAATATGGACATTTAATTGAACTAAAGTAATACTATGATGACATTTAATTGTTATTTTCGAACTAACATGCATTCATTCCTTACTTCCCATTTAAAAAACCTGGAAGCCATTTCACAGACCTCTGCGGGTTACATAACAACGGCATCATATTTCTTATTCTCTTTTTGGTGGCACTAACAAATTATTAATGGAGATAATGCAGGTAGCAGACGAGACAAGATTTAAATTTAATAAACACAACACAGTCAGTCCAAATTGTCTCAATATTTTTTACTTCGACTTATTTTGATTTCATCTTCAAATGGTGTACCAGCTCGAGTAATCTGTTGAGTCGTCATTCATGTCGTCATTCATTCGTCGCTCATCCGTCTGTCGGTGAAGAATCTGGTGGACAGGAGTAGGGGTGACTGTGATGGGAGTTGTTTGTTGGAGATGTTTTCGGCATGACTTTTCATCAATTTCATCGTAATGCCTCCTTTTCTTTGCGGTTTGAAATTTAATGTGATTTTTCTATTAACTTGATGCAGCTGCACATTTCCTTCAGGTATCCACATTAATCGTCAATATTTTTATTTTGTGTATGGTTTTGATTTCTTATGGTGGTCGTCGTGATCTGAATGGTGGTCAATCGTGGTCCGAATGGTGGTCGTGTGACCAGTCGTCTTGTTTTTGAAGGAGTAGTCAAAGGGCGTCGTGTAATTTTTCTTCGGTGAGTTCGTCGTTGTTAGATTTTTCATCGTGTGTGTTCAGATATTGATTGTAATTGATAATCACGAATTGGGTCGTCAGTCATCGAATCTAAATAAATAAGAGTGTCATTTCTACACATTTACATATTAAAAGATACACGCGAACACAAAAATGTGGTAAGTTTTATACGCCAGATGTTGCACAAGTTCGTTATGAATGAAGTTCATCTTGACTGAATTCTGTTTGTGGAGACAATGACGTAAGCTTTGAGCCGAATGATTTGTTTTAAATAATTGAAAATACTCACGTGTGCGCACGATGTGCACGCAATCCTCAAAAGTGGGAAACTATTTGAGTTCCACCTGAACCAGTATATAAAAAATGCTTCACAGAATCTTTGTCCATAGTGTTAAAATAAACAATCTTTTTGGCAATCTCCACTACTCGCTACAATTTCATTTCCTTCATCTTTTTTTCTTCATACGACAATCTTCCTCTGTCACTAAGAAGACAAAGACACGTCTAGAGGATAAATTCACAGAACGACGAAACATACGGCAACCGATTACCAACACTAAGGACAACAGCAAATTAAAAAATTGATCAAACCAAGAAGCAGAAGCGGAGCGATTGAGACGATTTTATTAAATGATTTAGTTTAGAATGCAGTAATGTAGCAAAGGAGTATATTTTGATAGCTTGCAACATGTTTATGTTTTCAACTCGTAATTCGGGAAAACAACAGAAAATTGAAACTTAATCGAGAATAGCTAAATTGGAGAAAAGAAAGTCATTTAACTTACTGATGCAGGATTCCTGACATTCTTTCATTGTTTTAAATCTGTTTGCCGTTTCAACTGCAAATTCTTTACGAAGTTGTCGCATTTTTTTTAATTGTAATATTATACACATATCTCAAGGGGAATTGATTTTTTGCATGCATAAATTGTTTTGGGCAAAAAACATTCCTTCCAACATTCACATACAAAAGAAAATGGTATAATTTCTACAAAATAAGAAACCTTAGGCAATACAATTCACCATCTCATTTTCCTCTAATATTTATCAATATTCTTGAAATACATACTTCACTCCAAGTTGTCTCCTCAACGTTTAAAGCGTGCTAAATCTACACGACAATTTATAAGCAACTACGCATGACATAAATTGAAAGGTGAGCTAGAAGAGCAAACAAAAAACATAAAATACCAAATCATTTCAAATGTGGTCATTGCATCAACATAGCTACATAAAATTGGTTGCAACGTTTTTTTCTGCAGAAGCAAGTAACATTTTACATCATCTGAGCATATTTTGTCATGAAGAAAGCTGATAAAATAGCAGCACAAGGTGTGGCTTTGGAGGTTTACCGTTAGGCTTGGTTGAGTTTCGTGCCGTTCCATTAAATTCTCAAACACGTAGAAACGTCGCCTTTAAAAGAATTATTCAAACGGTAAATGAAACAAAATAGATGAAAAGGAAGCAAAAAAACATGGCTCGCGAAAAATTCATTATCACGGTCAACATTGGAAGTTTTTTCACAGATTTTTTTTTTCTTTTTTGGGTCAGTCCTAAAAATAAATATAGTATCAAGTGCAGAGGTTGCAAAGACGCAAGAAATGAAATATAATAAAATTAACATTAAGTATCTGGAGGGTTATGTATCGCCCAATGATTAATATGACGGAAACTAGCCAAATGAAATAACTGCAATCCTGCATCACTGTCAGAGACAAATGAAACAAAAGAGGATAAAAAGAATGCACAAAAACATGGCTGCGAGACAATTCATTATAGATGATACCATTTAAAGTTTTTCAACAGATTTTTTTGGATCCGCAAAGAAACGAAATATAAATCAAAAATTAACCGCCCAACAACGATAAGAGACAACAAAGGTTTGAAAAGGAATTATAATTTTCGAAAGCACAATGTCGCTAGACGATAGAAAATAAATAAATAAATAACATTTTTGCTGATTATTTTTAAAGCCGGTATATATAATAGTAAGTGGAGAAACAAGTCAAACGAAATGTCCGAAACAGACAGAATCGTAAATGCTCTGTTGATGCAGGAAGTTCAAAGGTAGAAAACAAAATGAGAAAATTTGTAATCGATGGTGGAGAAACGAATTTTCGTATAGTGTACCATAAATTGGTCTTTCTAGACGGCCGCAATCAAAAATTCCATGTAGCTACGAAGAAAATATTTAATGCGACATTTTTGAGGAGTTTAAATTTATTTTTTTTTCGCTATATCTAAATTTTATAAAAATAAGAACCTCTAAAATGTACAAATAACATTCAAAGCTTTCCGTCAAAAACTCTTGCGATCGTCACGTGGGATATATTATTTCTGACGAACATTCGGACGAATTTAATTAAAATAAGTTCGCTTTCAAAAAAACAGTGGTCAACGGATGGTCTCAACTTATGACTTCCTGCTGTCCGCGTGCTTTTCATTACAAACAACATGAAGTTAATTGAGGACATTAAATTTCATAATACCGTAAATTTTTTAATACTTTTCTCCAAGACTAAATTTTGTATATATCAATTTCTAGATTTAGTATTATTAACTGAAGTATATTTGCAATTAAATATTTACAAAAATTTGTACATCGTTTTTCATTTTAATTCAGATTGTTGTTGTTCCAACTTCTTCCTGTGGAAATGAAGGAATGTAATGGACATAACAATAATTTATTCATTGTATTTGTAAACAATGAAATTTACCAAAGCTTTTCGGATCGATTTCGTAATTGACAGCACTTTTCGTTACGTCGAGTTATTAATACAACTGTGTCGTCTGACTCACACAACATGTATAATGGCCCATATCTTCACAACGACACTTATAAAACTTTCACGAATATCAGTGGTCCACTTCGATATGACGTATGATGCGTTCGTAAATCCTATTTTTTGCAACGAATATTCATCCACATTCTTCTCCGTTTCAACGTCATCTCCACCGATGAGTGTCCTGTATCATCTCGAAATACATTATCGTTCGCCGGCTATCACTGAAACACGACAAAGTTTAACATTTAAAAGTCAAAATGTTAAAATAATCAATAATTTTCTTGTTTAAGTAATTTTGTTTCTTATTTTTTTAAAACTTTCGTTTTAAAAAGCAAGGCAGTTTAATAACATGAAAAAATACATACGCGTTGATGACAACAATTCCATTCTCTGTGAACTAAATACAGTAAAATCCCAGCGATGATGAAAGAATAGTGTCATACTGGCACAAGTAAATTCGCTTCCTCCATTTCTGATAATCCAACTACTTGATTTCAATTTTTGCTATCCAAGTTCAACACAACATTTTCCCACTGAACTCGTTAACTTTGAAGTTGAAGGACGTATACGAAGCATTAATGTTTACAAAGGTAATTGTTCAAATCCACGACCACGTCAACAAACCAGAAGAAATTGATGACTAAACATTTTTTTTCCCACACATTCGCCACATGTTCGCTATAATTATGATATCAATCTGAAAATTTAGAGGATGCGTTAGTAAGAGATAAAGCTACACTAACAACAGCGTGGCGTCAATAATGCTACAACTTAGTACCATAATACCCTTTTTTGTGGTTTTATCTGACTATACATCGCTTTATGAGTGCACCAGTAATATTCTATATTTTTAATGAATTAAGCTGCTTGCAAGCCACAGTCCTGCCATTTAAACGCCTTTAATATAATAGTTAAGAGAAACAAATCTACTGGACATGGCGACATTAATGAGCAATGTTGTAATAGATTCATTTCCAGCTATTAAAAATGATTTTAAAAAATCAATACAAACAAGGGATATTTCCTGACCAACTAAAGAACAGCAAAAGTGATTCCAAATTTAAATCAGGTAATTCAGAACGATGTCAAATTACAGGCCTATTTCCATTCTACCCGTATTCTCAAAATTCTTGAAAAAATTATGCACAACAGAGTTTTTTCCGCTTCTTCACCGAGAGATTCTAATCTTTTGTAAGAAACAATTTGGATTTAAGAAACAGACACTCCACAGAACATGCGATAATGCAACTTGTGAGAACATTTATCAATCTTTTATGTAATGGACAAATTTCTTTGGGTATTTTTATTGACCTATCTAAGCTTTTTGATACGTTGATCACAACATATTATAGGTAAACTAAATGCGTATGGAACAAGTGGGGTACACATTAAAATGTTTAAACGTTATCTGAGTGAACGAACTCAATTACTATACTAGATATTTGGCAAGTGACAAAAAAACTCAATAAGCTAACAATTAAATGTGGTGTTTCCACAAGTTCAATTCTTGGGCCACTCATTTTAATATATGTTAATAGAATCTAGAGCAATTGTTTCTGAAATCCTAAATTCTATTACGTTTGCAGATGAACACTAATTTGTTTTACTCCCATAATGTATTAATACTCTTTATAAACTAACTTAAACAAATTATCAAACTGGTTTCTGCTATTCATAGCCTTGAATGTATTGTTCAATTAAATATCTTTTCAAACGAGAAGAAAATAATAACACACTTGAAGTATTTTCTAACACCTTTCACATTTCTGCATAACAAATACACAACAAGATCTGCAGGTCAATACTATCACCATTAGGAAACTAAAAATTTTTTGTGTCTATTAAATTAAAAAATCTACTTCTAATTTGAATTCTTCTTCTTTAATTTTAATGGTTAATTTCATTTTCATTTTTTAAATTTCATTATCTATATTATAATGCCCGTATACGTCTGTCCGTCTGTCCGTCTGTCTGTCTGTCACGCAAAATGGTAGCTTAGCTGCGACGGGCGAACCCGTGGATTTTTCCACGGGCTAACGACTAGTACTTATGTATTACACTTATGTTTTTATAAATAGCTTTATCATACTAACTTTGAGTTTTTCTCGCATCTTGATTGGCTAATTCTGCACGAAATATATGCTGTATTTTTTTTTTCAACCGAGAAACGAGTGCAAAATTTTTACTTATACAGAGTGCAAAAAGCTTATATTCTTCCTTTGATTGGTTGAAAAAAATCTCGAAAAATATCGGCTGATCATTTTTTTCGATTTTTTATGTTCTCCTGTATATTTCCACTCGCCTAAACAAGAACATAAAAACACTCAAAAAATATTGCCGATATTTTTCTCGGCACTGTGCGATAACTAGTACATATTGATTAGGAGAATATTTGTTGTTAATAAACTTATTTGTAACGTTAAACAGAAAATAGCTACTTGCCCACAAAATAGGCACCGTGGAACTACGCTTGCGTAGAAATAAGAGGTTCTCAGTTCTCGATGATAAGACTACTTTCGTCTTCTGCGAGTCACCTGGCTTGTTAAGGATAGTTGCATTTAATAGCTAGTAATGTAGTATATGTTACGTATATTATATATGTATTTATATGTTACGTATATATATATGTATTCATAATGTTACGTATATTAATATATGTATTTAATGTTACGTATATTATATAAGCCTATGGAAACTTTATACTTGTTATGCGAAATATACCTACATATATGATATACATATTTATGTGTTACATTTTTTATCACAAGCTTAACAGCGGGTGGCTCACTTTATAATAGTGAGAAAAGGTTAATAGAAAACTTTTGTGGGAAATATTTTCGCAATTAAAAACTGGTATGGAAAGATACGGAATTTGCGATTTTGTTTGCGATGAAACGCGTTTTTAACGTTAAAGTATACAATTAAAACAAATCGTAATATATTTTTTTAACGAATATTTATCATCAATCAAATAAGACACAAGCTTCTACGTTCAATGGACACAAATACATCGAGAGTCAAGAAGTACTAGTGAAAAAATTGATTTCACCAAAATTCAGTGGTTTACTAAAAAATTTTCGAATTCATCATTTTTTTTATTTTTTTTATTTGTCAAAGTTTTGTATTTTTATAAAAATGTAAAATAATAAAGCTTTGTTTCCACTTCGCGGAAACTAGCAACGTTTTAGGCAAGAGGTAACTAGCAACGTTTTAGCAGAGGTATGTTTCCACTTGAGAAATAAAAATTTAAAGTAAATTAAAATCATCAAAAATTATCTCTCAGTTTAAAATGGATTCTTCAGAGGAGGTGAGTTAGGTTTGGATGATCATGGAAAAAAGCTTAAGCTTCGTGACATTTACAAAAAAGTGTTGGAAGAGTATTTTGACAAGTAAGTTTTAGTTCATTATTAGCCTAATCTCTTCTTTAACTGCTAAATGGAAACCAAGCTTAACTGGTCGCGACCAACTCAGCAACATAACATAATTAAACTTGAAATTTTCTGCTAAAATTCTTTCCTCTATAATTCCAAACTTCGTGACAAAAAAAAAGTTTTGCTGCCACAATTTTTATTCCTTAAGCCTGATTCACACTTACTTCAATCTTGCGCACCGTGTGATCATAAATGAAGTAAGTGACGCAAGAGCGACGCAACGACGCAAGAATATCAAAATGTTTTGATATCTTGCGTCGTTGCGTTGCTCTTGCTTCACTCTTGCGGCATATTTTTATAATGTGAACACAAAAACGCAATGTGCGCAAGAAACGCAAAGAGATTTTTCGAGAAAAAAAATGAAAAAAAAATCATTTCACTGAGAGAAGTGAATAAAGTCAAAATTATCGCAACTGAAAAAGAGCAAAAATTGAGTGAAGAAGTTAGAACAAATAACTCGTGTTATATGATAAACAAGACAAAAGTTTTAAAGATAAAAACAAGAAAAAACTGCTTGGGATTATGTAGCCAAAGAAGCAAACTTGTTAGATGGTACGTAAACAATTTTTTTAAAAATACTTAATTTTTAGCATTCAAAAGATTTCTTGAAAAAATTGAATGTTGAATCTATTATATTGATATGTGTAAAGTACAAAGCATATTCCAATAATGTTGATGTGCTTTTTTTAGCCAGTAACGCTGAAAAATCGTTCCGAAACATAAGTAACAGATATGGGAGAGAAAAAAAGTAAATAGCTAAAAAAAAATCAGTGCTTAAGTTTTTTGTGCAAATGTAACGGCTTGCGTTTTTCTTGCTTCACTCTTGCGTTTGTCTTAAAGAAGCTGCTACTGCGCATGCGTACTTCACGACGCAGACGCAGACGCAAGCAAGTGTGAATCAGGCTTTACAAATCTTACAAATTTTGGGCATAATCTTGTGAAAATACACAAATGGGAAACATTTCGCAGAAATAAACTGTTGAGAATTAACTTCTGAACTTCAAAACAGTAAACAATCGCGACTCAAAATACATGATGCTCGCAGAAGCTTGTGCTTTCAAACCTAGGTGAAATACGGTAAATGATTTTTGCAGATTTGTTATCACACCGCATTTTATTCCCCAAACGAGAATAGGACAGCTTTTCGCTTGTGTTACTTTCTGGAAAGAGAGCTTCTGAAAAAGAGTCTTTGTCAAGTAACTTTCTAACTAGATTTACTTTCTGTACCTAATGGCAACACTTCATCGTACAAAACCTCTGTCTGTAAATATGTCCGAGGAGGGGAAATTTAGTAATATACCGCAAGACAACGTGAAATATTTTTGTACTTATATATTTTTTTGTAAACAAAAGTTTTGGTTCAAATGTTCTGCTCGACTATAGGGAGAAATCACGCAGGATTTAAGCTGTTAAAAGTATTGACGATGCGAAAGTTATTTACAAAAGTACGCTAACTATAATATATGGGTGAGCATAGTAAGCAGGTGCTTCTTGTGTACAAATGTTGAACAGTAAAACTGCATAAATGGCGGATGTTCACTTTGCAGGACGATTTAAACAAATAAGTAAAAAATAATAATTTATTTTAACAATTTATGTGTTTAAAAACGTTATTGAATTGTTGTCATAACATAATTAATATGTACACATCATTGTTGTACCCCCGTCGCATTTTTTAAATGTTGTTTTACCCCCGTCTCCACGACAATATAAATATAATTTCTGGCGTTTGTTTCACCCACTTAAAGCAACGCAAAGAACAATATGGCTGCATTATTAGTCCTTGTCGTACTTGTAGCAAGAACATACGTCCAGGTGACGGCTGATGATGTCGACTTCAAGCCGTGCATTACTCAAATGACGAACGGATGTAGCGTACCTTTAAATCTTCCTTTTCCATACAAGGAGGTGTTTTTACCCGCTTGTGAACGCCATGACATTTGTTATCAATGTGTAAGTTTTTACTTCTCTTCCTTTCTTCTTTGTAAATAAATTACACGAAGACTTTAACGAGTATTTTTCGCAAATGCAGGGCAAACAATTTAAGTGGACGAGAAGCCAGTGCGACAATGCCTTCAAAGCTAACATGCTGACCATGTGTAAATTGAAAGAAGAATCGAAATACGCAGTAAGTTATGGTGGAACGTTTTGGGAGAAGTTGCAGTCAGCGTTCAAAGTGGCGACAGCTATGGCAAGATGGATTCTCATCAAGTCAGGAACTTTGGATCATTGTATAAATGGAAGTGATGTATATTACAAAGGTGTGAAGGGGTTTGGACATAACAACTTCGGAACTGGGGATCCTAATTTGTGTAATTTAAAATGTTCGAAATTGTTAGGTGATCCAAGAAATATAATTTGAACAAAATACTACTTGTCATTTATAATTTAAAGAGATCAGTTTTAGAATCAAAAAAATGGATTTTGCCTAAATAAGAAATGCACTTTAGAACACATTCTACAATAAACGCTCCCTACTACAGAGAACATTGTTTTTGAAAGTTATTTCAAATTTATTCGAAGGTTGTGAAAGCAAACGAATCGACCTTGTTTGCACAGGAGATTTTTGAAAGTCTATAACATCAGACACAGTTCTGACAGAAGCTTGGGCCACTTGCAGATGAAACAAAGGGAATAAATTAGCATAATTATTTGCTTGCTGACGTCAGCATTTTCGTGTGACGTCATTATCAATTTAAAATCGGGGAAAATACAATACCCTATGAAAATCGCGTTATAAACCTGGGCAATATTTTGCCATTGTATTTTGATTTTTAGTAGTATAAATGATTCAAAATAAGAACTTAAATTAATAAAACACCGTGAATGTTTAATGCCCCGGGCGCTCATTTGGGCGGCGGTAAATCGAGAGGGGCGCTTTTTAAAAAATCTCATTTTTGTGTTATGTGAAATCTTTCTTTTTATGAAACTATATGTTCGTAAAATATAAAAACAGAAAATATATATAACATTATGATATGGTTAGAGTTTTTCTCGCACTGTGATTGGCTAATCTACACGAAATATATATGCTATATTTTGGTTTTCTACCGAGAAACGAGTGCAATTTTTACTTATTTTCAATTAGTGCAAAAAGCTGATATTTTTTTCCTGATTGGTTAATAACTTGTTCTTGAAAAATACCGTCATATTTTTTTCGTTTTTGGGTCTCGTATATTTCACTCGCCTAATTTCCGTGGTTTCAAATTAATAATAAAAGCTCGTGAAATATGTAAACGAGAACATAAAAAAGTCAAAAAAATATTTCCATATTTTTCTCGGCACTGTGCGATAACTACTATGTATAAATAAATGTTTGTTATGGTACTAAAATAGAACTGCAACATTCGAATGTCAAAAATCAAATGTAATTTATTCGAAATTCGGATGTTTGTTACAATATTTTAATGAATGAACAAGGTCAAGCTTATAAAAGTACAGTACTATATTCCTCTTTTCTTCTTTTTTAGTCAAAAACGTACATGAAAAAGATTGTAAAGCTTTGTTGAAGGCTCGGCATAATGCTTAGGATACGCTTAAAATTTCCCCTTAGCCGAGCCTAGATACGCTTATAAGCGCAATGCTTAAAAAACATGCATTTTAAATATAAGATTCGAACGTGGCCACAACGGTTTAGCGTTCATCACTGGACCTTGAACGCTTTTTAACCAGTTAGATTGCTCGATTGTCCGTTCACCTGTATAAGATGTAAGATGTGACGGAGCAAAAAAAAAAGGGGAAAAATGAATCGATCACAATTATCACAATTACTCAAAGGAGCGCCATTTTTAAATTATTTGCGCAAATAAATTGGTCAGATAATTAGAAAATTTAACATTGGATTTTGTCATTAAAATAAAACACGAAACTTTTTTCCAAACGTACTTTATAAACTACAAAACCTCTCGTTTATTGTGTTTTAGTTTGTAAAGATGGCGGGTTTGTTGTGCAGTGCCATTATGATATATGTGCTGACCCTGTATGGGGTAGAAGCTGTCGACTTCAAACCATGCATCACTCAACTTACAAATGGTTGTAGTATTCCTATGGGATTTCCCTTCCCTTATAAAGACGTGTTTCTTCCCGCTTGTGAGAGACACGATATTTGCTACCGATGCGTAAGTAAACTTTTTCTTCCATTTTTGTTATTGTGCACGTGAAAGAGATATTTCACCGTTTTTTGTTACTTTGTTTTTTAGGGATTTTAGCACGTTTCAGAGGTCTGGCTTAACTTTCATGTTTTAAAGAAAAAATTGAATACCCCTTTTTTATTTTTAACAGTTTCCAATTACGTGAAACATTAGTGGTTTCCAATCAGAATAATCATTTTTGGCGCAAAAAAAAAGATTTTGTTGATTCCCTTGAAGTAAAATATACAATACCCTAACCCTATCTTTCAGCTCTATGCTGTGGTACAAACAGTTTTTAGTTTGACTTTTAAAAAATTTCGTTTGTACAGGAGGATGTAGATAAAGTTGGTATGTCACGACAAAACAACTGAAATTTTTTCTCTTTCCAGTTAGATCCTCGCTGTTTTTTATTTTCATCAAGTTTTATCATTAGGGAAAAAAGTTCAATTGGACGAGAAGCCAGTGCGACAACGCCTTCAAAGCTAACATGCTGACCATGTGTAAATTGAAAGAAGAATCGAAATACGCAGTAAGTTATGGTGGAACGTTTTGGGAGAAGTTGCAGTCAGCGTTCAAAGTGGCGACAGCTATGGCAAGATGGATTCTCATCAAGTCAGGAACTTTGGATCATTGTATAAATGGAAGTGATGTATATTACAAAGGTGTGAAGGGGTTTGGACACAGCAGTTTTGGTTCGATTGACCCGAAGTGTGACTTACAATGTGCAAAGGTCTTAGGAGACCCTGCTAATGTATTGTAAAATAAAATTTGTTTCGTTGAATAAATTCACGCAAAAATCGCCAATGCAAATAATTTTTGCCATTTGTGTTTTTTTGTTTCGTGCGGCAGTTCGGACAAAACATAATGAACAGTATCATCTAATATATAAAGTATTCCAGTATATAAAAATGGTATATGATCAAACTCCCTGATAGGGCGAACTATCTCGAGCGAACATATCGTTTGACACCAGTTTCGTATGGAACGATCTTCTCTAGGAATTCATTACAGTGAAATATCTCTCTTCTAAGAAACACCAATCACTCTCTGTATCAAGGGTGTAGCTGTATTAAATCTGTGACGTCACATGAGCGATAAGTGATTGGACAACAGCCAAACTTGTCGATGTACTTGTGTATACAAGCATAGCAGAAAACAAAACCAGATACTGAGGTTGTGGTTGGATTGACGTGGAGTCGTCGACAGAGAGGACATTGTTGTTTCGACGGTGGAAGCTTGCTGTCTGTTGATAAAACCTAAAAAGTGAACAAAAATTTTAGTCTCGATTTGTAACCTTTACAGTAGAAGCCAATCACAAAAACGACTTTGTGCGCTTATCAAGTAATTTCTAAAAGTTTAATTTTTTTTAAATCCGATGAAATTAAAGAGGTGTTCATTCAAGGTAAGTATTTTTCCTAACAGGGAGAATTCTATCTAGCGTCTGATCAAAAATGATACCATTTTTAAAAACTACAAGTCGTGTTTTCCAGTGGTGACATCTATAAACGAAGTTAACCTGTGAAATACAAAACGCATTATGAAGGAAACAGAATTCAAAAATAAAAATTAAATACACACAAATAATCCCACCTTGGGCATACTGGGAGGTTCAGTTACAGACAGTGCGGACGATTGAAAAGAAGTATCTTGTTGATAGAAAGTATCCACAAATTGTAACGAGTAGAAGAGAAGCGGAGTCATTCTGGCAGCGATGGAAGCCATACTGTCTGTTAAATAATTAACCAGCCGATAACTTTTGTTCTCCTTGTTATCGATTGGTGGATTGGACGATTTAGCGTATTTTAATTGGATGCGAGTGATGTAAAGCAGAGGCGAGGCGTAACTCGTGAAATTGAATAAATATAGAATGTAATTTACGATGCGTACCCACTTTGCACCAGTCAACAGGATAGGATATACGTTGTAAATCCATATCTCCAATGACGTCACATCGTTTTCATTGGATAAAATTCGCGCTTTCACGCGTTCATAGAGTTTATCTAGCTTCCCTGTGAAATATGGTAGCAACACAATGGCGGCTAATGATATCCATTTTGCTTTTCGCAAACACACCGATGATTTAGCTGCCGTACTTTCTCTTGTCAACTCGTAAAAACTCTCCGTGATGGAGGCCGACTTTTTGCGCAAGTTGTATTCTTCAAGCACAAAAAGGAAGACGTAAAATAATTCATCAGGATACCTCAGCACTTTCGACGTGATTTGTGGCCACTTTGTACGCAGTACCTTGCATAAGTATGTCCAAGCAGGTTTAAGCGATGACTTTAACGACTCCTCAGACACGATATCAAAAAGTGACGCCTTTGCACTAGATGTGTAGAGAAACTGTGCCGTGGTTAGCCTGTCCATTTTTTTATTAATTTAATCTAAATGAAGATAAAGTTTGTAAATGTTCGTCAAAACAAGAACTACACTTCCATAATAATAATTTATAGATGTTAATTTTCAGCTTCTATAAAACTATATAACATCAAACATCCTAACATCCTAACATTTATAATTATCTAGCCACAAAAATGAAATACAAAAGTAAAAAAAGAGCGTATATATCATTGGAACGTTCGTTCCTTTTTATCGTGTTTACAAATTTTTAGTCAAATGGCGTCTCAATTGGTCCAAGTATCCCATAATTCGTCTAGTAGTGTCGTGAGAGATAAGTGGGCTTTCTAACAGACCATTAACCAAGCATTCCCTCACATGTGCAGCTTCGTAACTAAAATACAGAAGTAATCTGATGATCAAGCAGTTGAAACACTTTTACGATATAAGCGCAATGTTAATTCTATTGAATTTCTCAAAAAGTAACTAGAAAAAAATGTAACTAAAAAAAGTTCGGCTTCTTTTGATAACTTAATCTTAAACATTTTCCAACTAAGTTATAACGTCGCGAAGATTTTTTTGCTATTAGATCTTCACAAGTTTTTTTGCAAACCTATTTATTGAACTTTCTCTACCACAGAGACTAACCATTATGTACTTATCAGCAACAAAATATAAATTTTCAAAAGTTGTTAATTTGTTTGTTTGCCTAAACTTTTTTATGAGAATAATAACTTTGAAAGAACGCAAGCCTCGGATTTTGCCGAAAAATAAGAACAAAGGAAAGTTGAAATCTTTGTTTATACAACTGAAATAACCATAAAATAAGAACAACCTAGGCTAATGATAAACTCATAAAAGAAAATGTTGTTCTTACTATGAAGAACAGTCAGCCTTAAACAAAAGCGTGTATACCACATTTTCTATTTAAGCCATAAATAAAAGTTTGTGCGTTCTTAGCATGAGACATACAAAATACATGCATTAATATGACGACCGATTGTTCATGAACACAATTATAGAGCTTCCGTTAGCAAAAAAAAAATTCTTCCTTAACACTTAAACGTTAGAGAAATTTGGAGAGGAATAAATTCCATGAATGTGAACAAATTAGGTGGAAAATGCCTCCAAAAATAACGACAGCCAGCCTCAGTCAGATTTTACTGGTTCATAGAAGAGTGTGTAGGTTAAATCACAACTGGAATATAACTGTTAGTTATTAACAGGCGATTTTTGAGAGTTTTAGAAAATTTGGATAACATGATTTCATTGTTTATACCAAGTGTTATGCGTCCACTATATATACAGAGCTGAGATCTTTAGCCACAAAGGTCAAAAACCCATATAAACAGGTTAAACTTTATTTTAACCAAAAAACATTTTGCGTACCTTAAACCAGTTGAATTTACAAAATTAGTTCCCATAGCAGCCACAGGATGTGGAAAGTCGTGTTCAATCGTTTCTCCGTTTACAAAATCTTCAATGTATTTCTCTGACGACCAAAATGGTTTGACGATTTTCACATTTGCTTTACTGCAAAGTAACACACACTCATTCGGCAGAGTGTGATCTAAATAAAATGCAACATACAGACTACAAATGAGGTTTTGTAAAACTTTATCCTGGATTTTCAAGAACACATTATTTCTTGTATGTCACATTTTTTACTGAGTTGAGAACTTCAGACTTTTCTATTTCCATCATCTGAGAAACAGGTGAATTCTGATACAACAGGACAAGTGTGTACACCTATTTGCACATTTGGTGGCTTTTTAAATCAGGAATAACGTCGGCATAACCATCGTAAATAAAATGAAGCCTGTTTTACAATTTAAAGGTGTTTCTCTTCTAAACAATTCTTCAAGTGCACAAACTTTCATTTAGGACTATCGATTTGAAAAAATTTATAAACGAGAAGAAACTTCCTACAATTTGCGAAAAATATGCCAATTTTATATTTTTTTTTTTATACTCTCGAACTGGAAAGAGACAACAGGGAGTTTGTTTGAGATAGAGAAAGCTGTTGACAAAGGAAGTTAAAGTTTTTATGGTTGACTTTTGGTAATTTGATGATTTGAGAAAGTTTGCAAAATTTATAAACAAAGGTTGACAAAATATTTTAATATGGCTAATCTATAAAAGTTCATGTTCGTGAAATGCAGACTTTGCTATTTTTAAAAGTTTCTGCACATAAAGTATGGTTAGCTGACATGGGATAGGGTGTCTTTTTAAACCTTCCCGATGTCCCTTTAAATATGAAGAAGTAAAAAAATCATTAATCTTTTTGAAATGCTGATATTTTTTGGTTTGTTTAGCCCAACTACTTATAACTACAGTATTTTTTTAAATATTATTAAAAAAAATATGTTGTTTCAAAGTAAAATTGTCATGTGCCAAACCAAAAAGAAAGTATTTCAAAGATGTTGCAGGTTTTTCCAGATTAGTGCCATACTGGTACAGTTGCTATGGTAATGTCACTATTTAAATATTGTTAGTTAGTTCTTCTCCAATAATCTAAATTTACAAAATTTCAAAGCAAACTGAAAACAAACAACCAAAAAATCCCTAACGCATAACTTAAAATTTGTGAATATATTATTTATACTTAAAATAAGAAAAGGCTGATTAACTGTCCAATTCAATTATAAAGTTGACTGCGTACAGTGATTAGCAAAATGACATCGCAAAGTGTCTATACATTATATAAACTTGGTTTTTGTGAATCACCAAATTTTGCCTAAATATGGTACACCAAACTGTGTCCACAAATAGAAAGATTATATACACATATTATATATAATCATTAACTTTCTTCTTCCCCAAAATATATGTATTTTTTTATTTTGTCTTTGATTTCAAAGAAAACAGTAAAAAATATAATCCAGAATAACCTTACCACCACTTGCAAGTAACTGTGCTATCTTATTTCCTTCAAATGTTAAAGTTACACTTGCTGATCGATCAACCCCAGTTTTTTCAACATGGCCACAAGCATGTATTTCTTTCAACTTGTGCTCACCAAACATCATATCAGCCATAGTAAGCAGGTACAATCCTATGTCTAATAAAATACTTCCTCCCAATTTCGGATCATAGATACGTTGTCGGTCAAACAAGGGGAAACCAAATGTACCCAGCATAACATTTAAATCACCGTAATCCCCATTATTAAGTTTGGTAAGCACTTGTCGATGAAGCGGTAGACATCTCGTCCATACTGCCTTTTTTAAAAATTATATAATTAACATCATTTAACTTTAACTTTACTTCATTTTTTTTCAACATTAAAACAAATATTTTAGGCTTACCTCCATATAAAATACTTTGTTGATTTTTGCACAATTCAAAACTTCTTCCAGTTCAGTACTGTTTAAAACAGATGGTTTTTCACATAGTACAGCTTTCCATGATTTAGAGCAAGCAAACTTAACTCTTTGTGAGTAGTGTTTATAGTTCCAATGTACACAATATCTACATTTCCATCCTCCACCACACATTTGTAACTGTCACTAAAGTTTTCAATGCTAAATCTTGATGCAAATGTTTTCGCTTTATCAATACTTCGTGCACCAACATGCACTATAGCATGCTCAGATTGGGGTAATGTTGATAGTGCTATACAGAAATCTGCACAAATTAAGCCACTTCCAATAATGCCCCATCGCAACGGTCTTTCACTGAGAGAAGTCATTTTGTATACACCTGCTAATGCATAAATTCACATATTTTGCCATCAATGCAAATGTCAATAAACTAAAGCTACTTATTTGTAAATGGTTATCCCGTGAAATATTCATTTTTTTTACAGACCATTTTGTGAGAGGTGTGCGTCCCATGCGCATGCACATCAATTTGTTCAGGTGTGAGATTAATCGCACATGCAAATCACTATTCTATGTCTGTGAAAGCTTTGCCAAATTATTGAAATTACAAAAACAGCGAAATGTGTAGTCAGCCCTCCTCGTTGACTATATTTTATATTTTTTGGAAGCCTCTAATCGATTTTTTTTAAAAGAACTTACTACGATAAGATAAGATAAGATAAGATAATTTTATTAATCAAAAATAGCTGTACAGTTCAAATAATTAAATAAATTGGTAATATGAAGAGAAAAAACAAACAAACTATTTTTGAAGGGAGACCTTACCTAATAGCAGAAGCTAAGATGAGGATAAGGCCACCCTTGGACGAGTACAATAGACGGCACAGGACACACAAGACGGCACGAACATATATAATCACCAGATAAATGAACCGTGTGAGAACAAAGGGAAAATTTGTTACAAATTAATAAGAGGCAATAAAATACTTCTTTAGATCACTCTTAAGACCAAAGTAATCTATGGAAACAAATTTTTTATTCATTGATGTCTGTATCTTATTCCAGGATTTAATGGTGTTAAATCTAATAGAATTTTTACCAAAACAAACGGTATTGACAGTAGGAAGATTGATCAAGCCAGCCTTTTTGCACGAGTGCTCTGGGCATGGTAGAAGTCAACCGCAAAAGTATTCTGGATAGTAGCAGGCATTTTATCATGAAAGAGCTTATGCAAAAACAGAATGTTCTGACACTGGACAATATCATTGAATTTGAGGATTTCCAGATTGCCATAGATGATACTAGATGATGCTCTTCGAGATTCAAAAGTCATTAGTCTGATAGCAAAATTTTGTAAAACAGCAATACGATTAACATCAAGACTATTTGGTTGACCCCAAATTTGATTACAATATTGCAGGTGGGAATGAAAATGGCATAGTAGACTAGAATAAGGACATTTTGAGGCACAAAATGACGAAGTTTAGCTAAAGCTCCATTAGCCCTCTTGAGCTTGGCAACAGTATTATTGATCTGAGTCTTCCAGCTTAAATCAGAATCTAATAGAACACCAAGATATTTAATAGAATCACTAGGCATAAGCCTTTTACCATTGATGAGAAGCCTAAAATCATAATTAAGAGGTTTATGTGCATGATTTAAATATAATGTATTCTGTCTTGCTAGCATTAAGAGAAATCTTATTAGCATTCAGCCAATGGCAGAGAAGCTTGAGGTCTAAATTCATTTGTTTGGCCAGTTGTTTCAAAGAGTCACTGAAATGCAGGAGGTTTGTATCATCAGCAAAGTGGTGTACCATAGAATAGTTAATTGCACAATTCAAGTCGTTTATATAAATTAAAAATAAAAGTGGTCCTAAAACAGAGCCTTGAGGGACACCATGTCTGGTAAGATTATTTGCTGATCTAGCTCCATATAAAGATACAAATTGTTGACGACCTATTAAGTAGGACCTAAATAAAGAGAGAGCATTACCTCGAATTCCATAATGATGAAGCTTGGTAAGCAGAATTTCATGATCAACAGTATCAAAAGCCTTCTGGAGATCAATAAACACTCCACATGCATAATTTCCTTTATCAAGAGCATCATAATCTTTTGAGAGATATTCATTAGTGATTGACAGGTTGAGTAATTTTTTCTGAAACCAAATTGTTGCTTATACAGGACATTGTTAGCTTCAAGAAACCCATACACCCGTTTATATATAAGTTTTTCAAATATCTTATCAATGTTTGAAAGTAAGGATATAGGTCGATAATTTGTAAGTTCCAATTTGGATCCTTTTTTATCAATAGGGATAACCCTGGCAGTTTTTAAATTAGAAGGAAAAATGCCTGAAGTAAAAGACAAATTTATAAGTTTAGAGAGTGGAACGGATAATTCAGTTTTAACAGTAGAAAAAATTTGGGCAGGAATGCTAAATGGCCCAGAAGATTTACCAAGGTCCAAGGAAGAAATACAATGGAGAACTTCAATATCAAAAGAATCTTTTAAGAAAGAAGAGAAATGTTTTGATGTGAATGGGATACCCATTCTTATATTGTCAGCAATTGATGAAAAATAATTATTAAAAGAGCTAGCAATTGTCACTGGATCAGTGACAAGTAAGTTATCAATGTTCATACAGGTTGGAGAAGCAGAAGCAGAAGAACGAACAGAAATTATATTTTTAACACCTTTCCAAAGGTTGCCAATATTTTTTTGGTTATCACTAAAATATTTATTGAAAAAATTACTCTTGCTCAATCTACACAGAGTTACAATTTTATTGCGGTACTTTTTGAAACGCTCTAACAAGATAGACTTAAAATATGGATCTTTTTCTCTTAAAAAACGTTTATGAAGAAGGTCTCTTTTAGTAATAGAGGTAAGGATACCATTAGTAATCCAAGGATTGGATTTTTTTCTACTTTTTTTATTACAAGTCGTTTTTAATGGAGCGTATTTATCCAAAAGACTGTTGAAACTGTTGTAAAAATTATCAAACGATACATTGGGATCATCTGTGCTTGGTTGAAGTATAGCATCCCAATCCGTATATTGTAGTTCAGTGCGAAAGGCATCATGAATTTTTTCCAGTCACGAGCATAAATATCATTAGATACATGAGCCGGATTGACAGCAGACAAATCTCTAACACCAAGAACTGGGGGAAATGATCAGATATTGAATTAATAATATTACCCGACAAAGTATCCCACTTGGCAGAGTTAAAATAAATATTATCTATAATTGTGCTGGTAGATTCAGTGACTCCTGTGGGCAAAATTATATGAGGCATTAAATTAAACTGGGAGGTAATATTAATATAATCAGAAACTTCTTTAACCGATTCGGACATTAGAAGGTCAATATTAAAATCACCAAGGAGAAAGATTGGCTTATTTTCAGAAGACGCTTTCTCAAGAAGGGGCATTAAAAATTGGTTGTTGAACTCATCAACAGACATTGAGGGGTGTCTATAAATGCATCCTACAATCATGTTTTTATCTTTAGCCTGTATAATTTCAATGAATTTAGATTCAAGTTCACTGCTTTTGTATGCAAGTGTATCAAGATCAAGACGTTCAATAAATTGCAAGTGATTAGAAACATACAACAGAGCACCACCTTTTTCACCTTCAGTAGGCGCGATAATTTAGTCTATTGGAGAATTAAACTTAAAAAATACCTAAAATAAAAAATCTTTAACAATAACGGAATATATTATATAAGTATGTACTTATCTATATAATAAAACGCTAAGTGTGTCTGTCTGTCTGTGACAGGCAAAGTGGATGTGTTTATTTTAGATAGATAGATTGATGTGCATATTTTACATGGCTAGCCTCACAAATATCGAGGGGTATATACCATGTCTATTATTTCCAGGAGGGGCCATGGCTTAGCTGGAGAGTCCTAGAGTATTTAATGCTCATTTTGAACTACGCAGACCCAATTAGGACCCGCGCTCTACTAGACAACTCCCAGCAACATCCAACGGCCCACACAGTGTGCCATCTCCCCAAATTCCCTCACATGACTTGGGTTAACCCGGGGCTATGGTAACATTCACTCGCCCATGTTGAATCGCCGTCAAGAGGAATCGAACCCCGGTCTCCCGCACAGAGTACGAGAGCTATAACCACTAATCTACGGCGCCATCTGCTATTGGCTGGTCTCCTGGCTGCTTTAGTTTGTATTAGAATGTATATATATATCATATATTTATATTTGAATTTACATCTTTATTTTTTCCTTTTTAAGTCCATCTCTGTACAATCTTAGTAAATAAATATACTACTACAAGATATCATATTTGCGATAATAGCCTTACAAAAATATGGTAGTCAGGTTGCAGTGAACAACCTACAAGCACCTGACAAACGCTACAAAAGTTTATGAGAAAGTAAATTTTTGTTGAGCTACACAGTAATTGAACATTATCTTATCAATATCTTCAGGGTGTTTAGTTTATCGGCGCCGTAGCTTAGTGGTTATAACTTTCACACTTTGTGCGGGAGATCCAGGGTTCGATTCAATATGGGATTGGCAAGTCAATGTTACGAAACCCCAGGGTTAACTCCAGCAATGTGAGGGAAATGGCAGAGATAGCGCACTGTATGGACCGTTGGATGTGGCAGGGAGTTGTCTGGCAGGGCACTGACCCTAATTGAGTTTGCGTAGCTCAAGAGAGCATTAAATACTCCAGGACTCCCCATCAAAGCCATGGCCCCTCCTGGAAATAATAGACAGGGTATATCCCTCGATATTTGTGAGGCTAGCCATGTAAAATATGCACCTCTCTCTCACACCTACCTATCTAGCTATATTATTTTCTTCTCCTTGCTTTAAAAAAGTATTTAGCAAGGATTTATTTTAACTAAATGCTGTGGGTGGTGGTCTGTGTTTATATTCTCTAGCTAGCTAATAAAAATAAGTGAGGAAGAGTATAGATTGTAAGTAAAGACTAATACTATTAGAAAATGGAGAACCAAACCAAACCAGCTGGAATGGAAGATTGATGCAATGATTCCGCCATAATGATTTCGGATTCTTCATAAAATTGACGACAGAAAGAAGGTGCTGAATTTGCAAAAACAGTTGTACAATGGGGTGCCGTAATAGACAATACAACGTCTGGGATTCTTGTGTCTCCAGAGGCCGTTTGGATAGGCCGCAGCACACTCTCGTTCCCAGGGGTTGCATCACAAAGGCAAAAATCACTGGGAAAGAGGGTGGAGCCGCAGTGCTCTTTCAGGAACTCATCAAAACCGGTTTTGGTCACTTTGTCACCGCAAAGCTTGAGTAAAAACGCAGCATATATTTTTACGTGCAAAGAGTAAGATAAATGGTGTATTTCGATATTTTGCAAAATAGAAAACAAACTAACGTGTTCTCAATTACAATGTATAAATAGAGTACCCTATCCAGCACATATACTTTGCTAATCATTTTTGTACCCGTCACTCTAAAACAATACATACACAGAGACTTGAGACACGAACACACCCTTGATTTTTGTCTTCTCTCATATCAGAATGACATAATCCCTGGGAACGAGGGTGACACCCGATACGTACATAATAATATTCACAAAGAGATCTGATTTACAATTATTTCACGGTGCGCAGGAACTGAACCAAAATTTTAAACAAAGCAAAAACACAAAACCGTAACTTAAGACAAGGTGTACATTTTGAATGTTTTAAAGATGCTCTGCCATGCGCATGGAGAAGTTTTTTAATGACGCGTTTGATGACTGTGGCGGGTAAGGAATGAAAAATTATGATGGGGTATTGTACAAAATCAGATTGTTGGGAAATCAAACCTAACGATCCACCTTTAAATTTATGACACAATAAATGGATACGAACTTGTTTTAAGTTGGCTTTCGTTAAAACATTTACCCAAAACTCAAAAAAGAATGAGCAACTTTTGTTTTTCTCCACGATAAAAGATATCATGACATTAATCCGTCATTTGTTCTTTTTTACAGCTCAACGTAACATAAATCTGTTGCTTTGTCATATCACAGGTCGTTCTAATATTTATGCAGATTTACTTTCTCGGTTGCAGGTGGACAAGTTCAAAAAAGAATGCACGAAAGCAGACTGTGTCCCACAGCTATTCCTTCATCTGTTTGGAATCTATTGAAAAGTCTGTAAATTATTACTTGTATTCTGCCCGTTCACCAAACACAAGGCTTACTTATCGTTCTGGTATCCGGGCATTCAAACAATTTTGTAAAAACGTCATGGTACCTATGTTTCCTCTTAAGGGGGATTTTCACGAAGCGAATTGAACGGCGAATTCGACGACGAATTGTATCTGAGCATGCGCAGTTTTGTGCAAAATCAAAACAAACAAAACTGCGCATGCTCAGATACAATTCGTCGTCGAATTCGCCGTTCAATTCGCTTCGTGAAAATCCACCTTTATGCCACTTGGAGACAAACTGCGGGGGAAGACAATATTTAGCGGAACATGCAATCCGTCGGGGCCAGGCATGTGGTCGCAGCAGCTCCGAGTGTCCAAGAGAGACAACGTCAGTCCCGGACGAGATGGGGGAAAGCATCTAACATACGAAAATTGTAATATAAAGCAGATTAGAGACGAGAGCGCAGCGCACGGCAGAAACGCGGTAACAGTTCGAATCGCTTAGAGGATGGGTATTATCTTGCGGTCCATATTTTAAAGATAAGTAACAATTCGGAAAATTATTGTTGAAAGGTGATGGAAAGGTTAAAGCGAAGAGAGCAGTAGAAAAGGTAGTTGCGAAGATGACGTACTAGTTGTGCTGCACCAAACTTCGTAATAACCAGTGGTGTGAGGGGCAAACATGATGAGAAAACCATTGGCGGAAAAACCTTTTACATTGG
>JASGCC010000270.1:282901-319413 GCA_030067915.1 Hydractinia echinata
CCTTTAAGAATTAAATTTTTCTGTGTCGTACATGGCAGATCGCGTTAAATTTTCAACCATAAAAGTCTATTTGTCTGGCATACAATATCAAAGCAAGATACAACCATGTCCAAAAGTTAATTGGATGACGTCATTCCGGTATGACGCATTTTGCATTCCAATCACGCCGGCTCTACTTAAAAATTGTAAATGGTACAGGGTGCGGGCCGGTCCTCAAACGATAAGAAATGTTTCGTAATAAATTTTACATCATGTATCCGGCGTTTAGTGGTGCGGGTACACATTTGACGATAACCCGCGCATTTGACGGGTCTTTTTCTTCAACTGACGGGATTTTTTCCGACACGGTAAAATATGACGTCAATACCTTTACGAATTTGCCGTCAATGCCGATATGCAGAAAATAAAAAAGGCTACGCGCGAAATTCGAAAATTTTGTTATGGCTGCATGGGTTTGTGGGTTTCAGAGCAGCAATATTATTTATTTTTAAGAACATACATAATCAAAATTCTCCCGAACGTTATAAAGCTGTTAAAGAGCAATTTTCAGATCTTTAAATTTAAGAAATGTATTTTCACAGAAAATCCAAAGATTTGTTGAGTTTTATCTGAAGAAAAAAGTGGCCTAGTGCAGAAGCACAGAATATGAAAAATACTTTTCAAAGTCACGGTTGTCCAAACTTTGTGCTACAAGTAAGCAAAAACACATACTGATTTTCAATTGATGTTCTAAGAACAAAGCAAGACAATAAGTATATAAAAGAATCTGCAAGAGCCGTCCTCTCTGACATTACTAACAAGTGGGACGAAATTTATAACACACCTTTTACAAAAGCATTGACTAAGTTACCGGAAACAAATTTACAGGAGAAACCTGAAGTTAACAAAAAACGAAACATGAGAAAACTATACAGAAATATTAAAACTACAAGAAGCATGGACAAAGAAAAAAAGACGGTGATACATATCTGAGAACAAGGCAAACACAGGCAACATATACTAAAGTGAGATCATCTTATATCATTATACTTTGAGTCTAAACAGGACACTCTTTCAAGAAAAAAAAACAGGTTTACGGTAATTTTTTACTGAAAGAAAAGCTTGTAGATTCCGCAAAAATCAAGTTCCCACAGAATTTATGCACTCTGCAAAATTCTAAATTTGAGCACAAATAATGCGATTCACAAAATAAATTTCCCCTAAAAAATTATTTTGTTATCGAAACAATAAACAGGCTTGATTTTTGCATTGTATTATTTTTTTCATTCTGAATTGTATTAGAAAATTTGCAAACAAATATGTAAGAAATTACATTATAGAAATTCCCAAAAGAAAAAGACATTCACCAGATCCATCTGAATTGGAATTTGACAAAGCAGACCTATTGAATGAAGTAAAATCAGTAGGAGATGGCTCTCCAGTAAGTAAAAATGTTTAAATACATATATATATATTTAACAAAATTAATGTATCGTCTTCTTTAATGTAATTATATAATTCAAATAATAATTCAAATTCGATTAAATACATACAATTTTTTGAATTACTTGAACATCCAACTCATTTATTTTTCTGATTTTCCATTTTAGCTCAACTTATCGACATTGGCACGGTAATACAACATCCCAAATGGCAACATGGTAGTTCGTGAATTTCTTAAAACATCTGGTGTAGATTTCACAAAATACACTAACAACATGTTCAACATAACAAAACTCCGTCGACGATACCAAAGATTGCTAGATACGGTAAATTTCGATAAAAACCTAAATAAAAATATTGTAAATGATGATGAGATTATAGGTATATATAATATTGTTATATATACTGTTTGTAGGTTATTGTAAGTTATTAATGTAGGTTATTTTAAGTTATTAGTTATTAGTCATATTGTAAGTCTTTATTTTTCTTTATCACGAAATTTAATTCTCGAAGATCTGAATTATATATAGCTTATATATTTCAATCGCAAAGTCGCAAACATTATTTCCAAAACTTGCGCACAAATCTTTTTTGCCACTTCACAAAAGAAACAAACATATAACTAGACATATATACATATATTTATACCTAGCTATGGTTATAATATCAAGGGGGTAGAAAAAGCACCAAGGCAAATTCGTTGTAGTGAAATTTTATATATATATCGACGAAAGTTTTTAAATTTCCCAGGATTTTAATTCACCGAAATAAATTCACAATAAATTAGAACAAGTCACACCACGCAGTGTAAGGCTACAGTCCGGAAAAAAGGTTTATACAGATGGAAACAAAACAGTTTCTTGTTTACAAACTTTTTCAGTACAAAAATCATAGTTTCTAACTATGAAAACCGACTTCGGTTAGTCCAAATTTGGCTAGCACTTATGGGTTTTGGTGGCCAATAAGCAACTTGACTTATGTTATTGTTCTATGGGGGAAAAAATCAACAACAGATGGTCCAGAAACAGTTTCCCTTTTAAAACGTGTTTCCATATCTGTAGCTACCTTATCCCGAACCGGGTGTTACTAGCCAACAGTCAGTCAGGGAAAACAACAAATTATGCTAGCTAGCTATATAGAAGTTGAACAAAGATGCACATACGACAGTAACAGTGATTTTTTAACTTTAGAATATTTCTAAAGCCTAAGGATAGCATAGTCAGGCTAGCAATTCCTCTCTTCCTGTAAATAGCCTATAGCTATATATATTTAGCTCATGATAGTTTACTGTTTTGCTGTTTCTCTGAAATCTTACCTTAAGCTGTCATTCCAGGAATTACTTGACCCGAAAGTAGATAGTATTTAGCTAGCTAGACTAGACTAGAGCTGGTAAGTTGGTTCTGGCTTCAAACTTTTAGCTAGCTATGCAACTAAAATCTGAAGATGTATGAAACACCCGAAGGTTTAGCTATATGGCTGGCAGAAGTAGTTTTTTTCGATGTTGTACAACTTTTTCCATATTTTAGTTCTAAATATAACATACTACTAAACAAAAACTCAAAGCTTCTTTTCTATTATGTTAAATTCAACCTGCTCCAACCAAACCAAGATTGCCGTTTCCTCGCGTCGGACAAAGCTGCAATCTTGTTCTGGCGACATGACGGCTTAATCACAAAAACGCGGGAGCTCCCGAAAAACAAAACTCTAGTAGACGATAAATTGCGTTTTTTGTCAAACACCAACATCACGAAAAAACGGTCAAACCAATTCACTGCTTCGTAAACGGACAAGAACGACAAGAAAACTACCTCATATAACTTTTTCCCACCTCATAAAAACACTAGACGTTTATTTCACTTGATTATCCGGTTTATTTTTTAAGAGATCGATTTCATAACCAACCAACCAACCACGTTCCAAGGGTCCCTCTACTTTTATGATAATCGTCCCGTCAGAAATCATCTTTGAACATGAGGATAGTACTACCCAGGTCTAGCCTCCAGCCTTTGACCGTGTCACTCAGAACTTTTGCACCCTTGTGCCTTACCATGATACTATATTATTTAATATTTCAGGTGTCCACGTGCTAAAAAATTGGTCTAATTGGTAATAATTGGCTGCCTTAGTTATTACACAGTTTTTGAAACTTTATTTTGCTGTCCGCGTTAATTGATACCCGTATATTTAGGGGTACATTCATTGCGTTCATTAAATCAGCATGGCGAACAGAATGATTTCCCTTAACGAAATAAAGTTGTGTTATGAATTTTAAGTTCTTAGTTCTTATGTCTAAGACTTTGAGAGGAGGGACCTAAACACTCGGCATGTAAGTGTCTAATTAATAAATATAAAAAATCTTTTAATTATAAAAAAACTACCATGATGCTGATGTAGACGAAGAAAAAATAGCGTTTTTAACATTTCTTTTTTCTCAAAAACGAAAATTTATAAATTTGCAACTACGATAAAACTAACATTACAAAATTATGTGCTTAAAACAGATAAGAAATTGCAAGACTCCTTTGATATGTTTACTAGATAGATTCCATCAATGTCTTGACTCGGCTAAATGTGAATCGACATTTTGAGAATTGATAATTAATTTATAATAACATCATGTACGAATTAAAATCACTTTATTATTGTCAAAAAACAAAAAAAAATTTCGTTAATTTGTGCGTTTTAATAAATTCACTATGGGTCATCTTTGTCGGTTGGGTTTCTTATTATTGATATTTGTTCAGAAGTTTGAATAACAATCGTATATCCCAATGTGAAGAACTCTGCCATAATGTTCTTTCCCTTATCAGCTAAGTTTGAAAGGGTGTTCAAAATCTTTGTTATTCCAGCTATAAAAATAATAAGAAATAGTTACTCTCAAATTTTAATTTCAACAACAAACCTTAAATAAAGATTCAAATAAATAAAGCTACACTACGCCATATTAGCATTATGATGTTGGACGATACGACTAGACGTGAATAATCCAATGTTAAGATTTTCGGGCAATTTGTAGGAACATATGTTAAATAAATTTTATTTAGCTGTCCAAAAATTTAAGCTGAATGTCAAAATTTGTTCTAGAACTAAAGTAATTGAATTTTAAAAAGATTTAATTCAGTTTATACAGTTACAAAATAAAAATAACATTTCAACAAAATTTATGCCTAACCAACCCTACTTTATTTGGAGTGATTAAATCCAAACACCCCCCCAAATACCCACAATCCTGCAAAATTAAATATTTAAATGAACAGAGAAGAAAGAAAGATCCTTACGTGAAATTCCGAATAGACCAGCTGTTTTTATTGAAGTACTCGCCTTCCTAAACAAAAACCAAAGTTACTACGCAGTAATAAATATGACTGATTTCTGTTTTACGCCAACATGACACCTACTCACATAGTAAGTAAAAACTAAGTGTTTCTTACCTGTGAAAGTACGATATTGTGTTGTCTTCAGATTCGCCAGCACGGTTGCAAGCTTTTACACTAAATGTATATGCTTCACCAAGCATCAAACCATCTATGACGTACAATTGGCGAGATGAGCCGACAGAACCTACATTATCCCATTCTGAGATGTTGTTCTTCCTTCTCACGATAAAGTTGTCTGCACCTTCACTCGTCCACTTGAGTGTACAACTTGTTTTGCTTGTGTAAAAGCATCTTAGATCTTTTACTTTGGATGGTAGATCGATACTGAAACAAAAAGTTGAAATTTTTTTGGTAAATCTAAGAAATATTAGCACTGTTCATTAAACGTAGCGTCGGGATAGTGTATTTTAAACCAGCTGAATTCACTGATACTTTGTGAAATCTGGCAAAGAAAATCAAAGTTCTGAGGTTATCGAAAAAAACAAACAAAACAACAAAAAACAAAAGCGAACAGGAAACAGGGAACTTACTATTCAGGAATGGTTTCAGTTAAACCAGGTACTGTTAACTTTGTATTGTCGTATTTAATCCACCTTGCGTTCCCCAAAAGTTCCTTGTACTCCCAAGATCTTATGTTCACATTAAGAATGCTTTTGGCATGATTGGTATAATAGGGCTCTTCTGTGTCTAAACTACTGTTTAAACATTTAACACTCACTTCGTTTAAATATTCTGGCAGCAGTTGTCTAATGATATTACCAACAGGTGAATGGTTTTCTTTAGTGGAATTTACGTTGAAGGTTGACACAATTGTTAAACTGCTTCTGGCTCTAGACATAGCTTCCAAAGTCAATTGTGGCACCCTTTCGTCATTTACATCAATTGCACAGATACATTCGGAAAATTCTGCCCCACGACAACCATTAATATCAGTGAGTATGGTGTAAACATCTGGAAGACTCTTGACGATTGTATTGTCACTTCTGACAATTTTCCATTCTGTTTGATCTCCATAAACAAAATATTCGTGCTTAAGTAACATCAAGATCTTCTTAAACATGTTCATTTGAGCCGGTGTGTGATAAAGAAATAATCTTTTTTTAAAACTAGTGAAAAGTGTGTGTTTTAAAGCTATAGCCAAGAGTACTATAACATGCTCTTCTGTCTCGTCTTTGTGCTCAGGGTGAATTAATGTCGGTTTTTCTCCTTCAATATTATGTCCAATACTTGAAACGTTTTTGTCATATAATGTGTCTCCAATGCCAGATGGTATAGTTGAAATAAAATCATCTTCCATTTGCAGAGATTGAGGATTTTTATCAGCTTTTCTTCTTTTGTTTTCAGGAGTTGAAGCAACTGACAGTGATTCTATTGAAATTTCAGGACTGTCATGGTCAGAATGCTCAGCAATTCTTTTTTCTAATGCACTTAAGAAGTTATAGATATTTTTTGAGAGGCGCATAACTTTGTTTAGACGAAACACAGTCATACCAGTTTCTTCATACTTATGTTTATAACGCACATCAATTTTCGGCGAAATAACTGCGCGACGTTTTTCCAAAGGACGCATAAAAAGAGCCACAGCGGAATTTTGCAACCGTTGGTCCGTTTCAAACATCTCTTTTAATGATAGCGACTCCTTTAAGTCAAACATTTCACCGTCTACTTCATCTCCAATCAACCAAACATCGCCATGTTGTTCCAAAATCTTGCCGAGCAACTGTGATACAGTTGGGAATCCACAAATATCAAATTCCTTAGCTATTTCAACAATAGTCATGACTTTGATGCAACCTTTTGCTTGATCTTGAATTTCTTTAGAGAGTATTTTTATATCATTTAGAAGCAACAGGTTGTCACTCCAGAGAACGTAGTATAAAACTGATTCCTTTTTAAGGCGTTGGTAAAAAAGATGCAAATGCTGAACAGCAAGGATTGCTTTTCCGCTGCCATAAGGTCCGATGATAATTTTTTTCGTTGAATCATGGTACAAACAACTCAGTTGTTGCGTTGACAACATCAGAGTTCTAATTTTTTCGTCGGCACCTCCAATTAATGTCGGTAATGTAACATTTCTCATGGACATGAAACACATCATTTGACCCAACATATCCAAGTATTGGTTTTGACTTCTTTCGTTGGGTTCTTTTCCATCCAGAAGATTGTAGAAGAAATTTCTAGTACGCTTGTCAGATGATAGAATTGAAGCATCTAACAATTGACAATCTTTGCAAACGTCACTGTCCACATTTTTTTGAAAGTTTGGAGCAGCTACAACATTGACGAATTTTAAGTTGCCGTTGGAAAGATAATTTCGATTAACTGCAGCTAAAAGTTTTAGGTCTTTCTCACCATTCTGAAATTCATTTCGAAGTGACGACTCGTAACTTGTTTCCGTGTACCTAATGTTCACGAAGGTATTATTGCTTGGATAAAAGATTAAGATTCGATGCTCGCTGTCGGGAACTTCATCAACTCGTGGAATAAGGTGGTTTAACTTTAAAAAAAGTAAATTCTCCATAGCGTTGTAGTGCGTGAATACAGCAAAACGATGTTTGTATTCGCCCAAAATTGTCATGATTTTAAAAGCGAACCCGGAAATCTTTTGACCTTCAACAAACGGAGGGCACTGAATGTTGTCATTCAAAAATCTTCCTTTAGTAAAATACTCATCAACATAATTTCTTGAAAATGCCAGATATTCGCAATGTGTCATGACCATTACCCTTCCATTGCTAACAATTTCTATAACAGATTTATCAGTGTCGACGGATGCAATTCTTGCTATTTCGGATGATAGCATGGAACTGTTATGTGTGTACAGTGACAATTCAGGGTTGCGATTGATAGAACAGTGACTAAGAATATCTAAAAATATAAACAAAAGCAGTGCACTTGATAGACTAGGGTTAATTTATGCATATTACCTTGTCTGTATAATGTTGTAAAAGTGAGATGGGGTATTCAAATAAGTTCCAGGAACGCGAACTGTCATTATCTAGAATTATTTTCCTAGGTCTCCGAAACGGTTCTTAATACCTTCTTATAAAAACGCCGGTTAATTTTAACCACGGATAACTGGAACATTCGTTAACTTAACCCATTTTTATTTCCACCTAAGGAAAGGAAACAACTCCAATTTTTTAGCGATTGAGGTACGGTATCTATATAAATCAAACAATATTAAAATGGCTTCTGGTTGTTCGGAGTAGGAATGTGGATGTTACAAACTTTTTGATGGTTGGGCATATCGCTGGAAAAACAAATTGGTAAGTCTTAGACACCTCGATGTTTTAAACATGTAAACCGCTTATCCTGTCGATTTGTAGGCAGAGAAACGTTTTTTAGGTTAGTTTATTATTTGAAGAACAGCTTGAACCGAAGTCTATGTGTTTTTTAGCCTTAGAAGCAAGCTTTAACGGGGGTGAGGATGGCTTAGTTTCCTCAACCCAAACCTCCTTGTTCAGTCCATTTGCTGGGAGTTAACTAATTATTCACTACCTACCTTTGATTGCAAAAACAGTTGTTTCTTCTTCACTGTCACACAAAGTAATGCGAATATCTCGACTATTTTGAACGGCTTCTTTGTGCAACTTGATAACAAGTTTGTTTTCTATTCTTTCCTCATGAAAGTCTCTCATTGGTTGTAACTGCCTTACAATGCCCTTTCCATTTCTTTCCTCAATCTTTTTAATACCACTGACACACTCGTCATTAAAATTTACCACAATGCATTCTTGCATGTTCTGGTACACATAAAAACTGAAAAATACATAGCTCGTTAAGTTCGCAGAAATACGAAAAACAGTTATTCACCGACGCTTTTGATATCAAAATTTACCTTGTCTTGCATTTTTCTTTCGTTTTGCCTTTAACACTTATTCCGTGTTTGGTTGTTTTTAGCATGTTCATTCCAGGACCATTCCATTTCGGACCAATGTTTATCTGAGAAAATAAAATCAAAATCAAAAATAAAATCTGTTTCACGAAATAAAAGAATTTATATTCGATTTGATTATTTATAAATTTTTCGAGATTAACAACATTTTACTGTACGTCACCTAATAAAACAAAACGACGAAATTAAAAAAACAATATTTTCATATTTTATACAAGATTCGAATTTTTGTGCTTTCACATATTGTTGGTATTAAATTAGGAATGAAGTTGATTACATTCTCCTTTCTTCTAACATCGCCTCTAAATTCTTCACCTTGAGACTGTTCTTGTAACACTAAAAAATCAAGATAACGTTTTCATATATTTTTCTGCAAGACAATTTTGAGTACTTTTCAAACAATAGTCAGAGTTAAATATTTTCTCACCAGGCGCAATTTTTACAGAAAGCATAAACCGTTGCAAAGTATGTGCGAGATATGCATTCACTGTGCTCATGCGTGCAATATCGCACATAGCAGGAGATAATAAGGAAAGTCTCTGAATTTGATTTTCAGTCATCTGTAACATCGCAGCTAAAATTTAAAAAAACATAATTAATTATACTAAACAGATTTCTAAATCCTTTTACGTATTACTGTAAATATTATATGACGCAAAACAAGACGCAATAATACGTCTAAACCAACTAAGTGTCCTTGTGATAAATAACTTTCCTTGGTGTTAAGCAACCCTGCGTTGTGATGATCACACTCTTTATACTTTACCCTTCCCTTACGAGCTGTGATGATCAACCTCTCCCCTCCATCTTAGCAATGATTAACCCATATTAGTGATGATAAACCCAGTTTTGTGATAATAAACCCAGTTTTGTAATGATTACCCCGGAGCTTTCCTTTAACCTCCCTCCTGATCTGTGATGATCAACCTTACCCCTCGCTGTTTAACGTTTTTTTTGTGATGATAAACCCAGTTCAACTTATCAATGAATTTTTATGTTATGTTTAATCATGCCTTTTGACGAGCTTACCTAAAGGTGCTTTCACCTTAGAACAATCTTCCAATTGCAGTTGTTTTGTAAGCAACATTTCAGTTGTTCCCTGTAGTTTAGATGCAAAATCATCCATTGAAATGTTCTCTTCTGTTAGCACACCAACTGTTAGGTTTGTGGTAAATATCTCAATTCCACTTTTAGGAGGAATAATTTTGGTTGTGATTTGGACTGATGTTCCAAACTCAGCTTCGAATAATTTCCGTCTGGACTTGATTACACGGTTTATGACCTGCATGATTATGTCCACCTCTTGTTGACTAAATTGACGTTTGGTCTTTTTTCTCAATGATAGGACGACGTGAAGTGAACCAAGCTTCCAGGTTTTAAAAGCCAAGATCACCTGTTCTGGTGTAATTTCACATTTATCCATAATGTGTACGTCGTTCTTTAGTTCCTTAAAAAAAGATTCTTCTATCTCTTGCGATAGAACTTCTGATTTGGCTTTGCGTATGTTACTGTAGTCAACAAACACTCCTTCGTCTTGTGAATTGATATCCAAAGCAACTTGTAATTGTTCATATTCCTCTGAGCCTGGAAGAATTGTAGGTTCAAGGTCTTGCATGTTCACTTCGAAGTTATTTATTCCTATGTTCTTGACTGCTTCGTTTATGACGTTGTAAATGAGATTACTGAATCGCGATTTTAGCAAATAAAATCGAGCGTTTTTAAGAAGGTTGTCCAGTTTCGCATTATTTTGTGCTGCCGTTTTTCTAACGGATAACTGAAGGCACATGATAAAAGAAGATTTATTCATCTTTTCCTGAATATTATCTAATCTTCTGAGAATTTCAGAATCTGATTGGAGTCTAGATTTAAATATTTCTCTCAACTCTTCTATTGGACTAGATTTAATTAATTGGAGCTTTCTTTTAATTTCATTAAATTGTTCAACATTTACCCATTTTTCATGAAACTTTCTCCAATTTCCATCTGTGTACAAATACTCATATAGCATGGTTATGGCCTTTATATTTTCTTCTATATCTTCACTCATAAGAGGATGTGACGAGCATTGACTTTGAGATGAATGTGATCCTTGAATGTGTTTCTTGTTTTCCCAGCGAAACTTAAATTTTCTCTAAGTTTATCTGAGTTACAATTATCACTAGGGGAAATGCAAAAATTGCATTTGTTGCACGGTTGTTTGACGGTTGAAATTCCCAATCGAATAGATGTGCATGACGTTGCACATAAAATACAATTTTCAGAACAACTACTAATGGGATGGCTATTACTGGAAGGAAAACCATTTACTCCAGTCAAAAATGCTTTACTCAAAGAAAGATCAAATTTCAACACTTCAACTCCTGTTTTAGGAGTAGAACTTCTTTTATTTGTGTACAGTTGACTTCCGAATTTTTTTCTCAATATATGAGTTGATGGTAAATCCAGATGGTGCAAAACATCAAACAGTATGTCACTATTCTCATCTGGTATACTACCAGTTGCTCGATACCAAAGTATTAGCAAAAATCTTTTTAGCATCATACTTGTTACTTCCTCATAAAAATTTTCCATAATTTTGAAGCGAGCTTGAGTATCATTTAGGGTAAATTTATTTTCCGCCATTTCTGCTTACCTGAAAAAGAAAGAAATAGAATGTTGTTGTCTTTATATACAAGTGTTATCGGTTACCGTATTTTTAGTTATATTTTAGTTGCACGTCGGTAAACTTGAAGAAGAAAAATGTGTTACCTGTGTGAATGATCTGAATACGAAACAAGAAGAAAAAATATACCTACTTTTCTCAAGAAATATTTTTAAGTTCCTTGAAAGTTTTGTGAATAAATATCCTTCATTTTGTATTACAGTTTTTTACCAGATACACACCAGCTTGCTGAAGTTAACAATACGCCTTTAAAGCCCACCATTTTTATTTTCAAAAGATAGCATAGTCATGATGAAATTCCTCGTGACTACTCATAAGAAAATCCAATCACACTTCTTCTGTAGCGCTTTTATATTAAAGCATTGTTGAATTTAGTGTAAAATACTATAAAAATACCTCATATGGAGAGCGACTTTATATTTTATTGACAGGATATCTTTTTGACAACTTGTAAACCTGGTTTTTACATCCATTTACCGCATTGGCTTGAATATAGCGTTGGCTGTACTTGAAATCATTGCAAAGCTTCCCTACAAACAAGGCGACTACGGTACAGGGCCACGGAAAGTAGAAAAAATTCAAAGTAGAGGTCAAACGGGAGAGCATCAGGTAAACCTCCTTAAAATTCAATTCACAATATGAATTCACGTCGCTGATTGGCTGAAATTTTGATTGTCGGTGTGAGCGAAAAAAATATAAATACGTTGTCGGTGAGGCACGTTCAATGAGATAATGACCGCACGTTCCCTGATAAGTACGCCAATAATGTCAGATATTTTCATGTAGGACCTCTCGAGCACGCACTAAGTTCGACATTGCAAATATGGAAAAAAGGTTGAAAAATTATTATTACCCCAAGAAATGTAGATCAAAAGTAAACAGTTACCTGTAGTAAAGAATAAAAGAAATGGGAAAAGAAAGCTTTTTAATCAACCTAGAACCCAACGATTTTTTTAAACTTACATTTTTTTATTTATTTCAAAGTTCAGACGGAGTTATGACTTTCCTGAAAATTTGAGGATATAAAACTCACTAAAAATGGAAATAATGGTACTTTAATATCTTAAATTTATTGTTGTTTTTCTAGCCGCCATATTTAACGATTTAACTTGTTGATCTCTTATTCCCGTCCAATAAGCGGGCCGTCGCACAATGTTCGTGTGAAGCCGTAGGTAAACAAACGGCCTTAACTTAAGATGAGCACTGAGATGGAGTTCGATAAAATCGCCATTACGGTAGGCTCCGTTCACGCTGTTCTTTTTGGCTTGTTTTTTCTTTGTAAAACATGGCATCAACAAATGGAAAGAAATTTTATCCCAGAGTTTCTGTTGGAAAGGCACAGAAGAAGTAAAAACATCCACTTAGATTTAATTTTCTCTTTATTCTATTCGCCATTGTTTTTAGAGACCAGACAAAACAAAACAGAAAGAAGAAATCACAGCATTGTCTCGTGGTTATTAATTATGATAATTAATGCTTATCACGCTCTCTCTTTTTTATTATCATGGCCAGGATTATTGCATATTATAAGCAAAAAAACCAACGGGGGAGAATGCTCATTGTGATAGTTGAAGATGGTTGAAGCACTATGGAGATAATTAAATTTAGAGCATCAAAAGGGGAAATTCTGAAAATTTAGATATTCCAATTGTCTAGATCTGATGTCTCCGTAAGGAAACGACTAACTGTTTGAACAAAGGAAAATAATCAAAAAGTAAGAAAGCTAATGAGGTGAAGCTGTCTTCAGAAACAACAACAAGAAGTGGTCAGTGTTGCAAAGAAGTCTGATTTCAGTAAGTTAAAACGTTTAAATAATAAAGAATAACACAGAAACTTCGATTGATTTATCTGATTTATCATGTTCGAAACTTTGTTGATACATTTATAAAAGCATTACGATGGAAACACAGCTACAGATGCTCTCCGTCATTCATTATTTTTTCTGTAATGGCATGAATCCAGCAACCATGTGATCGATTTTGCCGTGCGTTTTTTATCGCATGATTCGTGCAATGAAATGCAATGGCGGTTCTGTAGGCGAAGAGAAATTGGGGTGAGTTATTTCCATGAAACATTTGATCATGTTCTGGTAGTCAGTTTTCAATAAAATTTTCAGGATAACGTTTTTTCATGTATATCCTTCAATTTTTACAATAAAATAGGCACCTAAAAAAAAATTGCCTACAGGGTGATTACGCGCCTTTAAGTAAGTAAGTAATGAGTTGTTCGGCCAGTTTCGTCTAATTTACAAACGAATGGACAGCAGCTGTGGGGGATGATTTCCTTGAATAACAGCTGTTGCGGTGGTTTGTTTGATTTTTTTATAAATAATTCTGCTTACTATCATTTCTTCCATTCTTATTTCATACTCCGTACTTCAGAGTCCCATTTTTTGTCATTGTTCTTTTGAAGAAACAAAATGTTTTTAAACACCATACTTCCTATACATGTCACTCACTGGTTGAGCAGCACATAACGTACAGCCGAAAAAAAGTACTCACCAGGTCCTTTCCACAAACTTTTTTTTATACTTTCTTTGTAACCTATGCTCACATGTATTATGAAAAAAAACAACCTCGTTCCCAGCGCCTGTTGCCAATTAGAAAACCCTGTGTATGTAAAACTAGTAATTGGTTTAAAGCAACGCATAATTTTATTATAAGCGTCTAATAAGGTTTCTTTGTGCCCAGGATCTGAGTTGAGATAAAAATTAATAACTCGCATGTTATTAATTTTTGTCTCAACTCAGGAGTGTTCGCTGAGGCATGACTCTCCTTTGATGTTCCTTGCCGAAGTACTATGGTCGATTTAAACAACATTTTGTTACTTTTTGGAAATTTCAGGTAATGCAAAATACCCGAACTACATTTCGCCGATTTTGTTGCTCTGGATTCCTTTGTTTTCTGCTCTAAAATCAGTCGACTTTTGGACTCTCTTAAAACAAAAGAAATTTGTGAGGAAAGTTGTTGAAATTTACGGAAACAGAAAGAGTGATATTAGAAGATGAGGTGTGTACGAATAATTTACCCTTCGACCAACTTCGGCGAGCTGTGATTCTGAACTTCTTTCCGATTCAGGGTGTCTACCGATGTCAACTTTGTACATTTACTTTTGTAGATTCAAATCTTCTGGCCATAGACACTTTCCAAACGATGTTTCAACATGCTATAAGGCCTTAAAGGGAGCACGTGTTCTCTTGATTGTTTCGTAAAAGCTACTGAAAAGAACGAAAAGCACGCGCAAAAAGAGGGGACTGGGGCAGACTAAAAAAGCAGTGAATGACGCAACAGTTACGCTAACAGGTGTGGACAATGGTTGTGGTTCTACCAACATGGCGATAACGACTTTAGCATATAAAACTATTGCAGCCCTGGCCAGATGGACACAAAAATGTGTATATTGTAGTTAACGATATCTGTTCTTATTAGACTAATAGGGCTAAATATTTTTTTGACTGATTGTATGTGCTAAATCAGTGTTGGTTCTTTCCTATTTGTAGTTTGTTGTGTTGTGAGTTTGTTTTTAATTAGAATAAAAATTTCAAATATCAAGTAGTTTGCCTGTACCTGCACTTTTTAAACTATTGTATATATCTGTTGTTGTTTTTCTTGTTGTTGTTTTTCTTGTTGTTGTTTTGATCTAATAATACCTGACTCTTTTTTCTTCCCTCACTGAGAAGCTGCAGAAGAAGAGGTAGAAAAAAAAAGTTAGGTAGGCCGCCTACACACAAGGTACTTTCGGTTAGGCACATAACGAGTGTGATTAATGACGTGCTAACGTGCCAAAAAGTGTTGACGTGAAATAATGTCAATCTTTCATCCATTATTTACTGATCATGTTTGTCAACTTTATTTCATTCTAATACGCGAGTACATTCCTCCTCGTTTCTTTTCATCAGAAAGTCTAAATTGGATAGTCCTCTAAATTAAAGCCTTACTTTGTTTCTTTTCCATATAACATCTTATTGCGGACGATGTGGCAATATACTAAAAGACAATTAATTCCGTTATATATCACTACCAAATCTCGGTATCCGTCACGGGGAATAGTAAAACACGATTACATGGTGTCATTTGTGAAAAGTGAGCCAATAGCACAACAGGACATGGGCAAGAATATGATAGTTCTTATACAGAAATACCACCAACGAATGATTACAAAAGAGAACAACTTCGACGTTGATTCATGTTGTTCTTAAGCAGGCAGTTTAGCTACCCTATTGCTACATTTAAGGTTAGGCTAGCATTTATTATTCAATACTAAGTAAAATGGGTTAAGTTTGCTACAGCTAGCCCGAGTAACAATGAAAGGAGACAACATGTTCGCGCAAAAGATATTATGATAATCATAATTTATATGAGGACGATATATCGTGTATCTAGTACCCAGACCCTTTCCCGTAAAGGAATCATATTTTCAAAACAGCATGGCTGACAGCAATATTGATAATGAGAAACATTCTCAAACACACGAGGATGCGATTCCACAAGATATAAATTTATTCATGATACAGCAAAATACTTCTTCTATGCTTCTAGCATCATAGGTCTGATTATTTTTATTGGTATCAAGTGTTTGTCATGGTGTTTTTGAATTTTCGTATTGATGTCTGAGAAGCTAGCTAGTTAGCTGGTCTAGCCCTCAGCCTTAGTTAAATAGTTTTCAAAGTAATGCATGCCCCATTTGGACTGGGAAAGGAAGCTAGCTAGCTATAGCTTTTAACTGTAGCTAGTATAGCTAGCTAGCTAGCTAGAGCTAGCTATATTTTTTATGCTAGCTAGCTAGCTAGACTCCTTTCCCAGTCCAAATGATCTTTTCAAGTAGTAAAATGATTTCATTATGATTCATATGCAAAATATGCACGCTTAGTAATAGTAGTGACGTGCTACTAGAAAGGGAGCTGCTGAGGGATCGGTGGTGGCACTAATAACTTTAGTTACGGTAACAGTCTTTTCTGCCAACAGGGTGGGTCTGTAAACAATTTCAAAACGAGTACGAATGTTAAGAAAATCAGTTTTAATAGATAGATTTCAATGCTAACAAACACACGTTTTACGTAAAGTACCCTAGCTGTAGTCTTTAAACCTTAAAGCAAAACCCTTTCTGCTTCTTTTTTAACAAGTAACTTTTACCACTATATCTAAGCAACAAGTAATTGAAGAAAGCAAGTCATTGTTGCATAGCTCAATGTAACATGCATGTTCTATTTCAAGGCCATTACCACTGATAATCTCTTCCTACATAAGAGTTTGAGAACTTAGTATCCACGAAGAGGAATTTTAACTGAGAAGTATCCATTTAACGGTCATTGAGAACGTTTGCACCTTGTTAAGCTCGAACGGTAAAAATGATGAGTAAATCATAAATTGGAAGTGTTTAAATGACAATTCAGTGCAAAATAATCAATTATTTTTCTACCCTTTCATAACTTTCATGTGACGTCATCAAATTGGATTTGCTATAACAGATTAAAGAAAGCAGGGAAAATAATAAGAAAAATTTAGCCTCGCTTTGAGATAATTTAAAATCAAGGCTCAGGCAACTGCTGAATATCTCTTCGCCAAATAAGGTTATTTGGACTATTGTGTGTAATTTTAACTCTGAATAAAATATTGCTTTAAAATGTGTTCATAATCTATTTTTTTCTGTTTTAACAAAGATACTTCAAGGTCCAGGAATGGAAAGGAAGAAAAAAAAACAGAACATAGTTTTTAAAAAACGATATAAGGTATTAACCCTTTCATAACTATATACAGTTGTTGTTTACTGTTTTTATCTATATACACATTTTCTTCTTGCCAATTTTTAAGTATGCTATTTTACTGATACCTTAGAAGGGGATATAGTACTACATTAACATCTTAAATTATTGAGAAATAGACGTATGCTTTTTATAACTTTTATAAAGCTATCGTAGTTGATCAAAATATGATTTCTTGCACACTGGTAGAAATTTTTTTTTTTTCAATTTTTACTTCATAACTAAAAGACTTTGATAGCAGGTGTTAGCCGTCATTGTCATTGTCATTATTGTTATTTTATCATTTTTTTTTTAGAAATGTGATTCTTGTAATAGTGAAAATGAAATTGCCAGCAGAAAATGCAAAATGTGTGGTGAAATAATAGCAAGGAAGCGAAAAACTGTCCAGGATTATGTGCCAGCAGGAAGTACAAATGCTACCCTGCAAAAAGATATAATTCATGGTTGAGTATGTTGCTGATGCCTTACTTATCATGCATAGTTTAATGTAAAACAATTGTAATGTTTTAAGATTTTTGAATTTTTGTGATGAGTTTTTAATGTTTGTCTACTTTACTTGTTAGGTCTACGTCAGAAACATGACGTTCATGCATACGTGTTCTACGTTAAAAGAAAAAACTTGAATATTACCACTCATTGCTTTGCCACTCCAGGTTTTGCAGAAAATTTCGTAGGTACAAAAGAAAACATGACCGAATCGGGTCAGTTAATGATACAGGCACTAAAAGAGAGTTTCCTAGGTATATTTTTCTCAACTAAATATCTACAGTTGATCCGTAGATATAATTTCGAGAATGTATATAGTATATATGTAAAACTCAACAAAAAGTTTTTATTTTTATTTAGAGTTTCTGAAAACCAACTCGAATAAGCAAACTGGTATGTGTGTACAGTGCTAAACCTTTTTAGAAGAACTGTTTGTTTTAAAAATGACACTTGCTAAGTTTTCTTTGATTTTCACAAGCTTTGTATTTTTTGTAGATAATGAAAAATCTATGGAACCAGACCCTGAAAAAGCAGAACCAGAATACACAGGTTTACATCTGTTTTTTTATGTTAAGTAGTGAATTGAAGTTGTGATTACATTATGTGATTACATTATGTGAATCAAAAAACATTTTTGCTTGTAGATATGATAGTAGAGCACATAGAGAATGGGCTGCAAAGTAGTTCAGGTGTGTTATTAGATTGAAATGTATCTATATGTGCAAAGAGATGATTTTTGGCTTTTTTGGTTAATTATTATTTCAATTTCATTTTTAGGAAGTGATGGTATGATTAACAGGGCCAATGAAGTGGCAACTATTACAACAACTGGTAAGTAAAATCACACTTGATTTCTGATATTCTTTTAAAAGATGTTACATCTTTTGCAGGTTAAAAAAACTGTGACTTTTGCCATCTTTTTTGTGTACTCACCATTTTCTTAATAGCTTTAAACAATTACTGTTTCAAATGTGTTCTAACAACAATGATAATATTTTAAGAAAGTAATGTTGTTCCTGTTGTGGAGAAAAATTATATCTGTTGCTAATATATTTGTTAATATATTATTCGATTTAGTATTACCGAAATCGGAAATAAAAGTTGGTTGCGTTCTTGCTGTGTATGCTGAACCAGGCCATGATGAAATTTTTTGGCTATTGCGAGTTGTTTCGGCATCAAACAGGAAAATAGAGGGCGTCTGGTTTAACACAAATGCCACCAGGTCATACAGTATGGGAGACAGTTGCAAAATTGTGTGGAACAACCTTGTTCGTGTAAGTAAGAATTTCAAGCAGTTCTTCGTTATACACGTCATTAGCGAAGCAGGTGTTTGTTGGATTTCACAGGAAGCTGAGCAGTTGCTTTTAGACAACTGCAATTAATTATGTTTATGCATGTATTGTATTTATTATCTGTTGTACATATCTCCTTTTTATTTTATTATTACAATATGTTTTAGCAGATTTATTGGACACACAGTCCGAGTATATTATCATAACTTTTTAATAACTTTGCTCAAAACGTTTGCTCGGAGTGCTGTGTCCTTAAAAAAATATTTTTTAGCAACTTCTAAAGGTTTATATATTCTATGTAGTTTCCTCAAAAAATTATTTTTTGAGCTTCTGGTGTGTAAAAGATCAAATTTTGTCTAAGACGGATTTACCATGAAAATCTCTAGATAAAACCCCATGATTTTTTTGATTTTTTTATATATATTTATTTTGTGTACTTTTTAACTTTTCTATTTATAACTGCATTATCTTTTAAGATGCAAGCTACAATTACGGACTATACTTACTTTAAATAATTTTGTGCTCTTTTCTTATGTTCCCTTTGTTTTAGAAAGAAAAAAAAATTATTAAAGTATTTAAAATACTTTTGTATCCTGGGGAATTAGCCTGGGGAACAAGCTAATAAGTAAAAAAAAACAAAGTATCTTTAGATCTGCAAAATGCGAGCTCTAAATACAGTTTTAGCAGAAATCTTTATAAGACGGACAACGAGCATATCAGCATTTAGAGTCTTTATGTTAACCCGACTTAGTCAAGTTCCTAAGAAAAATTACCAAAAGAGATACTTCTACTTAATGGACAACGGTAAAGTTTTTTACTGAATTATAATTTGGTTGAATCAAGTTCTCTTTGCCTATTGTTTAGTTTAGTTCAATGGAATATTCTCTTTTTAAGGTGCTTTAAACATTAAACATACTCTAAAAAAACACTGACATACATTATATGCTATTTCAGATTGATGCATTTGGGAACAACGTTACACAACGCACTGCGAAGCCAGCATTATACGGCTATTTTAAGACAACGTGATAACATCCTATATTACGACGGTTTAAAAGGACCTCCACAAGTTATTGCGGAGAGTAGCGGAGCCCATTTCCTCATTAATTAGGCAAATATAAGTAGGGTGGAGGGTGTATAGGATTTCCGCCCCCACTATACATCAAAATCATTGAATTTTCGTGCCACTTTTTTTTTGGACTGGGTTGCCCAGTACTTTAATCCGGTCATTCTCCTATATAATTGCTAAATTAAGCGAGACAAGGTGTTTTTTTATTGACATAGCGAGGGAGTGCTTTTGTTTATTTAAAGATGGCCTAGCGTAATTTGTACCGTTTCCAGTTAAGAGTTAGTCAGCCTACACTTTTTAGCCATGTGATACATAAATCACTTTTACTAATATCACATGACCTTTCCTCGCACACATATCGCCTCAAACTCAAACTTTCGTTAATCTAAGCCATATCGCAACTGACGGAAGGGCTTGTTATGATAAAAAAACGAAGAAAGAAAGGGTATGTTAATCTAGCTAGTATATCACTATTTTTTTACATGTAATGAACCCCTTTCTATCCTGACTCACACCTAAACCTAGCTAGCATATATATCACTATTTTAAGCTAGCTAGCTTAAAATCAGCATAAAATCAGCTACATAGCTAGCATAGAAAAAATTCTTTTGGACAGCTATTTCTAACAAACTAGCTAGCTAGCTATACATATACTACACAGTGAGTGAGATAATTCTATTCTGTATTCTGTAGGAATGCCCTCTCATAAAGCTTGTTCTAGCTACAATCGTCCACAAAATTTGTTGTCTCTGGCAATTTTATACCAAAAACCAAGAACCAAAAAAATTAGCAAAGTCAGCAAAAGAACATATAGCTAGCCACATATTTTGCAGATAGTACGTTCCATCCCTACTCATGATCAATGTTTATATAAAGGTTAATGTGGTCAAGTGTAATCGTTTACTCTGTTCAGCCACAAAGGGCACTTTTTAACATTGAGGGGGAATGGAGAGAGCCATATTTTTATGGACGATTGTAGCTACGCACGTCAGGAAATAAACTTTTTTTACCATACCGGTGAGCATACACCAGTGCGGCTAAAGTTACAAAAAGTGATATTATTTCAATATATATACATCAAAATTTGTTATTACTGAGGCGTTTTAAATTCTCATGTAATTGTCAACAATGTATTGAAAAAATTTAAATATATTCATTATATATTTGTTATTTAATTTCCCGATATGTATACAAATAATGTCACGATAATTTCTGTTTCTGTAACTTGACATGAACTTTCACCAATGCGGGATATCAAGCTTCAGGCCAGCTCTAGCTATAGGTTTGCTACCTAATAATTGCTAGCCTAATTAATTTTTATTCTTTTAAAGTTTTTGTTCAGTTTGGAACAAGAGCTTTTTATCCTACTGTCATGAAAATAAACATATATATATACTGCTGTTTGATTTTTACCTGGACTGGGTAACAACGGGCTGTTTTTATTTAGCCGAAGTTGCAATAAAGTTTTTATGGAAAATGTCTTACCCCTATGTGATGTCACGATTAATTTTTGATCTTTCACGGGAACTTTATCCATAAAATATTGCAGTTTTTTTTTACTTTGAGAGGGTAAAAACAGGTTATAAACTGTATTTTTCATTTTAAATGTTACAAAATTTTCCACAAAGTAAAATTGTTTTAGGTGCATAGGATAACAACAGGTTGTTAACTGTCTGTTTGTTTGAACCAAAGTTAGGATAGTTTTTTGGAAATAGGAATTATGCCGAAACGTATGTGCGAAACAGTATACCTATACAAATCACTCAGCCCAGTGTTAACAACAAGCTGTTACCTGTGTTTCTATTTAACAGAAGTTACGCTAATTTTTTGTTTGAAATGGTATTAGAGATAGGGAAATGTTCCTTCTGGCACAGTCGCACACGCGCACGCACAGACGTCACAACAAATCCAGTACCATGCGGTGCTTAGTGGGTTAAATCCCTAATAGACCTTGTTGAGTCATATACATCCAAGGTAAATTCCCTATAGAGTGATGACGTCATCAATGCTGCAAATGAGTCAAAAAATTCTAGCGCATTATACAGGGGGGATTCCCTTATAGAATGCTAATAATCAAACGCATGCGCAGTAAAGATGTGTTGATTGAGCAGAATGAAGTACTCTGACAAAACAAAAAATCTTACAATAAAGAAATGAATACACACACAGTGAAAGAATTACGTAATATCGCAAAAGGTCGTAGACTTATGGGGTATTACAAGCTACGCAAGGCTGAATTAGTGGATATGTTGGAGAATGTACGAAAGCCAGCTAAACCTATAACACCGGAGGATATGAACATCTTTGAGAGGCAAGAGATGCTAAAGGCCCGTCCAACCATATGGGGTAAAATCCGGGAATGGCACAACTGGCTATTGCCCCCATCCGAGATGGACCTCTTCGAGAAGCAGGAACTGTCGAAAAATCGTTTGGTTGTAGGGGATAAGATGAAAGGGTAGTACAACTGGCTTGTGAACGCTGTTCCAAGGCCTATAAAGGAGGGGGTCAAGAAAACCTATACAGCCTTTAAGCGTAGGGTGATGGGGCTCTATAACAGGACAGCCAACACGAAACCTACGCTTCATGACGAGGTGGAAAAAGAGGCCGAGGAAGACTATCTTCCAGATATCCAAAATCTCTACAATCAGCCGGAGCATGACTACACACCTCAGGAACATAAGCACGCATTGCATAGGACATTTCAAAGTTTTCGCATTCCCGGTATAGGAGGAGCCGACGTCGACGGCTATATTGGAATGGTGCGAACTAACGTCAAAACATTGGTTGAGGAGCAGGTAGAAGATATGGGCTGAGCAAAGATACAGCTGTCCCTCTGGATCATGTGGAAGAAGCCATCAAATATGGAGGGTGCCAACGATGAGTATATTGAGGTTAAGAAGGCCTTTAATTCAAATATGGCCTCAGCCTTCCAGGGTAGCAACGTGGACGACATGCTGGATAGGATGTTTGCCCAAATCAAGACACACGTGGAACATCCTGCGCTACCACAAAGTGGGTTCACGATCAGTAGAATCCTATACCTTGATGTAGATTTCCATAAGCTGCGGCTAACAAGGGGCTCGTCGTATATAGAGATACCTAAATGGATAGCCTCAAAGAAGGCCATCATCAACCCAAAAAACGAGGATGAGGAGTGTTTCAAATGGGCCGTTATAGCATCCCTACACCATACAGAGATTGAAAAAAATCCAAATCGAACATCACAAATGCATCGTTATATTCCCCTCTATAATTGGGAGGGTATAGGGTTCCCTACACCAATCAAGGAAATATACAAGTTTGAGGAGAATAACAAGGACATTGCGGTAAACGTCTTGTATGTGACGGGGAAGAAGATCAACATCCTGCGCCGATCGGTGCGCAACGGACGTAGCAAGCAGGTGAATCTACTGCTTATCACGGATGACAAAAAGACCCACTACACAGCTGTCAAATGTCTATCGAGGCTCCTTATGCAAGGAGACCTCGAAGAATAGGAATGCAATGCACTTTTGCCTGAACTGCCTACAGGGCTTCAACACGGTTGAATCAAGGAACAAACACTATGGATACCGCAAGGACCACGTGGCTATTAAAATTACGATGCTGGGAGAGTCTGAAAAATGGTTATTCTATGCGGACTTCGAGAGTCTACTCATCCCGGTAGAAGATGCCAGGGAGACCAAGACAAAAAAGCTGAGTAAGCATGTACCGTCTGGTTGGTGTACATACAGTACCTTTGCCTATGGGGATGTACCGGATCCCCTAACGGTGTACCGCGGCAAGGATTGCGTCACCCGCTTCGTGAACCACCTGGAGGACGAGGTGAAGCGTCTCTACAATACCTACCCGCAGCAACCCATGTTGCCTCTAACAGAGGTGTTAAAAAGGGAACATGACGGGGCATCGAAATGTCACATCTGCATGAAGCCGTTTGACGACTGCGAGTATAGCCGTAAAGTTCGAGACCATTGTCACTATACGGGGCTGTATAGAGGTACAGCGCACGCGATCTGCAACCTCAGATACAAAATACCTGGCCATATTCCCGTCATCTTCCACAATCTCTCGGGGTACAACGCACACCTGTTTATCCGAGAACTGGGCGAGAAGTACGGCACCCAGGACATTGGGTGCATAGCAGAGAATACTGAAAAATATATCAGTTTCAACGTGAAAATCAAGGTACCGCTTGCAGGCATGGGATATGGTGATGGAGAAACGTACAAGACCATAGAGATTCATGTCGATTCATGCCATCAAGCCTGGACAAATTGGCAAGCAACCTCATTGGAACAAACGCCGCCGGTATGAAATGTCACCAGTGTGCAGATACATGTCTCGAATTCCGGGGCATAGACGCTGAATACATGGCAAAATTCTACTGTAAAAGTTGCAACTCGAATACCACGAAGCAACTTAATAGGGACCAGGTAAAGGCAAACGTACCATCCATGGCCAGATTTATCGACAAAGATGATGTTTTCAGGCTGATGCTTCGAAAAGGCGTGTACCCGTACGAGTATATGGACGGATGGCAACGATTTGAAGAATTGGGGCTGCCGCCAAAGGAGGCATTCTACAGTAAGCTGAATATGAAGGGCATCAGCGACAATGACTATACCTATGCTAAAAAGGTATGGAATTGTATTACCCCAGAGGGTGATAACGTCACCATCGGCGACTATCATGATATATATCTCACCATAGACGTCCTGTTATAACCGATTGTTTAAATACTTGTTTGTATTGGCACATAATTCTGCTAACATGATTCACTGTATATTGACCTGATATAAATTTGAGACCTTTTTTATGAGCTATTGAATTTGAAATATTTGCACCTCAATATGTTCTATACTCCTGGCCTAATATGATACATATCTTAGACATATTGAGTATACATAATCTTTGAGTTGTAGTGGGGAGATTTTCTATTAAGGTACCTGCCCCTGCCGTTCCCTGGCCTTGCCAGCGCTGACCGTTCCTTTGCCTTCACTTCCTATGCCTTTTCTGGTGCCTGCCTACTATGCCCTTGCCTTTGCCTACCCCTGTCTTGCCTACCCCTGCCTTGCCTACCCCTGCCTTGCTGATTCCTCTGCCTTTGCCGTGCCCTTTCCTTGCCGTGCTTAATGCCTTTGCCTTGGCAACCTCTCCGCAACACTTTCTATATTGATTTTACACCCCGCGGATTTGAAGTCGTCGTATAAAGCACAGCATGCTTTGTATATTGGTTTACCAAGTACAACAGAACCCTATTAAGTAGGGAACACTCGTTAAAAAAGATACACTATACCCGGGTTATCATTTGACTCTGTCCACTGTCCTAATATGCGTTAATTGTATTTTATTATTGTTGTATAAAAAAATTAAAAAGGTAGCTAATTATTGCATTTGTTATCACCCTCGAATTCGATGAACATACGCGTGATCCGTTTTTTTAAACTTATCGTATTAGATCTTATATACCTTTCTCCATTTAAATTTGCCTGTAAAAAAATCCCAAAACGGTCATAACGTGAAAATCTTTGTAGTTGATAACTCGCCAAATCCAACTTGGTTCAGCATAACTCGCGAAGGAGTACTTGGTTCAATACTTAACCAGTAAGCGTACTCGGTTCGAACCAAGTACGTAATTGACCTACTTGGGTCAATATCTTATTTGGGTTACAACATATGCATTACCGAATTTTGAACGCAATGTCGCTTTAAAATATTTTCAGTACGCAATTTCCTCTTAAAAATCGTTTTTACATATATTCTACGATATACACAATTTATTAAAGATCTTTGGACATAGGTCGATCAAAAGTAATCTTTCTCTAAAATTCGCCATCATTTTACATAATTCACAAATATGCATATATAGGGAATTTTACTTCTGAAGACTCACTAACACATCTTAGGTTTCAAATGTTCCCTAAAATAACATTATTTCTCCATTTTACAATTATGTACATACATTGCCGAATTTTGAACGCAATGTCACTTCAAAATATTTTCAGTACGCAATGTACTCATAAAATTGTTTTTACATATATTCTACGAATAATATACAATTTATTGAACATTTTTGAAGTTAGGTCGATGAAAGGTAATCTTCCCTTTAAATTCATCATCATTTTATATATTTATTAAATATGCATATCTGCAGGGAATTTTGCTTCCAAAGTCCCACTAACATATTTTGCCTTTTAAATGTCCTCGAAAAAAACATTTTCCCTCTATTTTACAATTATGTATATACATTACCGAATTTTAAACGCAATGTTACATTAAAATCCCACTAACCATACATTATGTTGCAAATGTCCCCGAAAAACAATTTCTTTCTTCATTGTACAATTATGTGTATACATTACTGAGTTTTGAACGCAATGTCACTTCAAAATATTTTCAGTACGCAATTTCCTCATAAAAATTGTTTTTACATATAATCTACACAATTTATCGGAGAGTTTTGTAGTTAAGCCGACCAAAGATATTTCACCCGAACTTTCTTTTGCGTAAAAAACGTCAGTATAAAAATCCAAGAATTCTAAGAAAAAGATTAGACCAACTGACTAATAAACGAAAATGAATAGAACAAGATCAGGGGCGCAGCCGGAAAAAAATTAACCTTAGTCGAACCATTGACCCGCAGGGTCAACATCGCACCAAAGCTGCGATAATAGGCAACCGGGAACTAGGCAACTGCGGAGCCCTGGAAGCCAACGCCTTTTTACGCCCTTTAAGCACTAAAACGCCATAAAACCCAACCTCGTCCCCAGGGCATCTTGTATCTTTTCTGACCCAGGGACGGCGATACGAACATGGCCCTGGAGGAGGCCTCGTCACGTGACCCTCCAATACACAGTTTTTCTGTGTGTAATATTTAATGAGATTTGTCTCAATTAACCAAAGTTTTATATATAACCTTGCAGAGCTAAGCGAGCTCGGCGTTTTACGTCACAGATACGTGCGGCGAGTTTGTTTTGATTCCTCTCATACGCAACACACAAACTGCTCGCATATTGCCCTTGATTGTTTTCTAAATGTATAAATATACAATCATGTTATTTAGGCTGCTGTTTACTTGAAGAAATTCAAGCAATTTAGTTATGTGTATTTTACTGAATTGGTTGGCTAGCAAGCACTGGGTTGCAAAACTTATAGCTAGGGGAAACTTGGAAATTGGTAAATGATTTGCCCACCTGACCATAGCACTTCGTTGGTGCAAATATGGCTACATAATTTTCAAATGATCGTGTCATTCTAGGTGCCTGACTGCAAGTAGCTAGGCAGAAATTTAACTTCATATTAACATTTACATTTTTTTTTTATTCATTTTGGCTGAACTTTAGAATTCTCATTTACTGTAAGTTCATATCTGTGTCTGCATTAACTGCTTTTATATGATGACCAAGATTTTGCTGTACGAGTCCCAAAGTTGCTTTTTTATTATTTTTTTGCACAAAATTTATTTAAACAATAGTTAACTGAAACTGAATTCGTATATGGTGGACTCACTGCTTGCAGTTATATTGGGTGAAAAAGGCTTCAAAAAAGTATTTACTTTAGAAGTCTTTTTTGCTTTTAATTTTGTGGCCTTTGATAAATTCTGCTTTTTCTTTTCCTAATGATATGTTTTTAAAACGCCTTACAGCCTTTTTATTTTTTACTCAACACGCTCACATTTTATTGCACACACAGAAATAATCCAAAAATTTTATCAAAAGCATTATGCTGGTTTGAAAATTGAAATCGACAAGTCCACATGTGATCTGTTTTGTCGATTCAATGTATCACTGCCTTAATAGTTTAGAAAGAATTGGTACACGACTTTACCAACAGCAAAGTATTGCTACCTTAAAAGAATAAAATTTTTGGGTATTTTGGACCAAAATTAGTCCCATAAAGTTTTAGATCTCATCAAAATTCTGCTGCTGTTCAAAAAACGATTTTTAATTGATATATACATCTATTTATTGTTATTATTCTGCTTGGAAAATATTTAAAATGCCAAACTAGCTAACCGTGAAGATTAATTCAGTATATATTCTCATAAGAGCATCCAATCACAAAAAGATATCAGCAAAAAGATATTCTTTGCAACTAAATTTTTCGTTTACTGGCATAATTTTAGGTTGAATCTTATCTGACCTATTTCTGAGGTTAGAATAGCTTTTAAAATTTTCTGAACCTGTATCTTAGTCAAAATTGATATGCTGTCAAAAACAGCTTATCGGCGTCTCTGAAAAGGGCTAAATTCTGAAACTCGGAAAGTATGATGATAATAGAACTATTTTTTAACTCAATTTCATCAAACCAATCTAAAACCATATCATACCAAATCTCAAGTAAATATTTTAATTTTTACTGAAGTTATGGGACGCTATATATATATACTATTACTCGGTTTAGATTTTTTTTGTTATTTTTTTATGTTCACTGCTTTATAATTAGTATTAAAACTCTTCAGATAATATATCACAGTGGTGAGCTGTTCAATATCTACCACTATCTTCAGCACATCCTGGATTTAACCATATGCCAGATTGAGTGCTCAATCAAAGTGTGACTTGAAATTTGATTGAGTTCGATTTTCTAAAATTTCTTCATAGTGTGATAAAAAAGGCCTAGCAAGAATCAGTTTAAGAAAATCTTCCTACCTTTTCTCTTCCTCAAAATGGCTGTGTAATTTTTTTATGCCTTGTGTAAAATTATCTTTTATCGGATTGGTCTAAAAGTACTCCATAACAAGTTTCAAGTCAATAACTTTATTTTTTTACCGAAGTTATTGCACTTTAAATTTTCTTGAATTAGGCCGGGTAAATGTGCAGTCAATGATAAAATGGCTCCGACGGTTAACCTACTGGCTTTTTATATTTTTTATGGTAACCAAAGCATATAAAGTAATAAAACATGCCCACTAATAACAACCTGATATAATTTAAAACGTAATGATACATATATTTTATAAAAAAAACATTTTCAACATTTTGTGCAAAATTATTTTGTCTATAAAGGACATGGGCAGCACTAGGTCTCTCAGCTAGTAATTTTATGTAACGTCATTCTTTGCATAAAGCTGCAAATTAAACCTGTCCACTTGGAAACAAGTTGAGTTTCTTTCTTTTGTTCTTATCTTGATAGTTTGCTAGGTATAGTGTGCTAGCTAGCTACTTTTCTAGTTTTATTAAACTTTCCCAGCTATTGAAATATTTCCATGTAAGCAGTATTACTTTATGATGTCTTATTTTATACTCTCATTGCTTAGTAATGCTTTTTATTAAATTTTCACTTTGAAAACACCATGATACTGATACAGCTCCTCCGCCATTTTAATACTGTTTCCTCGTGTTCGTCACAGACTCGCCGCCTCGCCAAAATGTTTTGTATGACGCAATAATTATGTGACATATCCGCGCCAATCAGGTTTCATATCGAACCAGCCTCCTCCAGGGCCATGTTCGTATCGCCGTCCCGGGGTCAGAAAAGATACAAGATGCCCTGGGGACGAGGTTGCATAAAACCGACTCTCTGAGATACATGATACACGTTAAGTATTCTGAACAATTGATCAAAAAAGTGGAATAAATGACAACATAAAACACATTAAAATCTTTATTAGCAAAGTTGTAATCAAACCAGCAATAAGACAGCATAACACCATCATAATGTTTTTTATAGATTGAAAGTTATTAATGCAATAACTAAAATCGTCATTCTTCTTTCTTCATATTCAGCACCAAAATAATGTTTTTTGCAGATTGGAGGTTATTAAAAATATAACCAAATCAAAATCTTCTTTCTTCAAAAATATTAATAAAAATTTCAAAAATATAATGAAATCGAACCATGGACAAATTGAATCTAACATGAATGAATGAATAAAAACATGGCAAGGATCAGAGTCTCATACCCAAACCATGAATGAGTGAATCAATCAAATCAGATTAGAATTTATTTTCGGTGTAGAACAGGCCTTACAGTAATAACCTCGATATCACGTTGTCAAGTGATTTTAAGCAAAAGGGCGGATTTTCAAAAAATTCAATCACACGTCGATTAGCTTTCAAGTATTCAAGGTCACGCAATTGCATTAAAAATGGACGAAACTTCTAATAATAACATGGAAGGCAGGGGCGGATACAAGATTTTTTTCTCATTAGTCGGATTTGCGAAGCGAAGCGAAGCCAACGCGCAATTTTTACCACGCAAAAATTGCGCGTGTTAAATCAGATGGGGGTCTTGGGGGGCGCTGTAAGTCCCCCAAGTGGGGTCTGGCCCAGAAGCCCCAGAAGCTCTAGCTTATTTACCTATTTCAGCACTCCAAAATGCAGCAGACAGGACCTTTACAAGCCCATAAATGAAAGCCAAATAATGTTTTCAGAAGAATTAAGGCTAAAATTAGCTAGCCAGCAAAACTTCTTCTTTCTTCCACATCCAGAAAAAAATATTTACAGGCTTGTTTTTGCAAGTTATGAATGTAATAGCTTTTGGCTAATATTGAGGCAATAAATTTTTGGAAACTAGGTTCAGTAAAAAAGACATACATAATTCTTATAATTCGGTAATGCAAAACGGTATGTATATATTACTAATAAAAACTTTTCATATTTAATCTATTCAAAAATTTAATAACATGAAAAAGGAGGCCTGAAAGAAAAATAAGCAAAAAACAACAACACAAAAATGCATATGTAAACAGGCTTTATTTGTATTATTAGATCATAGTAACAACAACATAAACAACAACAGATAAATACAATAAAATAAAAATGGCAAGAATATATCAAGATTTTGTACAGGTAAAGGCAGCTACTTAAAATTTGGATTTTTAAGCAGCAATAGCTAATTAAAAAAACAAACTTACAACACAACAACACAACATTCAGTCAAAAAATATTTAGCCCTATTAGCCTAATAGCAAGAAAAACACTGTTTTTATTTTTCAGTAACCATTTCTGGCTCAGACTTTAAAAATGTTGAATCAAACTTGAAAATACCTTTTATCTGTGATGCAATAATTACTATAAATAGCTGAAATTTTTAACAAAACAAAATCATTCAAGAACAGATATCGTTAACTACATTATTACACATTTTTGTGTCCATCTGGATAGGGTTGTAATAAGTATATATGCTAAGTCATTTTCGCCATGTTGGTAGAACCACAAACATTTTCCATGTCTATCAGCATGACAACTTCTTTAGTAAAAATGTGAAAAACTTTTGTCATTTCACCCATTAAATAAAACCATGCCTTTTTCTTATTCGAATTGTATATATATAATTAGCACCATTTCCAGGAATTATTTCGATACGAGGATAGAGATTTTAAACCGAAACATCATCAAGTCTTGTCAAAGTCTTCCTCCCAAAACTAGTGTTCTCTTCCTTGGCCTTGTCGCATGTTAAAAAATCGTTTGGAAAGTGTTTATTGCCAGAAGCTTTGAATCTACAAAAGTAAACATATAAAGTTGTTATGAAGTCAACAAATTGTTATACATTACACCTTTACCAGCTACAAAAAGTAACCAGCTGACTAGCTATTCGATTTATTGTGATGTTATAAAATGTCTTGTTACTTAAATAAAAAAGAAACCCAAGATAACACAAAGCTCTTTTGAATATGACACAAGGCTTTTTCAAATTTGTTGAAAGTGAAACTATAAACAGTTTCATGTTCACACTTGCTAGCACAGCAATAGAAAGCAATTGTGTATCTTACTCTAAGATTAATGGAATTAAAAGTAAACAGATGTACCTGAAAGCGTAGTCAGTGAGTTAAAGCTATTATTTTTGTTAAGTCAAAGCCTCCTTTTCTGTCAAACAGCTTTTTTGCAATCACAGGCGACACAGAGAATAAACGTTTTCCAGTAATGTTTCTTCTTAGCAACATTGCTCAACTTCATTCCCTGATCATATATTCAAAACTTCCATTTACTTGCTGCAAGTCAATACAAAACAATTCCTTTAGCCTTCTTTCAGTTGTATTGGAAGCAAACTTCGGAATTGCAGCTCGCCGAAGTTGGCCGAACCTATCAAACAGACCGGCTACCGCGAGGCAATAACAATAGGAAGAGTAAATTATTCCTACGCACCCATCCCCTAATATCAATCTTTCTTTCACCGTAAATTTCGACGACTTCTTGTTAAAGAGAGTCCAAAAGTCCACACTTCGGCGAGATTCTTTTTACGTCACTTGTTTTAACCAGAGTCCAAAAGTCCACACCTCGGCGAGATTTTTCTCGACGTCATAATTCTTTTGTTTTTCTTTTGTTTAAGAGAGTCCAAAAGTCCACACCTCGGCGGCCGCCGAAGTCGACTGTTTTTACGGCAGAAAACAAAGGAATCGAGAGAAACAAAGTCAGCGAAATGCGGCAAAATGTAGTTCGACTACCGTAAGAACCATAGTATTTCGGCAAAGCACATCGAAGGAGAGTCGAGCCTCGGCAAACACTCCTGAGTGGAGATAAGAATATTACCTCGGATCCTGGGCGCAAAGGAATCTTATTAAACGCCTATAATAAAAATTATGCGTTGCTTTAAATCAATTTCTACATTTAGATACACATGATTTTCTCATTGGCAAAATTTCTCCTTAGGCGAGTGCCGAAGTGGCCGAAGTCTAAATCCGCCCCTGGAAGGACCTGTTATCAACAGCCAATCTGCCCCACAAACGCTAAACGGAATGGAACAATTTGACCTAATCAGAAGCTACCTGGACAAAAAGTTTATCGAACAGAAACAAGAATAATCCAATTCGAATTTAACCAAAAATTAGCGGAAGATTTGGAAGATGTTATCGACCTTATCAAAGAAGGTTCTGTATCAAGATCAACAAAACGTTTAGCAGGAATAAAACTCGAAATCACGAAGCGAAACAAGCTAATAAAAATGGCGGATAGATCACCAGCAGGATGGGCCACTGTAGAAGAGTACTTATCCGATGAATTAGCAAGCAATTCAGATGACGAAAAACGGATAAAATCGGCTGAGTCAAAAGCACTGGCAAAAAAGAAAGCAAAGGTAAAGCCAAAGTCCTTCTACCCTCCACGTTTCAGCCCTATGCACACCCAACTAATGTCCTCGTCGCCACCTATGCCAAACCATTTCCAATCACAAAGATTCGCATTTCCAAGAAAACCATCTCAACCGTCTGGGAGTATCGGCAACCATAACACACCATATTCTTCCCAATCAGCGTACAGATTCCAAAGTGCAAGATCAATGTGCTTCGGTTGTGGCAAGACTGGGCACTGGAGGAAAGACTGCCCAAACGTTATCGGCCATATGCAAGTCTAAAGAAAAGACAATAGATAAGTGTTTAAATTTTGATAACAATGTAAGAGATGAGGAAACGTACGAATTTTGTCTATGTAAAAATACGGCTGGAACTAGAGTTAAGGGTAGGCTTAAGGAAAACTTAAAATATTAGCAAACCATCGGCTGTAATACGACTATTCACAAAATTATCAAGGAAGGCTATACTATTCCCTTTTTCACGACACCACAAAAACAAACTTTTTCTAATAATCAATCCGCTATAAAAAATTCGGAATTCGTCAATGAAGCGGTACAAGAGCTTCTTGATACAGGTCGAATTAAGGAAGTGTCTTCTGCGCCACATGTTGTAAATCCCCTTTCAGTCAGTACCAAAGGAGGAAAAAATAGACTAATTCTTGATTTAAGGTATGTAAACCAGCACATTTACAAAGAAAAAGTTATTGGGAGGTGGTAAGGGAATTTCTAACTGCACAAGGCTACATGTTTAAGTTCGATATAAAGCAGGGCTACCATCACATTGATATTTCAGAAGAACATCAGAAATTCTTGGGGTTTTCATGGGTCATAGGAGGAAAAGAAAGATACTTTGTTTTTACAGTATTACCGTTTGGGCTTTCTCCGGCCCCTTTTATTTTTACAAAAACAATGATATTATAAAATATTGGAGAGAAAATATGATTAAAATTGCGATACTTATTGACGATGGTTTTATAAAAAAGCAAAACAAGATGCCCTATTTGTTCAAAAATCTTTACAACTGTCAGGTTTTGTAGAAAATGCAGAAAAATCAGTGTGGGATCCTAAACAGCAGTTAAAATGGTTAGGTGTCTCGGTAGATTTGGAAAAAATGGAGTGGTACATACCAGAAAAAAGAATGGTTTCAGCGAAAAACTTAATAAACGATACTTTTCTTTTGGAAAAATAATCTGTCAAAATATAACATAAGCAAACTGTACGATAATTCTACAAAAACGATTGTTGTAAATTCCGATGCTAGCTCACTGGGATGGCAGCGCATGTGATGTATGAAAATCAACAGAGAATTGCATTTAGACAGTTTCCTCAAGAAGAACAAGAAAATAGCTCCGCTTGGAGGGAATTAAAAACTATAGAATACTCACTGGAATCATTTTGATAAAACAGAAAATTCTATGGAAAACGGATAATTTTGTAGTGTCAAAAATTGTAAACGCGGGAAGCTGAAAAAATGATCTTCAAATTATTGCTGAAAATATATTTTATATATGTAGGAAAAATAGAATTGACCTAACGGTAAACTGGGTTCCAAGGGAACATTTAAGATTTGCTGAAACTCTTAGTCGTATGATAGATCACGATGACTGGCAAGTAAAAGAAGAGCTTTATAATCATTTGAACCAACTGTGGGGCCCTTTTACTGTTGACAGATTTGCTGACAACGACAACAAAAAGATTTGTCGGTTTTATTCAAAATTTTATTGTCCCAATACAGAAGGAGTAAATGCGCTAAATTACGATTGGAAAGGCGAAAACAACTACATAGTACCTCCAGCAAGTCTTGTAGGAAAAGTGTTAAAACACATGAAAACTTCAAAATGTATAGGTGTAATTGTGTTACTTTATTGGCCTTCTGCTTATTTCTGGCCACTCCTGTTTTCAGAAAACAAAACCGCAATCACAGACAGAAAGGTTTTTTGGTGACCCAAAAGTATGCGTAACACAGGGAAAAAATAAGAAGTGTTTCATTGGCAGCGAAAAATTCGTTCGCCAATACTAGCTGTCAATTTGGATTTCAGCTAAAAATGCCACAGGGCAAAATGTGTCCGCTGGGACACAGGGTATGAGTACTGGTTCACTGGGACTTTGATTAATACTTGAAGCTATTCGACGTGTGATTAGAATTTTTAAAATCCGCCCTTTTGCTTAAAATCACTTGGACAACGTGATACCGAGTATTACTGTAAGGCCTAAGTTCTACACCGAAAATAAATTTCTATTAATTTCTAATTCGCTGTGCTTAAACGAAATTAACCTTATATTTTCCCGTAGCCAATTTGACAGAAATAAAAACAGTTTGTTTGAAGAAGAGGAGTTGTATTTAAGCTTGTCCTAAAAGTAGGGCGTTAATTGTCGCATTACTTATCTATTAAAACCTTTCTACTTAGAAACGCTCAAGACATTTCATATATCATGATTCAGACCTAATGCTTTTGAGAATGAAAGCTAATCGATGTTAATGATTCATCTTCACGTATCCATCTTTCGGCTGATTCGCAAGTTTCCAACGCCCATGTTCGTGTGAATAGCTGTCTGCGACTCCGCCCATTTGCAGGCGCTGTCGACCACCACCGATCTAAGGCTTTGTGCCAAACTTGTGATTGTTTCTGAACGATACTGTCCGAGCTCTTCTAGGAGTATTTTCCTCATTCTGTGTATGATAGCCTCTTTCTTTTCTCAGAGTTCCAATCGGATAGATTTTGTCACAGTAACTGCTCTAAAAATAATATTCCTCTGAACTCTCGTCCGTTAACTTTGTAAAAAAAAAAAAAAAAAAAAAAAAAAAAAAAAAAAAAAAAAAAAAAAGTTTACTAAGTACACTTTTAGATTTTTGACTGGACATAATTCGTTTCCAGTCTTACTAATAAAATCCAATTTCCTTTTGAAACGTCACTTTTGCATCTTTCTATGAACAGTTTCAGTAAGATTACCAAATTGATATATCACAACGTCTAAGACCGCTATCTCGAAAATCTCATAAACCCCGCATAGCCAATTAAGCATATTGCTAAATGTCCTCATATTGTAAATGTTTTTTCTCTGCGAAAAGTTTTTGTGTCAATGAACTTTAAATGTTCAATTGTAATAGGTTGTTTTCTATTGTTCTGTTCGAAGATTCGTTTAGAAGCCTTAGGCATTTCAGAACAATAGGATTTTCACATGGGTTTTCGACCCTCCGAGACGTAAAAAAACTTTATAGCACCTTCGATTTTTGACAAAGACCAATCGGACTGAACTCCGCTTAATATAAACACGCAATAGAGGTTGGTTGGCTGCGTAATTGACACTTAAAAGACTACACCAGCGTTCCCAAAGCTTAACGACGATTGATATTTCTTCAGGCTATTTCCTCTCTACAAAATGACATATATGTTGGCAGCTCAGTAGCAAATGTTTAAAGATTCATTCTCAATTCAATTTTCAAGTGTTTTTTTGTGATAAAGTCTAAAAGGGAGGAAGTTATTGGACAATTTGATTTTACTTTGAATTTCTGAGTAATAGTATTGTGCTCTT